>WBMZ01010701.1:42320-151629 GCA_013400975.1 Atrichornis clamosus | reverse complement strand
GGCCCCGGGGCTGCACTGCCGCCCTCCCTGCCCGGCGCAGCGCGGCCCTGCGGCGGCCCATGGGCGGCCCCGTGCTGTTGCGCGGCGGGAGCGGGCGGGGGCAGCATTGCCCGCGAAATGGCGGCGGCTGCCGAGGAGCGGGCGGGAGCGGGGAAGGGATGAGGGAGGGGCAGCAGAAAGATTAAATCCCTTTTTCTGTGCCCCTTCGGAATCTGCCGAGGGTTGCTCTGCGGAGTGCTCAGACGCGCCTTTACCGCATTTCTCTTTCGGGGGAGATTGTGAGATTAAAAAATGCGGTCAGCGCCAGCAGCTAGTGTTCGCTGCGGCGACAGGGATACCTCTGCCGGGGAACAGTGACAAAGGCTTCCAAGTGGGATTTTTAAGTTGAAAAGCGTGTAACCTGTAATGTACTTACCAAAAATCTGTGACCTTACATTGAAACACAGGTCCAGAATATTGTTGCTCTGAAAGTGGGCCGGGGAATCGGAAAAGCAGAACAGACCAGACCAGAATCGCTGCTTCAGTCTGAAGGGACCTGCGAGGACAGTCAGAGTGACTGACCACTGCAGGGCTGACCAAAAGTTAAAGCGTGTTATTGAGGACATTGCCCAAATTCCTCTTCGACACTGACATGCAACAGCCACCTCTCTGTTAAGCCTGATCGTGTTTAACTACTGAAGAAATCAGTTCCTCTTTGAGCAGCCATCGAAAGGCTCAGATTTTTTGGAGAGGTGTTGTGCTTCAACATTTGGCCTAAGTGGGGTGACACTCTTTGTGCAGCTCCTTTAAAGCCACACATGGGTACAAAAGAGAAGGAGTAATGAGGATTTTTCTAATATCTTTTGCAGTAGACTGACTTTACAGTTTATTTATATGGTCTGCTCTGCTAAACTTTGGGAATTTTGGTTCAAGTTACCAGGTCATAAAACATTACCTCCCCAAGAAACATTTTGTCAAAAGTCCTTACATGACTTGGGGGCACAAATTCTACTCAGTCAAAACACAAGTTATGTTCTCAGTCACTTTGGTCATTTTGAAAGATGTATGCGGAGCTTGGTAAAGGCAACAGATGGTATTTCACTACCACGTCACATTGTTGAGATGCAGCTCACACCTGAGTACAATGTAAGGCCTGCTCTCACCTTGCCTTGGATCTATGAAACTTTACAGTTTGTATTTCTAAATATACCTGATGCCAACAGGACCAGCTGCAAGTCTCAGCATTTTTTCTCTGTGCTGTCTCACTTATGCTTATGATCCTCATCTTAACTTGGATTTTTAAGATTCTCAGTCAGGAATGCAAAAGAAGAGCTCACATGGATCTTTCTTTTTGTTGAACTTAAACTGGACATTATAAGACAGTACCAGGAAGAGAAAGAAAAAAATAAAATCCAAAAAGAAGACTAGAAACCCAAAGAGGGGGAAAGAAAGGAGAGAAAAGAGAAACACTGTAGTAACAGAGGAAGAGTCCAAAGACCAAAGGCATACGTCTGATGATAGAAGAGAAAAAAGCAATTTGCTTAATCCTGCTACCCTGTTTGCAGTTCTTAACTCCCCAACTTCTGTGGAGACGTAATATTATAAAAATCTCAGTAATATGAAATTCACCATTTTTTAGCTTTGAGGATACAGAGAAAACCATGACAATGAAGGAGTAGCCCCAAAAGTCAAAGTACGCACATGCTACATACTGCTCTCTAGTGCAGAGAAGGAAGAATCCAGGCAGAATCTGGAGTTACCCTGCAGTACAGGAGACAAGCCTGGGCTGTGCTCAGGGTTCCTGGGCCAATCTGCACCTGCAGTAGCATCCCCACCCATTCTGAAGTCTGCTATGTGGACCAGAGAGCAAGTGAAAAACACTCCCAGTGTTGTATTTTAAAAAAAGTCTCTGTAATTCACAACTCACTCAAGACTCAAAATTATCTACCTCACGAACCACAGGCATAGAGAGCATTTGGAATGTTCTCCTTTCCGATGACATATGCCACTTACAGGATACCTCACTGTAGACCTATCACTGCCTACAAGAGAATCTTCACAACGATCTAATCCATACTCATTACTGTTGTCCTCATTTTACAGGAGGGAGAGATCATAAATATATAACCTGCAACCATTGCAAAGTTCAATGTCGACATCAGAATTTAAGAGTTCTTGTCTCTGAGGACTCTGCTCACATCTCTGAACTGTGTTTACACCAGTTTTTTTTTTTTAAAACTTGAAATAAGGTGTCTCAAAGTACAGAAAAAAATTAATCTTTTAAATAGAATTTGGCATTCCAACCAAACATTTTAAAAGATGTAAATTTCAACAAGTTCTGCAACAGAAAAGTTTCCATGGTCCAAAGCTTCTGGGTAATTCCAGGGAAAAGAAGAATCTGAACAAAAAATCCGACCTTTTCAATAGAAAATAAACACTTTGACTCAGTTTCTGTTTTTTGGGGGGAGAAAATTACAACTGTGACAACCTTCCCCCCTGCCCCAACCCCCAAACAATTTAAAGTATTTTACTTTCATTCAAATAGGAATTTGAGGCTTTGACAGTTGTAAAGTGGAATTGAAGTCCTTTGGCCAGCTCTTTTTGTCTCTTGAAATCACATAGCAAAAATTTAGCCACCCCTGATATATGTACATATTAGAGTGGGCACTGAGTGTTTGAAATACAGTGTATGGAATTGCTCACAGCACATTAAGAATGCTCAGCTATGTGCAGTTTTAGGTTGCACTTTATGCTGTAAGACACATCGTGCTGTTAGCAATCTTTCTTCTCTCACTAAGCACACATTACTTGAGTTTTCTACTTGAGCATACACCTAAATGACTTTTTACTTTTTTTTTAAAGAGGGCCATAAATTGTCATAAAAGACAGGGGCCTCAAATCAGCTGTTATTTAAAGACTATCTGCTTGTTCTCAAAATCCTAAATCATCCTTACATCAATATCCTTTATAGAAAAGCAGGAATTCAGGGGTTATAAAACCTACAAACCCAATTAAAAAAGCATTACATACAATTTGCACTTTGAAGGTAGTGTGGGTTTTTTTAAACAAAAAGTCTATCTTGTGGGATTTTTGTGTGACCTTTCTTATTCCCTTAGTTTGTTTTCACAGATGATTGCTTTTCATCCTTTTTTCCCAATAAGAAATAGCAGTAGCTGCCTTCACTTTGCTACACCCTCTCTTTTGCTTCCTTTACAGAGGGTTGATCCACCTGTTCATTAGAAGGGGGAAAACCCAACTTTGGGGAGTGCCTGTCAAGTGAGAAAGTTGCACAGTGATGTGACTCTGCCTGTGTGTGAGAGAGAAATCAAATAAATCCAGAGCTGAAAACCTTTACTCGCTGTGTGCAGCATAGAAGAAAAATCATGCTGAAGTCCTGAGCTAACTCACATAATGCTTTCAGGAATCAGAAAAATGACACTGTCAAAACACAACATTAGTTTTCAGAAGCCTCCAGGCAAAATTTTATTTATTTAAAGTTAGCTCCTATTTTAATAACAAAAAAGTGGCAGCATATTCTACATCAAAGAAGAAACTTCTCCTAATGTTTCCATTCCTCTTGTGAAGTACTGAAGTAGTGGAGCTGTCTTTCTCTAAATAATTACGTGAGTGGCAGGATCTCAACCTGAGAAAGCTTTTTGTCTGTGCTGGGGACTGTAGCATAAAGAGAATCACATTTGGCTTGCCTAATCTGAGCTGCAATATGAGATATTCAGACTTCCAGTATTTAAATAGTTAGTTTTAAGCAAGATCCATAACAATGAACACGAGTCCTGAATCAACATGTCGGTACACTGTAGCACCTTGATCAAGGAGGAGTGCAAATGAGAAGCACATCTATGGGCTGTAGCTCTCCAGTCAAGACCTATTAAGCACATTCCTTGTGGCAGTGCCCAGGAGAAATGTCCCTTAACAGCAGGATGGTGCACAGCTGGTGACTTCTCTTGCATATTACCCTCATTTCAGGCATCCTCACCTTCAGACCCAGACCAAAGCAGGCTGTTAGAGTAGTCAAAGCATTTACTATTTTATACCTTGTTGAAGGGATGAGAGATGTGTTTTAAAGTTCACTAGTGGATCTCTTTCCTGGCAACTCTATTTATTTCTCTCTGTTCTTCACGCATTAATCTTTTATAGTTAGAACTAGTAGTAGTGAGAAGGCAGTCCAGGGTCCTTTCCTTCAAAGACATCCCATAAATAAAGAATAAGCCCCTTAGGTCCCTAGACCTGTTCTTTGCCTTTTTAGCTTGATTTCCCTAGCAGTTCCTAGTAATACCGTTCCTAATAATACCATTCCTTTGGCAATGACTTCTTGTCTGCATTTCCTTTCTATTATTTCATATCCTTTAACACCTCCTGCTTAGAACCTTAACAGATCCAGCTCTGGAGCTGTGGCAATTTGGTTCAGCTACAAAAGGCTCTACTTTTGCATGTATCTGGGTCTTGCTGCAGAACGGTTGGGTATGTGTGGGAGTAGGACTGAACTTTGTGGCAAGGAGATAACTCTTACATCTGAGAAATATATTTCTTCCTTCTGGGCCCCTGGTCTTTTATAAGCAACAAAATAAACTAATGTCAAGGTAGCTACTAACAAACCCTTGGGAATCAGCAAAGGGGAGGAGACGCTTGCACAGGCTTGCACTCCTAATACAATGGCACACCTTCTATCTCAAATGATGTCTTTCTGGTGAAGTGAGGGCATGGCAATAACATGATATACGAAGGGTGTTGTAGTCAGAGAGGATGGTCAACAGCTGCCAGTAGCAGGAGCTACAGAATGACAATAGAGACTGCTGCCGGATGGAACACAGAAGAGGGATTTTTTCCCCTCTGTCATGGCAAAATATAAAGTAGAACGAGTCTTCTCATGAGTAACAGAAAGTAGTAATGCTAGCTGCCAGGTGATGTGCCTTGGAGGTTGGAGACTGCTTCTTCTGCCAAAGCAAATACCCCTACCTGGGGACTGTGGAGGAGCTCTTTTCCCAGTAGTGTAACACCAGAGACCTGCCTACACTCAAGCAGTGCAGGGGAGGCCCCCAGTACATGTGTGGCTGTCCCAGTGATGGCCCAAGCAAATTTCACATGATGGACTTGTAAAGCACTTCAGGATCATCGGGGATGAATCATGCTGTAAAATGTATCATTAATGTTACTAGATGTATGATAGACTTCTGTGATCTGAGACTGCTGCAGGCAGTGTGCTGGGAGAAAAGCTTTCCAGATTGTGCTCATGCAAATTTCTGTCTGTGATCACATTCGTTCTGATTGCCACTACAACATTACTTTCACACTCATGTGTACTGCTCACTCAGTCTAAACTTTTTATTATTGCAGGTTGTATGACTACAACATAGCATCCCTTTGCCAACACCTTTACAAGGGTGAGAAGATATACAAATATGGAAATAAAGGCACAGTAAATCTAATGGCTATGCTTAAACTTACCCAGGAAAGGAGTGGTGTGATCTTAACCTGTGCCACCTGACTTGAGCAGGTGCCCTAACAGGTTTCTAGATCGGGGCAGCCCCTCTTTGTTCATGGTGTTTAGTTCAGCTTGTCTTTTTGTTCTGAACCATTATTTTCTGCTGAACTGTGAATCTTTGTAATTCAGAGACGAATTTCTGAAAGCTGGGAAAAGCAAATGTGAAATCTGACCTATTTTGAGTAAATCCTGTTGTACTGTAGACAGTAAGTCTTGTTAACTGGGTTAAATCATGCAAACAGTATTTTGGAATGATTTAGGATTAATTGATACAATCACAAAATAGCCGTGTAATAGGAAATGGAGGATGAGCAGACATATCCAAGAAAGGTTTTTTAAACATTGCAAATGAAATGGAGAGTCAAGGCAATGGCAAGGAGACTAGGGCCAGTGACATATCCTGTGAGAAGATCCTCAGAACAACCTGACTATTTGGGAACATAGGGGAAAAAGCAGGCAGTGCTCTAAAAAATGAGAAAAGCAGGAAATCACAGGCAAATCCTACTCATGAATTAATCCAACAGAAGTCAAATCCAAGAAATTGTGAGCAGTGAATCATCAGTAAAAGGGCACTTGCGTGTAACATATGAGTTCAATTCACAGGTACCCAGTCTGTTTTTTAAAATTAAAATTTAAAATAGGTCAAAAATATTCAGTGTTCAGATGAAAGTTGAAAAAAATAAGCTTTCAAGATTTCAAGTCTGTATTTTGAATGTTTGTCTAATACATCAACACAGGCTGGCTTGCCAGAAATATTAAAATACAAGTAAAAAGATCATAAATTAGTAAATTGTCAAGTATTTTTAATATGTATTCTCAATGCCAGACATTTATAATAGTGAAAGCAGGTTACTTAAATAATAAGTGCCAGTTAGTACTCAGAGAGCTCAAAACAGTTTTACTTTAATACATAGAATAAACTAGGTTTGCTTCATCAAACCCATCCTGAAAAAAATAACAGAGATTTAACTTGGACACATGAAAAGTTTCTGTATTTTAGGATATGAGTGTTCATTTAGAGAATGATTACACCATGCATTACAAATCTTCTGTTAAACCAATGCATTCATGTATTTGAAAGAAAATTTTTATTCAATCACTGTATTTTGATAGACTAGACTCTGCACATAGACAGGAGATAATGGATTGAACAGGATGTCCTTGAAGGAGAAGATCTGCTTCAGATTACCTCTCTAATACTCAGGAGACATCTTGCTTCCAATGCTCATCAGACTTCTGAAGGCTAAGAGGAAAGATGCACCCATGCTATCTGGTGTAACAAATCAGCTCCTGTATTACCTAACTGTAAAACTCACAGGGAAAAAAATTAAATAATCTATGCTTAAAATATCTCAATGTCATTTTAAAATCTATTTAGGAAGATCAGCTCTGGTGCCTTTATAGCAGCTTAGCCATGTGCATTGGAAAGGCTCACTGGTACTCTTGCCATCACTGGGTTTTGAAATGAGTACAGCACTAAGTTACTAAATCAGTTTTGGTCTTGCAGTGCCATTTGGTCATACTCTCAAGCAATTAAAGAAATTGATATACAGAGACTTCTAAAAGGAGGCAGGAGACAAAATTTTACGGACACAGAGAACTATAACATGACGTAGATTACTTCTGGAAAAAAAAAGAAGCAGAAAAGATATGTAAGACATATTCTAGCACTTGTTAAACAGAGAAACGAAAAATTAAAACCTTGGGCTACATTTTAAAAAACATTTTCCCATCTATTACATAGCTGTTCTGTATTCTGAGAGCTGGAATCAGCCAACTTTTTGTGTCATAATAAGCATACAAAACATTTTCCTGCAAGCTTGGTAAAAATCACAGAAACAGAAGAATTTGTGTGCATATAAAGTCCTCAGAACCAGTGTCTTAGCACATACGGGAATTTACAGTCTCAAGATTAAAACTTGCTGTGGTAAACACTCCACTAAGATTGCTGTGAAAAAACCCCACAACGAAAAACCACAAGTAAAAACCCCTGCATCTGTAAATTTTGAGTATTGATGTCTTTCCCTTTTTTCACTAACACGTGTATGTATGTGTGTGTGGGTGTCTGTGCCATCTCTCCACCTCCATCTTCGGCTACCACTTTGTTACAAAAAACGTGAAAAAGAGCTCTGTGAAACTTCTTATTCATGGAACGACTCAGTAATTCTGGTGAAAGAACAGCAGCTTAAGGCAGATAAAATGGTGCTATTCCTTTCTATTATAAAAGTCATAAGCCTCTATAATATGGCACAACACTTTACTCATCTACCTTGTGTATCAGTGTTGCACAAATGGCCTTGTTCATACTTAAAACACCATAGACTCAGGTATAGCTTTAGTTACTCATACCCCTTGGAAACTGTTTGAAGCCTCTCTAGAAGAAAAAGTCAGCAAACTATTCTTTATCTATTCAGTGTAAACCTGTTGAAGTTCTAGTTCTCTCAAAAAAGAAGGAAAAGGTTTGTTTTCAGTGGAGAGAAAAAAGATCACACTGTTTTTCAGACCAATGCATTTTGTTACCATTTCTCAGTGCAGCTCTACTGGGAAAAAAAGCAGGCTAGTTTGAGTCACTAATCGTGTAGGAAGTCTTGCAGGAAAAGGTAGTTTCTTTAGGAGCAAATATCCTACCACCTTAAAATATGCAGTACAGTGCAAAAGCTAAGATCAACATGTTTCGGTATCTTTTTTAAACTCATGATGAAAAAGAGTACTGCTACAGGAGACACTCAAACTTTAGCCATCTCTTTGGTTTCCGTATGTATCAATGAGAAATTAAGCTTCATCATTATCTCTCTGAATGCACATCTCCTTCTCTTCTCCTGTTACAGTCCAGCTTGTGTCTCAGGTCCGTGGGCACTCCACACTGAGAGAAATAAAATACTGGTATTTCCAGGGAGAAAATGATTTAGCCTTCTGAAAGAGTAGAATTCAAATAAACCAGGCACATCCAGGTATTAACAAGTCCTTTTCTGATCGTGGGAAAGAACAAGGATCAAATATGTGTAAGTCTAACCTAAAAATGATACTGAATACTAATCAACTAATGTATTATTAACAGATTCATCCCTTTTTCCTTAAGAAATTGAATACAACTCTGTATTTATACACTGTTATATAAAAAACTCTTTGCCTTGCCCCTTTCAAAAATATTTGAAGACCTGTGAAAAAAGTAATTCTTACTAAAGAAGATGGCAGCTCTGCTACATTACTGGAAGTATTAGTAAGGAACAATAACATTTAATAGTCTCTAATTTCAAATATTGATCAGCATAGTATGCTGGGCATGCAAAGGTTCTAAAAGAGGAGGATCCTCTTTTCTTTAGTCACTTGTTTTATATCAGGTGCTGCCAAGTCCATTTCTGGTAGGGGGTAAGAAAATTAAACCGGAGTGCTAAATCCATCTCTTAGTCACCTCAATGTAAACTTCCTGCCATGCAGTTGACTTTTGTGGAGGTATCTCAGATATACATGCTGGTGGAAGAGAAGGATAGCTGGAGTTCTGGTCACCTAGCTCCAGAGCTCACATTCTGGGAGAGAAGCAGTGAGACTATGTAAATGTAGAATATAGGCAAGGTAAAGGTTTCATATTCTTTCTTGAAGGTTTAATTTTATAGCCTTTGTCTGAAAGTAAGATTTTTCTACAGTGCCTTACTGCTTCAAGCAAAATCCAAAAGGCTTTCTTTTCTATACTGACCTTATGTAATGAGTAAAGTATCAGTGGCAGTGAAATTGATAGGAGGAGCTTTACCTGTGTGTCTGAGCATGTTTTAGTGAAAGAAGTGGTAAAACTTCTGTTGATTTTCTGACAAAAACTGAAGCCCTGGGTCTATCTATGATAGCTCTGAACACTGTAGCTACCTGAATATCTCTTTAATAAGAGCTGTCTACCAGACGTAAAACACAAAAATACCCCTCCCTCAGAAAGCAGGATGGCAAATCCTACAGTCTGGTCATCATTCCCATTACTTGTTTCAGTAAAATAGTAAATACTACTCTGAATAGTTCTTCCCTGGTGCTAGAAAACGGTTAAAATCTAGCCACAAATAAGATCTTCATGAGTTGGCCTGAAGTGAGTAAATTCAACATAGAACTGAAAGGAATCCAGTCCTTAAAACAGTAGTGGAGGTAATATTCTGGTTTCACCTCCATCCAAATGATCTGAAATTATAATCAGTGTATTGTAACCAGACCTAAATATATCAAACAAAAGAACCAATGTGATCAGAGCAACTACATCTCCCAAAAGCCACCTGCTATTACCCGCAGACATATAAAAGTAAGTGAGAAAAAAGTACATTATTTTTAAAAGAACCTTTATTCTGCATACAAACATGACTCTGTCACATATTATGAGGCATCATTAACAAGCTAAATATGACTTTGCTTACATCAAACAATGTTGCTCCACAAAAGTATCCAACAGAGTTAGTATTGACTCTGTTCTCTCCTGGATGGAATGTACGTGTGTGTTTTGGTATCAACTCGTCTCTTTTAAACTGCTAGCTTAGCCAGCATGTTACATGAATAACATCCTTGCCAGGTAAATCCACCACAGGTACTAAAATCAGAGCTGGGGTCTTCTCTTCCAAATATTTTTCAAGGTATTCTTGCAGTCCTAAAATAGAAACAAAACAATTAATGAATCCTCTTCGCCTTTGTCTCATTTTCGATTGTGTCCTATTTCTTACAAATGATTTCTAAATACTTGCTTGGAAATTATTGTGGAATAGCAATTAACAAAAGGAAGTGAAATGCAATTTTTAAGTTTTCTCTTTAAATAAAAGGAACAATTATAATCTCTCACCTTCTTGTTGACTAATTTGAGATTAACTTTACATGTCATCTAAGGCCAGAATTTAAATTTATAAGAAGTTCAAAGTTAAATGCATATTTCTCAACCTTGAGTGAGCGAGTGGTCTGTTGATTACAGATACAGCAAGCTGAAACTAAGTGCAGGGGGTAAACATAACTAAAGGCCAGTTGAAATTCAGTTCTTTGTCATTTTTGATATTTGGATGATCAGCACATACTTGTCTGTAAACAAAATTCTCAAGTCCCATTGTGTCCAGCAATATGCTAGAAGTGGGCCATTTTAAAAAACTTTACGAACTTGATTTCAATTTGTAATAAATGGAAGCATACCATCTTGAAGTTATAATGGAGGAAGTCCAGGAATGGCTACATATGTTAACTTTATATCTGGAATTACAGTAAGATTCAAACTGCTAAAAATACAGAATCTGGCTACGAGGAGCTCTAAAGGGACTGGTATGTTGACCTACAAAAGACAGTTGCCTAATGATAAGGTATGGCCTGCATAGGTTCTTGTTTCAGTAAGTTTTTTCTGTCAGCAGCTTCTGTGATTGTGGCAATTCTTTATAACACTAAGCAATCTTGGCTAGAGAGGGTGTAAAGAGGGCAGAACTTGCAGACTGTCAGAGCTTTTTTTTTTGGCGTCACTGCCTGTGAAACTGTGAATAGGCAGTTCAGTCAAAGTGTTACCTCATCCAGGATAAAACAGGAATTTTGCAATTGTATTCACTGAAGCCAAAACTCTTCTCTCTTTTTATCTGGCAGCAGTAGCATAAATTAATGTAATAATCACAATTCTGCCTACAAAATATTGCAGAGTACCAGTCTTCTGAAATTCTGCTGACTTCCTTTTGTATTAGCATCATTGACATTGGAGGTGAAGACAGACAAGGGTGAGACAAAGATCAACAGTCACTTCAGAGGTCAAAGGACTTCTTCATCTGGTGTGTAAAAAGGAACTCAGTCTTTGTATTACAGATATTCAGCAGTGACCTGATAATTAACTATCAACTAACATTTTTATTCTAAACTTTGACTTCAGAAAACTGTCAGGCTATGCTGGTGCAGAAGGCATTAAGTAGAAGGGGTAGAGGCAAGCCACCTCTAAATCACTGATTCCACCTTATTAAAATTACAAGTTTTTCATCAATTAAAATGGTGAAAATATAATTTAGTCTTTAACTTTTTTCACAGGCTTAAAAGCTGTGAATCAATGCTAAAAACTACCAAAACAAGTCCAGGTATTCCTTTTAATGGGAGAATTTGAAAGTGGGGCTATTTGGAAATAGAACTCCATTCTTTTGTGGTTTTGAGGTGGCCAAAATAGCCATAAATATTTGCATTTCAACATGCCCTAGTGGACTTGGTTGCCAGCCAGAAGGAGCCACCATTCCTAAAGACCACTGCCTTTTCTATTGCCAGTGCCTACATGTATAAATGAAATGTGGGTGAAAATCTGGGGTACATGTCTCTAAATATTTTATTGTACTTACAAATCAATCCGTTTGATATGAAAGCAGTGCAACTTTAGATGTGCATCTTTATATTTTAAAAATTGTGGATAAAAGTCTGCTCATGAAAACTTCCCCTGAAAAGCAGAGACTGGGTCTTCTAAAACAGTAAAATTGTACTCTAAGGTCTCACAGAAGACAGTGCACAATTAATAAATCTGTGGCAACCTATGCAATTATAGCTGACACAAAAAATTGACAGCTATATATTTTGCCTGCTGTAATAAGTTATGCTACCCTGCTCTGGTGAGACCCCCCCTGGAATGCTGCATCCAGCTCTGGAGTCCCCAGTACAGGAAGGACATGGACCTGTTTGAGCAAATCCAGAGGAGGGTCACCAAGATGATCAGAAGGATGGAGCACCTCTCCTACGAGGAAAGGCTGAGAGATTCAGATTTGTTCAGCCTGGAAAAGTGAAGGCTTCATTGTGGCCTTCCAGTACGTGAGAGCCTAACAAGAAAGCTGGAAAGAGACTTTTTACAAGAGCATGTAGTGACAGGACAAGGGGGAGTGGTTTCAAACTGAAAAAGAGTAGGTTTACATTAGATACTAGGAAGAAATTCTCTTCTGTGAGGGTGGTGAGGCACTGGCAGAGGAAGTTGTGGATGCCCCACCCCTGGAAGTGTTCAAGGCCAGGTTTGATGGAGCTCACAGCAATCTGGTCTAGTGAAACGTGTTCCTGCCCAAGGCAGGCGGTTTGGAACTGGATGATGCAGGTCTCTTCTAGCCAAAACCATTCTATCACTCTGTGACTATAAGGACATGAAATTTGCTGAAAGCAGGTGAGCTTCTTCCTGTAAGGTGGACCTCCCTTCTCCCAAATAATCCACAGAAGTTCAGGGAGTTCCATATGAAGTGTCTTCCTGCACTGCTATGCCTTATTTTTTAACCTGGGTACAGCTGAGGGATATGGACATAACTAAAACTTAAAATGAACAAAAATTATTCAGTGTCTTCTGGCATTACCATCTATTTCTGCCATTCCTCTGTAAAGACAGGATACTGAGATCAGTAATTTGATGATCTCTTATGCTGACTTAGCAGCCCTTCCGTATAACATGGCACATGTTACTAAGACTGTAAGTTATTGTTTATAAAGGTGCTTTTCATACTAAATAGAAAAAGCAGTGTCCTGAGAGCTCTTAAAGGGTCATTCCAAATGATTAGGAAGATGATTTTTACATCATTGCTGTCATTGGTCTCAGCAGGATTTAGGCAGTGTCAGGTGAGGCCACAAAATTCACTTATGTTTTCAAAATCAGGTCCCTGTTACTGTTGCCATGCTCTTGCTTCACTGCATATCTGCAGGGGAGTAGTAATCTAGTAACTAATATGGAAGAGGGAAATGGTAACAAAAAGTAAGATCACATTTAGCCCAGTACATAAAAAAAATCACTTTCATATTACAAGTACTATCTTTCCTTCACTTTTTAACCAAAAGATACTGTTACATTGCTTAGAGCAGGTTTTAAAATCCCTGAGCTAATAAAGCTCCATTGCTTCTGCTGTGGAGATCTGACATGCAGCATGTACGTTCAAAAGATGCATCACAGGGGATCAGGTTCCTAACAGTTGACTAAGAGTTCCAGTCCCAAAAGATCTGCCCCTGGTGTGCAGAACACTTAACCCTTCGACCAGTACCAACATGACTATTCACAAATTATTGATGTCCCTAAATCCCTGGCAGATTGCAGCCAGTTCTTGTCTCCCTTGAAGCCAAAGCATATGGTCACTAATGAGATGGATTAAAAATACATATACACATTCAGGGGCTTTGCCACATGAATGTTAAGCCACAGAAATGTTAGAAGGTGATTGAACTGGACTGAACGCTGTTACATACATGATTAGCTTGTTATGGATCATTTCCATTGATCTATATACAGTTTCAGAGCATAGTTTAATTAAAGCTGTCTGGAACAAGCCTCTGCCTTAAATGATCAGGCAGTGCAATGACAAGGTGAAACACGAGGAACTGGAGACCCCCCCTCCCTTTCCTAAACATCCAGCTGACCGTCTCTGTGGTTTACAACCACAGCAAGAATGAAAACTGTGCTTTTAAAATATTGCCTATTTTTACAGTCCAGGTTTTTGCCATATTTTTCTTAATATAAAACGATGTAGTGGAATATAAGATTTGGGAAAAAACCCTGCACGATTTGCTTGCTTCATTGTAATTAATACCTTTCTGTCCAAAATAAAAAATCAAGCTCAGTAAACAAGAATATACTGTTGGAATATAAAAGGGAGTCACTTGGCAAAATATGATTTAGTGCTGATTTTTTTTGCTGCAGCTGTGAAGATTTTAAATGACAACAATAGGGATATTTTGTGCAGTCCAACACTTGGCTTTTCATATGGTACCTTATGCTTTCTGTTACTATTCTTGGTGACATTAGTTCACATTGGTCACTGCACTTTTAAGGGACCAGTTTTTCAAAGCTGCTCTGCCCATGGGAAAAATGGAGGCAATATCTTGTAAATAATTGTAGTTCCATTTTGAAAATATATCAGCTAGAACTTCAAAAATACTAAGAGCCTACTAGTTCTAGGTAAAACAGGTCAAAGATGCATTATTCAATGCTTTTACAAATTTATTCCAAAATTATACAATTTACTTCAGTCTTGGTATTTTCTTTTTCTAAGTGGGAAACGTTCATATGCACAAAAAGAGGGAAAGGAACAATAAATAAACTTAGGGTGATAAAATTGAACTTGCTTTGCAGTCACTCACTCCTGATTATTTATCCTGGTTATTAAACTGATTTACCTTGGTCCTTCTGGTTTTGAGTGAGTTGCGGTCTGTCTCTGCTTACTTACAATATCAGGCTAGTGGTCATCTGCATACCTCTAACAATGATCAGGGCGTAATTGATTTTTGTTAAGGACTGATAACAAGGGGAGTTCTGAGGCACCTTTTGGCAGACCAGATTAGGCACAGTTCTGGAGATGACATAAGCTCCTTCATGGAATACTGATGATGCACTTTAGTCACTCTGGCCTAGGATATTTATCGGAATGCAAGTTAAGCAGCTGCTTTCAAGTGCAGGGCAAGTCTGTTACAGCCATGACATATGAGACAAATGACCAGTAGGAGTTTGGATAAGGCTGTGAGACCACTTTAAACCTATGATTTCCTAAGCCAGCCCTTGAAACTGTGACCATAGAAGAACTTGTGTTCTTTGCCACACATCTTTCAAAATATAATCTGTGTGGTTGAGATTTTTAAACTGTGTCTAGATTTCTCTCCCTTCTTTCAATGTCAACAGCTGATGAATGAGCTTTCCTATTGAATGGTAAATACACAATAACATTTGTCAACAAAAAACAGAAAGTAACCGGTGTAATTTAGACTTCAAAAAAACCCCCCAAATTAATTGTTTCAGTAAGTACACATACCCCAAAATTAAAAAAAAAAAAAAAAAAAAAAAAGACATTACAGAGGGGATTGTAGTTGTGTTTGGAACTTAAGCCTCTACAAATACATGCCTGGTCAGTTGCCAAAGCAGCCAGATCCCCATGTCTGTATTTGTAAACAATTCTTTCATAAAAACCTATCTCCAAGAATTCATCACATTACATTTTGGTTTGTCTTGCAATTTATGGACCCATCTCTACTGACAGACTCCTTTCTTCTCACACTAAGCTACTTTTAGTTGTAACATTGAACATGTATTTTTTCAAGTAATCAAATAACAGATGAAAATACAGCCTGTACTGTACTGAAAGCACTAAGGCAAATGTTAGCCATCTTCTTTCAGCTTGTTCCTAATACCAAAAACCATTTCAGATGATTGCAACCTCTTCTGTGAATATGGTTATTAGGATACAGACTGATAGGACTATGTCACTTTGGACATAAAGTACTGTATGTTGAAGGCACAGATACATACAAAACAGGGCAACACATCACCCAGCAGAGCATTCACCAAGAGAAATTATAGAATCCTAAAATAGTTGGAGTTGGAAGGGTCCTTTAAAGCTCATCTAGTCCATCCCCCCTGCAATGAGCAGGGCCATCTTCAACCAGACCAGGTGGTTCAGAGCCCTGTTCAACCTGACCTTGAAAGTTTCCAGGGGTGGAGCATCTACCACCTCTCTGGACAACCTGTTCCTGTGTCTCACCACTGTTTTTGTAAAAAACTTCTTCATCTAGTCTGAATCTACTCTTTTTTGGTTTAAAACCATTACCCCTTGTCCTATAACTACAAGCCCTAAAAAAGAGTCTGTCCCATCTTCCTAATAAGCTCCCTGTACATATTGAAAGGCCAATACACGGTCTCCCAAGAGCCCTCTCCAAGCTAAATAACCCCAGCTATCTCAGTCTTTCCTCTCTGGAGAGATGTTCCACCCCTCTGACCATTTTTGTGGCCCTCCTCTGGACCTGCTTGAACAGGTCCATGTGTTTTTTGTGCCAAGAAAAAAATCTGCTATGAAGAGAAGATTAGTGCTCTGTTATATTTTACTGCTAGTCCTGTTTGTGCAGTGGACTTCTTGTCCCTTTGGAATTTATCCCAAACCTGAAAGTTCTAGCA
Source organism: Atrichornis clamosus (assembly GCA_013400975.1). Taxonomy (NCBI): domain Eukaryota; kingdom Metazoa; phylum Chordata; class Aves; order Passeriformes; family Menuridae; genus Atrichornis; species Atrichornis clamosus. Next base: position 135,292 of record WBMZ01010701.1, on the reverse strand, counting down.
ATGTTTTTAAGCAGGCTATAGTGAAAACGTAATGAAAGTTGCTGTAGGCTTGATGTGTACCCACAGGAGTTGTAGCAACTCTTCCTATAGCTGAGCAGATGAAAGGAAACGAGCTGTTTCCCTGCATGCCTTACTGATAACTCCTGCTCTCAGATTTAGTGAGGAGAAGTTGTGAGTGCAAAAGACAGCAGCCATGGACCTTATTGTTCATGGGAGACACAAGACAGATGAGTGGTTGGCTTATCTTATTCCACACTAGTTAGTCAGTCAGGATGCCTGAACTCTGCACCACCAGCTGCAAGAGGAGAGGGACAGCTGGCGTAAAATGACCAACTCTGAAGGAATCCAAACGCTGCCTCTTCCCCTCCCAGCCTCACAATCCTCTCTGCTGTTCCTCTGCTTCAACAGGAGGGTGTGGGAAGGAAAAAGGGCTCGCTCATAATCAGGGAGGGCATTAACATTTATAGGAACTTCACATTTCTAGAGCTGAGTCACTTGGCTGAATAATTGTGCAAGCCTTTTTAGACTAGCTCATGCATTTTTTTTAGCATCTGAAAGAAAATTAGTAGACAAAATAGTTATTTTTAGTGCTGGTTTGATTGTGGGCCTGTCAGCCTTGGTGATGCATCTCTTTTATCATGCTGCCACAATACCTTGTTTTGTTTTCAGAGCAAAGTTTGATTAAAGACCAATTTCAGAAAAGTTACTCACTGTGGGTGTTAATTAGTGCTTTCTGGACTCTGTGGGGTTTATCTTATGATCTGTTTCACTTACTAAACCCTGTAATTCAATTTACATGAAGATGGGAATGAACCAACCCCTTTCTATTCTTCTGAAGGCTTCTGTTTAACTCAGTCCTGAAGGAACCTCTCTCCTATCATTCCCTAATAAGGAATTCCAGTTTCTAGCCTTTTTTGAACAAAATTAAAGCAATACTCCACATGTATAAAGACTTTTCCAACTAACAAACTAAGAAAGAGCTTTAGAAGGGGCTAGGTAAACTTTAGGAAGCCTTTGCATCAAAATAGTGTTTTCAGTGGTGCCCAAGTATACTGTGCATCGTAGGAAAAACTGGTAAATATCTTCTTCTCTTCCTCTGCATTCTTCTGGGAGTGGAGTATTGTCATTTTGTAAGAGAAGATCACTGGCATTCCCCTCCTCCCCTCTCATTAGCAGACAAGAAGAGCCCTTTGTCTTTCTGCAAGCAAAAGGCCAGCTACTAGCTCAAAAATATTGAAAAGGTGGTTGATGAAAAAACACTTAGTAGTACTGGCAGGTAGAAAGTAGCAGATGGAATTTATAACATGATATAGGTAAAATTAGGAACTATGAAATAAAATTATTGAAAAGAAAATGCCATCTGGGTACTATACAAACACAAGGAGACAAAAAAAATTTAAAAAACAGTCCAAAATAAACCTGATTCAACTAGATTGGGTATTTGCAACTAGGTTGAATAAAACATGAAACCAGTACTAAGGAGACCAGACCCATGAAAGAGAAGATGACCTAGAATGGTCTTTTTTTTGTGGTAGACAGCCTGCACAGAAGAACTGAGTCTGTACGAGGCAACATATTCAAGCAGAGTTTATGGACACTACCATCTTAAAACATCCTCTTCCAAGTATACATTCCCTCCTGAACTTCCTCCCACATTTTGAAACCTAAACTTCATCACAGTTAGGTATAGTAAGGACTTAGGCTGGTATGGATGCATTCTAAAGTTATCCAGTGTGACAGATGCACCGGAAATGCTGAGAAGGAAAGCAAATAAGGCAATGATAATCATCAAATACACAAATATTTACAACAACTACAATTTCCATCCCAAATGCCATCCCAAAGACAATTATACACCACCCTATTCTCTCTGGATATACAGAAGTTACCTTCCAAAATGCACACAGTACCAGTCAAATTAGGTATGTTATCATGCACATCAATGGCAAGTTGCAGAAATAAATGTGACTCTTTTAAAGATAAACACATGTTGCTGAGCTCCTCTGTACATTAGTTATGGCTGTTTCTCAGTAGAAAGAATTAAGATTTAGCTTCCATTATAATTCTTTCAAGCTGCTGGCTACAGCTTAGAAAATAGCAGAGCATGAAAACTCATCACTTTGTGTTTTCCAATGTTCTGGTTTTAGTCATGTCCTACATACAGATTGAGAATTGGCCTATACAAGGTTATAAACATGCACATTTGTTTAAAATGTCATTAGCCTTCTGCACTAAATAAAGAAATACTTGAGCCTGCCCTTCCAGTACTCACAGTGAGGTCTAATATAATTTCAAAGAGAATGGAGGACTGAACTTCCCAAGTACAATTACTCAGAGAAGAACTTGTGCTTTTTCTGAAATCATGACAGAGTGCAAAGATCATGAGCCTGTTTTCCCTGTGTGCTATCTTTCAACCCTGTAACGATCCAATCTCTTCATGAGGTGGATGGTTATTGAATTTGTATGCCAGCTGTGTCCAGAATCTCTGGGGAGGATGGGCTGTAATGACACCAAGCAGGGATGAGTTATGAATGGAGACAGATTATTACAAACACAGGAAGCAGTAAGGACCCATTTTTCAAGCGGCATCTAAGAATGCACTTCGCAGTATGTGTATGCACTTGTTCACCCACGCAGTCACCTGAATGTGCCTGTGTGGGCAGACAGAATCACAGGACTCACTAGAGGCTCACACACATGTTTTTGTTGTACTCTAAATCAGATAAACATGTACTTTATTTTTTTTTTCCAGATTAATTGAAAATTTGGTGTGAAAATGATCAACTGTAACAGCACCTGTGCAGTAATTATGGAACTTGCTTTTTCACCCTTAAGTCACTTTACAGCTACTGACTCTTGGCCCATAGTCCAGGAGCATGAGATGGACAGATTTGCAAGCTGTAGGACAGTTGGTCACTGTGCCCTTCAGGTAGGGTTGGGGACACTGGTGGGGCAGTGTGTGTGGGAAGCTTGGCTGTGCCTGCTGGTAATGCAAGAACTTTTATCTCTAGGGCCTGTCAATCTGGCACCTTTCACAAGTGTTAAATTCACTTAAGTATATTTTTTAAGAAGCTGTCATGAGACATACTGAAGCAAATATGTCCTTCGGTGGTTACACATGGACTCAATTGTAACAATGTTTGTTAAGTGCTTTGACATCCCCAAATGATATGTTTGGTACAGCTTCCACATTTGTTCCTTTATTCAAGTCTGGTAAATAGCCTCCAAAATGAATGGGTTTAAGAAATACCTAACTGGACACAGTGCATCCAAAAGGCCTGACCACAAAGAGATGCATATACAACTAGATGATACCACTTATATCTGCTGGTAGGATAATTTAGTCTACAAATAATAGAAAAGCTTCTGAAAGATGTTGTGGTAAGCATCTTTAGACTGGGTACAGAGAAAGTCATATGGCCCTTGCTTTATGTCAAGCTGTGATCATTAAAAAGAATACTGGTGGAATAGTTGTCTTCAATTTCTAAGCCAGATTCTCAACAACTAAAAATTGTAGGTATCTAATTAACATCTGCTGAGGAGCTTGCACGGTAGATTACGTATTTATATATAGTATCATGTACAAACTAATGAGGTTATTTCTAATGTTTACCATTGTAAAGAACTCCAAAACTTTAAATCAATCTCCTGCACTAAGGTAAACAGTGTGTTTTAACAGAAACAGATAAAAGTGCACCGAACATGTTAAATACATTATTAGGTCGATGAAGACCATTCATATTGATCCAGGTCTGGCTTCATAGCACAGTTTAATCAAAGCTGCCTGGAAGATGCAACAAAGAGTGGTCATGGCATTCACTGCCTTTCATCCTGAGTGAGTCAACAAATGACTAAAATTTCATTACTGCTGCAACTGACAACTTATGCAAAATTAGCTAGAGCAGGCTGAAAAGAAGGGTAGACCAGTATTTATAGGAACAAACCCGAGCTTCTCTTTTAATGGGGAAATCTTGCTGCCAGAGGTTGCTGATGATCCACCCTGAGGTTTGTGGGCTCTTGATAGCCACACTACTACTTACCCTTGATCTGGCAGATTTACATTAATTGGATTTTTATCCTGTATGGCAGTGACCCAAGATATCAGTACCCTCTTACTCCCTACAGTGAAGGAACAAAAGGAGAGAGATGAAAGTCTTTTGTTCCTCTTCATGGACTCCAAGGATGACAAATAAATCTCACTGCTAGTGCTTCCTGTGTAATACGAACTCCTAGTTTGTTACACAATTGAGACCAGGAGACTTGGGAGAGTCATTCAGCTGTGTCAACCAACAGCAAAATGAAAGAAAAAGGGTCTGTAACTTGGCCACACAGTGATTTGAGCTGCAAGTCATTTTTGCTCTAGCTTGAAGTTATTAATAGCATAATTTACAAAAGCCTTCAGCAAGACTTACGTGTCATTTTATCAGGCACTGAATAAACACTAAGTAACAGACAAAGTCTACCACCAAGAGTTTACCATCGACACAAAGAAAATGTGAGCTGAAAAAGGAACGTAGGACAGATAGGAAACTGAGCCACAGAAAATAGCGCAAGAATTACATGATTTATTAAGGTCATTTGTAGAAAAGCCAACAACTGACCCCAAGTACTGGCCCAGCATCCACCTCTTCTCTTGAGAGCATACCACAGTGAGAACACTTACAAACAGTAACACAGTGGCAAAGAACAGAATCATCCTTTTTTCTGGGCTGCTTTTGGATCTCTGGAAATTAAAATCACAGTCCCAGAAGAGCAGTGCTGCACATGTTCCACCTGCTCTGTTGTTAAACAACTTCACTGCTTGGAGGCCTCTGCTCTTCTTCCACCATCAACAGGTGGAGTTGTTTACAGGTCATTTGAAAGTTAACTGTGGACTTTATGACAAAATGATCTCTTGTATTTGTCATTGGGTTATACATCTAACTGTATCATGATTTCTTATTCAATATTGCTATATATTTTATACCACAGTATATCACAAAAGTCTGCAATAAAGTTATATTATCACACAATTATATATATTTTTAAAAAGAAGAATGTTTCTTCACCAAAATACCTAAACATTTGGTTTCTTTAAAAAAAAAACTTTGGTAGAATGCCTTTTGGGATTATACAAAGTGCACTGCTTTCTGTAACTTTCTGTTTTGTGTGACAGGTAGAGTACACAGCATAGCCCAGCAGGAAATGGAAAAGCTGCCCAGATCTGGGCTGTTGCTTGGAGGTTTCAGGTTCACCCATGTGGATCAGACCCCAGACCCTTCAGGTGGGCCAGGACCCAAGGTGACCAGTCCGTCAGCATCACTGACAGCTCCTCTGCTGGAACACTGGTTCTTTTGACAGGAATTTCTGCTTATGCAGCCTTAAGCTACATCTCCATCATTAACTAGGTTAGCTCCAAGAGATACTGGATTAATGAAATTGAAAATGCTCAGAAGAAAAATGTATGTGATGCTTCAACCACCTTTGAGAAACATGAAGTGCAAGTGATGCAAGGGTGACCTTTTTCTTTCCCACCAACAGAAGCCCAACCTATCAGGCACAGTGAAACATAATTTATCCTTGTGCCTTGTTCTGTATAAAGATGTGAGATGCAGTATGAGATCTGGTTTTAACAATATTGCAGTACAGGTAGAGAGAAATAAATTGTTGAAGAAGAGATGTCAGTTTTAAAGTAAAGCAAAGAGGCCTACACAGCCCTCTCTTTGGTCAACACTGATACTTTATGCCTTGGGGCCTTAATTTGTCAAGGAATATCATACCTGGAACATCACCACTGGAGTGGTCTTTCCAGTATTTTCTACTTTACATTAGCTGAATGAGTTGGCTTTTCTTTTAAAAAGGCTTCTCTTGCAAGGTAGTTTTTCAATTACACCACAGCTAGGAAGATTCATTAGAATGAGGCCATCACCTCTTTTCCTCTTTTGCAGAAAGCACATTTTAGTAGAAAGGAAGGCAACAAAATATGCTCTGCCTAGCTGAATTTCTGCCAAATCATTTTGCAGGGCAGAAAAAATTCATCTACAACCTGCCACAAGAACACTTGGGGTCATTAAAAGTCCTAAAAAATCTGGTAAAATAAAAAGGTGAAACAGGAAGCTAAAGGATGATGATGATTCTTATTAATCATCATCATTTAACCAGTTTCATTTTTGACTTATCAAGAGAAAAGGGACAGAATAAAGGCAAATTAAATGATTCTTACCATGTTTAAAGAGAACTTCATGCTAAATGTATTTGTGTTGTCCTGAAAATGTTTTCTTTTGTAATTACTAATTTTGGTAAACCTAGCACTTTCAAATGCTACTGATATAAAACCAGCCAAAGTTATTTGTACATCTCTTTAGTAAAGCATAGGACAAAAAAAAAAAAAAAAATCTACCTGCTTAAAATACAAAAGTTGGTTACCCATGTCCTCCAGAAGTCTCGCTTTCCCTCAGGAGAAATCTGGAAGTTTTAAGTACATTGATCCTTTGCTTTGCCACAATTCTCTCTTTGGACCTCTTAGATACTTTTTGTCTGCTGTCACATTTTTGCTGGTTTGTTTTTAAATGATAAATCTGATTTTAGCTTCACTTTTCTTAAACCACCTGTCACAATTCTTTACAAAAATCTACATGCAGTTTCATTCTTAAGGCCAACCAAGGATTTACAATATCCTAAACTGGGCAAAAATTCTCTAGTAATCAGCACAATATATTTTATACTCCATCACAATAATTTTTTCTGTCTCCACATCGATAAACTTTTTCTGCTTTTTACAATGGTTTACAACTTAAATAATTTAATACAACAGTTGTTATATTTTTATAGCAAGCTTATAAAACTTGCATGATAAGTCTCTTGCATGCAGTATATTAAATAAAGAAATGACAGAGAAGAAGGGGAACTGATGATTACTAAAACTGTAATTCAGGTTCTGAATGTGTCATAAAGTGCTTCTGGCTCCCTTGCATTCTGCAGATCTTGTCAGAGTTCCTGAGATGAACCACCTCTTCATATTCAGTTCTCCTTACCTGTTACTCCAGTGTTGATGTAGGTAAAACAATGAGGATTTTGTGTTTCAGCCCATGCATTGATTAAGTGATGGTCGATGGGAAAGGACGCAGCATAAAGATCCAAGGGACAGGAATGCCACTGCCAGCTCTGCCACTGAGTTGCTGGTCAATTTATTTGGCTTCATGAGCATGTATAGAGCTATGCTTTATTAGTTTTGCAAAGACTTCAGTGTGATAAAGACATGTGTCTCCTTAAGTCTCAGGCAGGACCTTTCTGTCTCATTTTTGTGTTTCTAAGCAACTGAAATACTCGATGCTTTGTAAAATCAAATTCCAGATTCCATACTTCCATTTTGTAGATTTAAAAAAGTACTTTCCTGTCTTTGTGAAATGCTTCGAGATTGTTTGATGAATAATTGTTACTGCTTTAGTATATCTGAGAGCTTATGTAAAAGACGCAGCTTCAATAAGACTCTTTTAAATTAAGTTTTACATTAGAGACCCACTTTAAATACTTTTACAGACACAGTTCTGTCCATGTCTATAAAGTAGGTCACTGTATATCCTGTATATCCACATGAACATATAAGTCTGCTACTTCTAAAGCCCCTTTGCTGATAGCTTACATAAAAATAGTAAATAGTAATCTAAATTTATGTCAGAAGTAAATTTTACTTACTTGGAAATGCTATATTTATTTCTATTTCCATCTCTTTCTATTTCTGTAATTATTCATATTTTTGAAACTCAGGATAAAAATTTAAACTATCTGTTGTACAGATTCTAAGGCTAGGCTTGATAAAAATCCCCAGAAGATATTTCTGATGGCTTGGCCCAAAAATACGTAATTAATTCCCATAAACCACTTACCTGTGTAGTCTTCATGTTGCTAATAAAAACCCTTTGTCTAGATGATTAAGATTTCTTAGTAAAAAGGCTTGTGACCTCTAAGAGATGCAACACAGCCAGCTGAGAAAGGAACTTATAAGCTTTTCTATTAATAGAAAAATTGTGGTAAGAGTGCAGATATATGAAGATTAATTTCTGAATTGTGTAGCTACGATTTCAGCCCTTGCCTACATGGAACAGTCTCTTTGTAGGGTGAAGAACCACAGAGACCTGCATACTCTCTGAGATCTTTGGTTTTTGCCTGATGCTTGAATGACACAATGTTAAAATTAATTTTAATCATTAACTCCTTAGTGCCAGCCTAAACAGATAAATCAAGATCACAGAATGTCTAAAGAACGAGCTAACTTCCATATGGAAATGTCTAGAAGTCATCCATTACTATCGCTGCTTTTCCATATAGCAGACACTGAAATCAATGTGCTGCATTGGTTCAGTAAGTTTGTCTCTTAACAAGTTAATAAAACAGTGATCCCCACATAGTCTTTCCATCAAACTTTCATAGAAAAAAATGAGAATATTAAATGTGCTAAGATAGGGAAGATGTGCTCCATTTGCTCTGCAATGATAATCCTTTACAAAAGAGGATTTTTATTATTAATTCTTTGCCTTCTGGGGATATTATAATTTCCTAGAATGTAAAAATGCCTTAAGCACAGCAATTTGCTGAGCTAGACTGAATTTCAGAATGTTTCAAATGAGCTGATAAACAACTGCATAATAAGCAATTATTAGATCAAGACTGTACATTACACATATAGCAGTGAACCAGCCAATGGACAAGCAAGTTGCAGATACTGGTTTTAAAACTAAGAGTTCAGTGATGCTTTGACGTGCATCACAACACTTCTGTTAAGAATTAAATACCCTACTGCTTATTTTTTCTTTAGAAATGCAGATTATTCTTTCAATCAAATCCTTGGGGTCTTAATCATTGGACACATCCCTCTGCATATGAATAATAAGGAGTTTACAGGCTGAATATAACTCATGTGCTAAAACTGATTACACTGAATTACTTTTTTTTCAATTAAATAGTTACAAATCAATTGTATAGGCATGTTAAAACCTAGTGTATTCTTAAGTCTTGAACTCTGCAGCTCCTTAATGAAATATTTTATTTTACAGAATAAAAGAGTCAGATATACTGTAGAAAAGGCAAGAGTAAAATTAATGTAATTTATACTGCTACCACATTTTCAGGACCTGGGAATTTTTTACTTACACACAATTTTGTCAAGCAGTCAGAATGGCTGGGAAATGTGGCAGCTGGATGAGAGAGACAACACTTAGGCTGTTTGAGTGCAGAATAAAGTTATTAGCTGAGCTTTTCTCTGAAAGAGTCAGACATGGAACAGTAAGAAGGGCTGATATCTATAGCAACAGCTTTAGGTTTCAGCACAGATCTACCAAAATGATATGTCCATTGAAATGAATGACACAATTCACACTATTGAAAGTTACTGTTTTAATTCTGACTTGACTGCATCTAGGAAGCCTGCTTTACAAGAATTTGCAGAGATTCATTAATATTAGTCATGAGTGTTATAAACACAATTTTTAAAATAGGAAAATTCAAATTAAATACCAGTGGTTTGCACCAAGAATAGATTTGTTTTAAATTTAGGATGGAATTATTTGTATGTAATATAATGGTTTAAAGGCTAGACATCTGATGAAAAACAGCCCTCTGTTCCAAAAGATTATTAATCCCATTTTAAAATAGGATGAAGGGGCCCTTGGAGCTCTCTGTCAAGCAACACAAAGAACGTAGGTCATCAGGTTAAACAAAACAGTTAACTTCTTTTAGGCAGTTAGACAAAATTGATCTTATCTGAGCTGTCCAGGCAACTGTGAATTGCATCATTCTTTTTTATAATAGCAACAAGAAATTTAAATAGGCCTCTGGTTAAATGAGTTATTACTGGAAACAACTTCATTGCACAGTCCCTTACATTAAATGATCAGCTAATCCTTCCTAGTTCAAATTCTTCTAGAATGGTTTTCCAGTCTCAAAACACCAGCTTCAAGTGGAAATTTAATTGATATTCATAAAAGACAATAGAGCTAAAATGCAACAGTTGTAAGAGCAAAATTATTTAAACATACTTTATGTAGAGATATATTACAATCTGTTTGTCTAGTAAACTTTTCCTTGTTACTCCAATTGCTCAGGAGAGTTTAATTTTAAAAAGGTACAGAATACAGAAGTTTGCCACCTGGTGATTCTGGCTTGGAAGATGTTCTAAAGGAAATAGATTAGAAGCAGTTAGAATCACAAAAGCAAAATATAAACTGGTAGCTTCTTACTCAGATCTGCTACCTTGTAGTCTGCATTTCCTCTTGTTTGCAACTGTGAGAGCATTTCAAAACTCCTGTGAAAAGGATTGGTCTTCCAATCTATCATGGCTGCAGGGCTAAATTTAGACTATAGGCCGAGCCTAATTTTAAGTGTTGGAAATGAAGAAGCTTTCTTTGACAGGTTAATTAAAATAAAGGAAGCTATTTAAATCTGCCCAAGGATATGCATATCACTGGCAGTCTTAGTGGTGACATTTGGTGGGCAGTGTGTAGCTGGTGTAGTTAAATGGATGCATCATAGAAAGTAATTTTTTATGGAACAAGCACTTCATATACACTGTTAGGTACGATATATGCACATACTTTTAGCCCTAAAGAACCAAATTTAGTTAAGACTAATATATTGGTTCTGCTCTAGATAGTGCAATTATTAATAAAGGGTCACCAAGTAAACCTTTGTCTGCTTTTGTGAAAGCAAGAGGCACTAACTCACGGTGCTGTTTTTCCCTACGTTTATAGGATTACTGGCACATAACTGTATTAAACATTGCAGAACTGAGAGGTGGGAAAGGATTTTGGTGGAAGAGGTTGCCACTTGTATTCTGGGAATCAGTTAAAGAGTTTTGAATAGTTGAATGCACCAATAGTAGCAGCATGACTGCAGAAGGTCATGCTTGTAGTCTACAGGGATGTTGCAGAAGAGGTCTAAAGAAAAGACATTCATGCAGCAAACTACTGAATCTCTGGACTGGGGACACTTGTAGGCATAGGGTCACTGTGACCTCCATGCTTTAGAGAGCTCCCTTCTTTCACACATACGGTCCTCTATATATATGGGATTCTCTGGTGCTGATTTTAATGCTAAATGTTTAAATCTGTTTTTGGCAAAAAACTAATCAGGACAAGAAATGCAAAAAAAAATTAAATTTGAAACATGATTAAAGAAAATAATTCTGACTCGATCCAAAATCAATGGTAAAACTAATAATTTCAGTGAGGTCATCATGACCCCAAGACCACATGATAAGGTTTCAAGAAGTACTGAAAAAACAAATACACCTGATAGAGATGAGAGTTTAGCCTAAGTGCCACAGTAGCCCATAACCCTTCTGCAGACTGCACAAAGTGCTGCAGAGAGAAACTGCACAGGACAGTACAGAGAATGCTGACAACTCAAAATGTTTTCTGGCACTATACCATTCTAGACATAGCTGTAATTACCTAGAAAAAGCAACTATATTAGCTGGTGGGACATAAAAAAGTTAACCTCACATAGCCACCTATGTTAAGAGATCAAAATAGAACCATCCAGCTGGTAGCCTTTGGGTTTTCTTCTGATTTGGTTCAAAACTGAGTAACAATCAATTAGAATCAGGTCTTTCAATCTGGACAGTTCTCTGTTACCTTTTAAATCAATGAAAATTTCTTCTAGATGAAGTCAGCCAGCCAGAGCATAGCAAAACAAAGCTATTCTGCCTCAAGGTAACCCCAAGAAAGGTATCATTAATGTTAGAGGAAATCCATGAAATTCTGCATAAAGGCCTAATATTAACTCTTCACTAATATAAAAAAAGAAATCATCACTTGCTTATATACATACAGAATAGTGTCAGACATAAAAGATGGCTAAATGTTGACAATTATGTGCCTTCTCAGCTACTTGGACTTACTACTTGGTAAGAATTAAATGCATTTAGCAAGAACCATTTTTCAGTCTTTACTATAGGATAGTTTGGGTTGGAAGTGACCTTTAAAGGTTATCTAGTCCAACCTCTCTGCAATGAGCAGGGAGATCTTCAACTAGTTCAGGTTGCTCAGAGCCCTGTCCAACCTGACCTTGAATGTTTTCGGGGATGGGGCATCCACCCCTTCTCTGGTTAACCTGTTCCAGTGTTTCACCACCCTCATGGTAAAATCCATTTTCCTCAAGTACTGGTAAAATTTATATGATATCCTCACCTAATGCCAAGACTGGCACACTGTTCACATTGATAACTTTGGCCTGTTACATTAAGGAAAGACCGCGACAAAGTACTCGATGTAGAGAAAGACAGCTTGGTGTATGTTTGTACTATACTATGTTTGACATACCTGTACTAGGGAGGATAATGGAAGTATGATTTTTACATTAGTTCTGACAGTAAGACCTAGATATATGCAATACAATCCCATCAGTACAATCATTGGAATAATGCTCCACTGGTTACACTGGTTACTGGTTACACTACTGTTATGATAAATTCTTAGAGCACAGCCTGTGGAATTCCACTTCCCCAGAACTATTTCATGAATTTGACTACATGTGCTTACATTGCTGGTGATTTACTTGCAAAGTTAGCCTTATATATGCAACAATTGACAAGTCTGACCTAAAGCCACAGTATTCTCAAAAGTCCTTAATTTTTGTCTTTAGTCTTTATCATAACCACCTAAACAATTTTAAAAAGCAAGACTTAATTCTCTCATAGTAAGAATAGACTATATATATATTTGTTTAGCTATAGTTTAATTTACTGACATGGTATTGAAGTTCCTGTTACCATGTGTCAGGTCAGTATCTACCCCGCTGAGCACAGCTTTACCCATACTGTGTAAGCTAAGACCTTTCAGTGCTCAACAGTATGCCAGCTCAGTAGAATGAACTATTTTCTATAGCAAACACGTTGTTAGGAAACAGACCAAATGCCTGAATCCAAGCTGTAAGAAGAAAAATGAATACCCTGTGTCATCCATGGCACAACACACAGAACCAGTAATAATTTAACTTTTGCAGGACAAGCTGGTATGTTTAATTTCTGTATCAGTTGTTTTACAGTTTACTGTTCTAACATTAGAGCAGTATATTTTTAGAGGTCATATGTTGGAAAGGATACTGGGATTTGGTGCAGGCACAGTTCATTAATACCTTTCGTCTCTGAAGTTTGAAAAGGAAGGCAGCTTCTCAGGAAATTACCACAACTTTAAAATGTCCATTATACATCAGATTTGTCCTATTCTGACTTTCCCTTTTCAATTTTATGCAGCGGTCAACGGAAGTTCTCTCATCTCTCCTTAGCATTTCCTGTCTTAGATCCTGGCCACCACTCCTCTCCAGAGTAGCCTCTCCTGTGAGGTATAATACGCCACATTCATTTTAATTAAGTAAGGTGCTAGCCAGAATTCTCACCAGAAGGTGATGAATAGTTTAAAAGGAGAAGGGAGGAATACTGTCCTCAAGAAAGAATTTGTTCAAGAAAACATTTGCCCTCCTGAGTGACTTTATGTAAATCAGCATCCATATAGTGCATGGGACTATTTTATGATTGCATGACAGTTCACTATATGGATTTCACTGCTTTCAGCCATTTCTAAGCTTCCTTTCAAACACTGAGGAAAATAAAAGTACTTCCTTTCTATGGCTTTTTGAAAAACACTGGTTACACAGAGACCAACTCCTTGCCATTTGATTACAAATTATTTAATTTTGCCACCACGTCACTTCCTTGCCTTCTCAGTGCATTCTTATTACCCACTGCCACAGACTATTACTTGAAGAAGGAAAAAACTCAGTTTAATCATATAAAAAAAGCAACAAATAAAATCAGAGACAGTGAATAGCCATAGCCACTACCCCAAACTTAACTGTCAGGAGCAAATCATGTTCTTCATATAAACTTTTAACTACTAATTCACAGATTATTAGTAAATTCAGTACTTACTGAGCAAAATTAACTTGTGGTGCCCTTTAAAGCCATCATTAATTTTTAATAGCAAACATGTATGCTCTAAATCCAAAACACACTTACACATTTCAATAGCACATCTCTCCTCATCCTACTCTGTGGTCACAACACAAATGAAAATATATTTAGTAGAACAGTATCTATAAGTAACAGTGAAATTTGCCACCAAAAGATAAAATAATACCTATATAATGACAATGCAAAGGAACTAAGCCAAGAAAACAGATTTGTCAGAATGATGATAAAAAGTAAGCTTAGTTTTCTTCAGAACAGGCAGCACATTTTTTTTCTTTAAAGGAAAAGGAATTCAAAGAATGGTGTTGAGGTCTGGTTCAGAAATATGACAGCAAATTATGTATCAAGTTTAATTAGAGAACCTATGGTAACTCAAACTGTATATGGGAAAAAAGAAAAGAGATTAGATCTGAAAAGACCCACTAGTGTAAATATGGAACTATTTTCTTTAAAAGATGGTCTGACCTGATGAAAATCCTGACTTCGTAAAAGCTGAAGGAAGTTTTGCCACCAGCTTAAGTGGAGCCAGGATTTTATGTGTGTTCATTTGCACCTGTTTACATTGTCTGCTTTTTATGTCTTTTGGCATTTTGGAATCTGCACTCCTGTGCAGAAGGAGAGTAGGCTTGAGAAAATATTTGGCTAGAATTCAGGAGACAAAAGTTCAATTTCTGTCACAGGCTAACTGAGAAAACGTGAATAAGTCATTACCTCCTTCTCTTGTCTCCAGGTTCCTTCTCAGTAAAATTCAGGTGATGATACTAAACTCCTTTCAAAGGTCTCCTGAGATCAAAATACAAAAAACACTACTGCTAGGTACATTTTTCATTTTTCATCACTAAAACTGCTGCTTATTCCAACAAGATACCAGTGTGATACCTCTGAAGGCAAAAGATGAAAAACATAACTGGGAATTTTAGAACCTTCTGTTTCTTAATAAGCCTATGTAAGAAAGAAAAAATAGCTTTTAAGTTGCCAATAGTGGCATATATTAAAAACATTTGTATGTAAACACATGGCTACTAAAGAAACAGTTGAGGAATAAAATTGGAAGTGCATAATACAATTAATGTGCCTATTAAAAGTAAGTCAGAATAGTGGAATAAATACTTCCAGGTAATTCTTTGCTACAGGAAGTTGTATATTACTCTGGAAATGACACTAGTGCTGATGAATTTAATGAATTTTCAACAAGCTCTGCATGGACAGAACACTGAGCATGTTGACAGTCTTTCTTTAATCCCTAACAGTTTGAACTTACTCCAGTAGTTATAATTTTTTGGTCCACAGCCTGCAGAATGGCTGTGAACGATCTGGCCTTTCATTTTAGCTTCAATCTTGCCGTGAAATCTGTGTTAAAGGTCCCCTGTGGCTACAAATTCTATCCACTTCAGCAGAAGGTCATGATTATGCTTTTAGGGACAATAAAACATTTTAGCAAATTTTAGATAAATTCTATTTCTTTCCTGTTCATTACTTGGCTTTTTATGAATTTTATCTAACATAAAATCTGTGATCCATAAGGAAGACACGCAACAACAATCACAGTCAAACAGCTTTAAATCAACCTAGTGAACTAGTCAACTCCAGTTCACAGCTACAGGATGGAGCTTGGGGTTGATCAAGAAAGTCACCTCAAACACCAGATTGAAATACCCGTAGGAGCTTCAAGATCATGAAACAGATTAATGAAGTTAATGCAATTAATTCCAAACATGCAGAAATGTTTAGCCTTTAGGAGGAGATAAAAGATTCATATCTGGTCAAAGGCTATTTATTAAATGAGCTAACATGGAATTGTCACATTGCAAATTCAGCACAACTAGTAAAACTAACAAGTATGGCTGCAGGAACACCAGCAGTTGTTTTACAAAATACTTGCTGAGGATTATAGTGTGTCTGCAAATCTGTTTTTTAGCTAAGGTGAACAATCTGCGGGAAGGGTTGTTGCATGAGAAGTCTATCAAGAGCTCTAGAATTCAATCTGATCATTCAACATGCAAAATGTACTTGTCCCCAATTTCCTGTATTGCAATTTAACTTGTAACTATATGAAAATCAAGTTTTTTACTTCTTATATAATTTAGCCTTTGCAAGAAAAATTATGGATCTCCCATTAGTTTCCTGTGAGGCAATGGATGCCAGAATAATAGATGAGAAACAGTCTGTGAAAAACAATAGCAATAGTATAGGGGCAAGACACAGTCTCTCCAACATAGAATTCTAATACCTTGAAAAATGAGTTTGGAGACCCTTGAGCAGTTATTGCCATGCTGTTCCCATTTTATAAATAGACAGAACACTTCAAATGCAGCACACTGCAAACTAAAAAGAGGCCAAGATGAGTTTGCAGGGCTGCAATCAGATGCAAACAACATTTTGGATGAAAATTGTAGTGTAACATCTTTGAGATATACTTCATTAACTAGAAACTTAAAATGGTCTGTAAAAACACTGAGCCTGAATCCTAGCTTAGAAGAAAATATCTGAATTTTTTTTTAAAAAGTCAGGAAGAAAGAGACAGCAGGCTGCTTAGGCAAATAATGAACACATGAAAACCCCAGAAAATGTTAAGTAGTTCAGCAAGACAAAGGGAAAAAGAAAAGCTTAGTACTTAAGCTAAATATAACCACAAAGGGCTTGTATTTACCTAAATAAAACCATAGTTAAAACAGCATGAAGGAAAAGAAGTCTGTACTTCAAAATATCTTCTCTACTCTAAGATGATATTAGCATCAACTGACTGACAAGAGGAAACTTTTCTTGGAAGAGAGTGGGGAGCAAGAGGATATTCAAATGCACCTAAATATATATATATGAATATGTATATGTAATTTTAACTTGTAAGACTGTTCCTATCCCTTCATATCTAGTCTAGTATTCCAAGCTGGGATAAATCAAACTGACTCAGATAATGATAACAAGATGAAATATTATATAATAATTTTGGCATCTTCTAAAATACCTGGTGTCCCGGTTTGAGACTGGTTTCATATATTTTTTCCAGTAGAATTATTAAAAATTAAATTTCTATAAGTAATAACAAATGAAGTGCTTTATATTTAAGCCTTAGTAATAGCCATATCTGAAAGTTGTACATTTTAAGTCTGTAAATGTAATTTTGCTGTAGTGTCATAATGAACTTAAAAGTAGATGAGAAGTTTTGTATTAGAAAAACTGGATTATTGACAGTGAAAAGTTTGCTGTAGGTTATCTTAGGTTTTTAAAAGGAAGCAAACGATACAGTCTAAATCAAGTTTCTCCCAAGCATCTACTCTTACTGGCATACTCTATCTCTGCATCCTGCCAGGCAATTACATGTCAGAATTCACTTAATTTAAAAAAATATATCATACAGACATAAACAGTACAGAAAAAAACCCCCTACTACGCTTCTAAGCAAGAAATGCACATTACTGTGGCATGAAAGCTGTCCATTCTGATAATAATTAATTACACGAAGTACGTTAATTACACAGAATGTGTTTCTAAGGGTAAATTTCATATATAAATTGTGCTTGTGTGGACAAGGCAAAATTTTTACATTTCATTTCATTTTCTGATCTTCACTTCTGATTTAAGGTAGTGATCACAGTCCTCTGATTATTTAATACTTAGTTCTTCAGGCCTGTTAAAAATTCATTACAGAATTCTTATTGTTTCCCAGTCTTTATTTGGGACCACCTTTAGCAAGATAATTTTAGATGTGAGCTTCAGTTCAGAAAAGCAGATAAACATTTATATGAGTGGATTAGGTGTGTGCATATGTATTGAACTGGTGCCACATTTGCTAGTGCCATTTTCTATAGCACATTAATTTATATATCTTTAAAATAAATACTGTTTTAAATTGGTCAATTTACATGATGCATACATACACAAAGAATTTATAATGCTGTACATGTTACTGTGGTATTTAGCCCTTTCTTTTAAAGCTTTTTCCCTGTTGATGCCAGTATAATCTAATAAAGGATAACATGGTATTTCTGACAGCTTCCACATACTCTAAGTGTTCAATTTCATTTTTTATTCTGAATGGCTTTCTGAAAAATATGTAATAATAATTCATGGCTATTCTGTGTCCCAGAGATACCACTAGGGTTTACATTACAAACCACATTAATTATGAGTGTTTCCCACTACCTAAAACATAAGTATTTCTAATCATACCATCTTGCTGTTCTTAATTGATAACATGTGGTTTAGTATAGGAACCATAAAAGCAATAGCATTCTTTCTCAGCTGATTTCATATAAAGAGTAAAAGGCTAAGTTATCACTACTGTAGGTGAAATTTGTGTACCATGAAGTGAATGTATAGATGCTGTTTCGTGTTCTATTTTCAAACTAAAACGTGTATTTTCAAACATACACCAAGCCCTGTGTAGGACTGCTTTTTTAAGAGGAAAGACAGAATACCATATTTAAAACATTAATAAATAAAAGATTATTTCAATTCATGAAATGTTTTTGGTTCTTAAACATAACATAGTTAAGAGGCCACAAGGTTTTTAGGTAATGTGTTTATCGTGCACAAACATGTACTGAAGTCATGGACAAACTGCACAAGGTCAGTAACAGAGGGCACAATCTAGGCCTACTCATTCAAGGACAGTGAGCATTTCAAATGGTGTTGAGATGTTCTCTTTAACTGAAAAACCAGTCCATTATTACAAATTAAAAATTAAGTAACTGTGGTGTATAATGAGAGGTGACACTGTTTTTGTAATCCTTCAAGAAATTAATAGCAAATTTTGGACTTTACCATGCAAGCTCTGGTCCAGCATAGTCACTGACCTACATAATGCTTTAGAAAAAAGTTCCGGTTTGCTTAGAATCCTGATACCAAGGCAAAACTGAACTTCTCTTCTGCATCAAAGCTGTCCTGCTCTGGCCACTGACTCTATGTCTATTTAAATGTAGGCCAGCTGTCTCTGTGCAGATTTCAATGGCACTAAACAACACACAGCACTTCTCAGGAGACACATCACAGTATCAGGAGCCTAAAAAGGAATTTTTTTGTCTTCCAGTACCCCTATTCATTTTGTTAATACAAAAAACTGTTCTTTTTCAAATATTGGCAACAACCAACAGGATGGATGTGTTGCATTGTCCTTGCCCTGTGTGGACTCTGTGAGGTCTATCAAGTTTCTTTTGTTTCCACGCCACTATTTTCCTTCTGCAGTGGGGACAAAGAAACTTACTAGTGGCTCCTGATTTAGTAAATAACACCCAGTAGAATCCAAGCTGTGAATTTGTGTACACATGTTTTAGCTTACTACCTCTTGCTACCAATCTTATTTTCAGCAGAGAAGAACACGTTTTTAAAACAGAAGCTTTGGCTTTATAATCCTACTTGCTATACTCTGGTTTATGTCAGTCACATCTCCTTTTTCTGGATCAAGGAACTATAGACTGCTGCCTCTTGATTTTTACATTTTGTTTTGTTGCACTTGGCTCACAGTGCCTGCCTTCAAGTTTTACTCTTGTATTTCATGACTCAGGCTGAGACATGATTTATGTGATCCACAACAAGGAATGAATGGAAGTTAAAAGAAAGGACAAAACCAGAACAAGAGACCAAAATGGAAGGGCATAAAAGATCAAGCAAGTGGAGTACTTCAAGATGAAGCCTTGCATTTTCTATTGTCCCTATTGAAAATTAAGCATCAAATTATGCCTTTGAACTGGGTCAACAGTGCGTAAGTTCTTTCCCAGTGATGTTAATAACATAATTTCTGTTAATTTCAATAGGTTGGGATTTCATTCCACCTAAAAACCAAAAGCACAGTAGCTAATGATGTTTGGCTTGATTTTCATAGGTCAGATTCTCAGTATTTGCTGAAACTTGAGCTTGTTTCATCTGTCTTGACAAATTACACATCAAAACAGGGACCATCCTTTGGATGAATTAGAGACTGCAGTCTCTCACTAGAATTATTCTGGTTTAAATGGGCCAAGGTCTTGCCTCTAATTCTGTGACTTCTGGCTGCTGTGTGATGCTCTTCCATCAGCTCTTGAACAGTTTTCATTTGTGTGCCAGAATAATAAACAAGTCTTCCTATGTTTGGGCAATCATATTTAAGTCTTAGTGTCTAGCAGAAAGTGTATTGTTTGCTTTTTCTCCTAAATGACGGAGTGCGAGGCACTGACTGGATATTTCTGAAATGTGTGTTACAATGATTAAAATAATCAGTTGAGGATTCCTAGCCAGCTCAGAGCTAAAAATATACCATCTCTTAGAGCAGATCTATTATAGTATGATGTGAATGCACCTTGGAACTGATAAAGTCTTTTAGTATATTTATTGACTATGAATGAGCAACTGATGAGAACTCCTGAAAAGCTTTTCAGCCTGTCTGTGGTATATTCAACAAAAAGTGAAACGTAAAAACCATGAAAAAATGCAAAAGAACATTGTAAGCAAAGTGCTTAACTCCTGCCTAACACCAAAGTGTTCCTTCCAATTCATACTTGCCAAAGACATTTTTTGAGATACATCCTATGCTAAACTTATTGCAGAATAAGCATCAATTTCTGTGGCAAGGAAGTATTACGCAGCATTGTTTCTATCAAAATGAAATTTTAACGTGTTTTAAAAGTTTGCAAAACTTCTGTATAAAGTATTTTCAAACAAGCCAAAAGTGACAAGCAATGCTTTTAATGAAAGCACTGTTAAACAGCTGAGGTTTCTGTTTCCAGATTTTTAAAGGATGAAAAGTTTAAGTGGTTTGCATGCTAGCACAGCTAAAAGCAATCACAGGAAGAGAAAATCATATGAAAAATAAAATTAAAAAGCCTCATCTAAAGATAGAAATCCTTATTATTTCTGTTGCTATTGTAGTTTGAGTGACCCAAATACTTGATTAAATCACAGCAGGAAACTTATGCTACATGATATAATACAGAAGAATTCAAAGCACATTCTATGTAGTTAATGCAAAGAAAAAAAACAGAGTAATCAGCTAAATTAGAATATATTTATCTTCATGTATATAATTGTAGAAAATGTCTTAGACTGACTTCAATTAGTTGATCTTTTCATAAAAACCTGGAAATTACAAAATTTCTGGACAATTTTAAAATCATGAAGTTGTGGCCATTAGAAGAGCAATCTCAAAACAGATTTGCTCTCAGGCTCCTTTCTGGAACAGGACATGCACTTCAACAAATTATTCCTCTTCTTCAGGGCTCTACATACCTATTCTCACCATTGCACTGCCTCTAAACACCACCTCATTTTGAGAGGTGCTAAGTATCTGTAACTTCAGCCAGGAACTTCATGAAAATAAAGCTCTGTAATTTTGCTATCCTGTGTGGAGTTACAAACTCACTTAATCCTTCTGTGCCACAAACAGCAACCTGCCAGTACACCTCAAATGGATCTACATCCACAGCAGCAGTAAGTGGATGTGATATAGCTGTGATATATTTGAGAGTAAAATAGGTGAGATACTCTAATTTTTTTTATATCTATATACCCATTATCTGGTATATTAACTCTTACATTCCTGGCAGAATGATTAAAAGCAAGCCAGGACTCTGTAAATGTCAGAAGCAACATCCTCAACACACTTTTTTTTTTTTTCTCCCAGCAATATTACTATTAAGTGAAGAGAATAAATATTGATTTCTGAAGTTCATAAAGTCTTTAAATCCTGATGACCAAAAGTTTTGAACAAAGTTTTGAAGTTCTCTAGGGATTTAAAAGTTGTAAACTTTACATCTGCAGATTATTTTAAAATTATTTTAGAAATCCTGCTAAAATCCAGTTAAATTAGTATCTAGCCCCCATATCAAATGGTATAACCAATATGTTTAAATACAAAGGTTTTTCCTGTAGAAGATATGACACTACTGATGACGTAAGTTTGAACTTCATAACAGGATTCCTCATACTCAGAAGTCTCAAGCATTATCAAATGAATTAGACTCTGGAAACACACTGGCTTTACACTGTAAAAAACACTGTAGTGATATCACAGTCCAGTGGTAATTCTAATTCTGAACTTGTGTGAGTTCTGTTAAGAATAAGAGATGGAAAGAAGAAAGCAGAAATGTGCAAACTATAGAGAAATGAGTTAAAAAGAACCCCCACCAAAACCAAAGAATCCAGACACTTCTAAAGAAACATTTGTCTTTCAAAGATATGCTCCACTAGTAAAAACCTGCTTGTTGGTTTCAGTAATTTTTATTCAAGTAGGTAGTGGGAGTAATCTTTTGTAGGTGTGAGGTATTAATGGCAGACAGAATGAAACAGGTTTTTTTCTCCCAGAATCTGCAGTTAAATGCCACAATTTTTGGCCAATTGATTGTAATTTAATAATAATATGGAGTAATGGAATAATTTTGGGAATCACAGGCTAACTTTGGGGGTAAGGTTCTCTGAAAACCAGATAGCCCAATCTCCCCGATGCTCAGAGCAGGGGTAACTTCAGACATTTGACCAGTTTTCTAAGAGCCTTGTGCCATCAGGTTTTCAAGATCTCCAAGGTGGAGGTGTCACAGCCTGTGGGCTCCATTCTTGTGGAGAAAAATTCACTCCTTGCATCCAACTGAAATCTCTCTTGCTGCAACTCGTGACTGTCGCTCCTAATCCTGTTGAAGTGCGTCTCTGAAAAAATTATCTCCTTTTCTGCAATGCCTATTAAGGTAAGAGAAGACTGCAATTTGCTTCCTCCATACGTGGAACTTTCTTCCCTACGTGGAGCAAAGCCAGTTCCTTCAGTCCTTTTTTCCTCTGCTCTACATGCCACTCACAAGACCTTTAATTTTAGTGGCTCTTCATAGAACTTTCTCCAGTCTGGTGATCACTTTCTGTTATTATCCTATTTTAGTATTCCAGGTATGCCAGATCACATCCCTCTACCTATTGGCTACGCTCTTGCCATTTAGAAGTAATGTAGAAAGAGAAGAAATGTTCCAGTTCGCTACAATGGGAAAAAAATTACCTTTTTCCAACATTGATACTCCAGATTTCACAGGGCAAGTAGAAAAGACATGACTAAAGGGACTGTATTATAAATGTGCTTTCAGTGTCAATGAATTAGAGCTATTAATTGTATTTCAACACAGCCAATAAGATGAATTACTAGTAAAGGCTGAGCAAAGTTCCAAGCAAGTTTAAAAATATATGGATTTTTCATTGCTTATTTTTCTAAGGATTGAAATTTCTCACAAATGCTGCTTTAAACCCAAATTTATCAGAAATTTAAGAAGAAATAGACTATTGGGAGCACAACTGCACATATTATGCAAAGTCTAATTGCATGAAGTGTGACAAATGGCAAAGTACTTTCTTCTGATGGTTAGTTACAGCTGTGTTCTTGGATTATAAGATACAGTGCAGATGGCAAAAACAACAAAACAACTTTCCTCTTCACTTTTTCTTGGTGGAATAGAATCATTATACCAGATAACTGAAATGAAACCCCAAGCCCAATTTGTGGGTGGCAAGTGGTTGAACAAAATTACAGTACTGTCATGGATTCTAAGCACAGTTATATATTTGCTTCTACCTCAGAGTATAACAAACCCTCCTTTACAAATGCTGAAAATATTTTAAACATAAATCAGATTAGTAATACTTTTAAAATTTAGACAATAATTATGAAGTGGTGCCTTCAGACCATTTCTCAGTGACAGTTTTCTCCAGAATTTAAAAGACTTCAATATAAAAAAAAATCCAGATCCGTATTTAAGCAACCTTGAAAAAAAACAAACCAAGAAACAAAACACCAGGAGGAAAGTGTACGTATCTTTTAGTTTGCATAAAAAACACCAAGAGAAGGTATGTTATTGAGCAATAACAACAAAACCAGCAAGCTGAATATTCAGGATGCTAAGTTTAGCTGCACAGTCCAACTCTGACTGAGTATGCACCAGAGGCAGCAAACACAGGAGACCACCCCTGTGGAGTACAAACAGGCCTTGCTTCCTTGCTCTGCCTCCTCTCTTTAGGCCTCCTCTCTATGTTGAACAGAGAGATGTCTTAGACTATGGAGAAGGCCCAAGGGCAGAAGAAACAAATGGACACTGGAGTACAAAGGCATTTCATCACTTTTCAATCTGAGCAATAAATAATCTTTGTGTCCAGGCTGTCTCTGGACTTCAGGAAAGTAGCTTCTTTGGCTTCCATTACTCAGATCACAAAATACATGATCTAGGCTATTAAAGCAAACTATGCCTGCAGCATCATCTTCTCATACTGTTAAGTTTCTGTCTGCAATTGGGGTTTGAATCGAGATATTATTTAAATTTCTTTTTTAGCTTCACAACTTTGTAAAGAATTATTCCATGCCATTAGATAACAAACACGTGTCTCCAAGCAAATGGCCAAACATTTTGGATAACCTTAGAGGCTGTTGAGATGCATTTTTGAGAGACTCCTGACAGCTGTATTTGATACCTGATATATTGAACAGATATATCTGGACAAAGAAGAGAAAATACCATGTCCTACTGCTTGCAGGACAGAGTATTTCAACAGGGCTGCCACTGGGACACTTTACAAAAGGAATTTAAGACATTGCTCATTTAACTGTTATTAGAACCCTTAAAAGTTAGATTTTCAGCAGCTGCTTATCTCAAGGAAAAGTCCCAACAAGGAAAGCTCAGCATGTCTTCTGATAGTCAAGGCACCTGACAAAACCTGATAGGCACGATCAGTGGTGTCTACAGTCCACTAAAGGCAAGATCTTAGCAGTAAATTACCTTTGAGATACTGGAGAAGGAAGAACTGGAGGAGAAACTGGAGAGGAAGTACAAGACCTTCAAATAAGGTTTATGGATGGTTTTGCCTATCAGTCAGTGCTAGTCCTGATACCTCGCCTTCCCTTTTTCTATCCAAGAGTTATACACATTAGTGCTCTGAGCAGAACCGATACTTTTCAGTGCAGAGGTTATGCCACAGAATGACTGACAATGGTCAGCCAGCCAACTGGTTGGAAATGCAAGTCTGTACACAGTTCCTCCTAGCAAAATTCAGTATTTTCTTTCATAGAACTATTTCTTAGGTTTGCTAAACAAAGAGCAAATGGCAAGTGTTTTGGAACTAAAGAAGAGGAAATACAAAACACAAGCTAGTCATCCCAAAGGTCTATCTACTGCAGCATTCTGTTTCAAGCAGTAGTCCTAAATAAACACCTAGAATAAATAATAACAAGGGATGCAGCCATGATATTATGCCCAGCTCATTTTGAGCCTACAATCATTTTAATTTCAGTAGACTTCCTATGTCAGACGTAATTTCACCCATCTAAACACCATAATAGGTTTTTTTCTTCACTTGTAAATAAAAAAACATAAAATAAATCCACATAGAGATGGGTCTATACAAATGATGAAGAGTTCTTTAGAAATCTAAGTTATTTAAATGCTTATAGATTTAGAATTATAGAACTGGTACCGGAATGTTGGCATGTTGAAACAGTCTCAGAGAAAAACTTCCTATGTAATGGTAAACTATGATCTGTGATGTGTTCTTCAAAAGTGAGTTTGTTACAAGTGGTTTCTGGATAGCTAAACAGATCATATATGCCTCACACATTAAACACCAGATGATCCAAATTTGGCAACGGTTGCATGGCTGATGTCATTGTTAACATGCTTTCATAGTTGCTTCCTGTCAACAAAACATTAAATAAAGTTTCTTAAAATTAATTTTGACATTGTAGTAAGGCATTTGTACTTTATGTATTTTATGCATTTTACACAGTTTTACTGACACTTATGCATATATGGACAGACCATGTACACTTACACCTGTCTGGAAGATACCGTTTTTCTAGAAGAGTATGAATTTGTTCTGACTCCTTGTAGAGCTAATTAGCAAATTATCCCTTCTGACTCACCACAGAATAGACTGAGTTCTCATTCCGTAAGTTTCTTTATGTCTATTCTCTTAAGCTTTTTGTTGTATAACTTCCTGCTTAACAAATGTAACAAATTCCAATGTTCATTGAGATAACATATTAACTACCATTAAGCAGCAAAGCCACTGCCTGGATCACTGTAGAAAGTGTCTAGGATGTTCCAAACTGTATATATGAGGAAACCAAATCAGTTTTCCACATGTTAGCAAACTTTGGAAATTCTTCTTTATAATCTATGACTTTTTCTACAACACGTCTGTTTCCTGATAGGTCTGTTCTGTCCTACAGGCCACATGTAGGAAGAATGTAGATCTTCAACAGGAAAATTGAAGTCTATACACATAATTCATTTAGTGAGAAGCTCAGGAGCACTTCAACATAATATGAAAATATGGATGGATAGAGTAACCTGTAACGGCATCTTAGGTTTTAGTGGCAGAAATTCTGAAAGACACATGAAGTTGTACACAGTACCTTTAAAACAACCCTACCAATATATTGCTAGTGTTCTGTATCAAGGATATAAGGGATATATTCTCAATCAATCTTGGATCAAACAGTTAAAGAATTTATTTCCATTTAAAGTTTTAGTCAAGATTTGTATGTATGACTGTGCAATCCATAACCTATAGATGTCACATGCTGTCTACTTTGAATAAGAGTGAGTTCTGGTTTTGCTACCTGGCCTTGGCAGCGAGTGGCTGAATTTTTCTCAATCTAGTATTTGTACGCTTAAAACATAAATTTTGCATCCTAAAGAACAGAAGGCCATTGCCCTAAAATATACTTTAAGCTGCCTCACAGGCATAAAACACTTTCCTATGCAAATTCAGTCAAGAGACAATATTACTATTAAAACAATTCTCCATGTCTTTGATAACAAATAAAAAATCCTTTTCCATAGTTTAATATGAGATGTTCTGCTAAAAATAAGTATACACTGACTTGCACTAGATACAATAACAGCACAACCTTGAAAAAAATAGAAAAAGTTTAAAATGTCAGCATTTTAATAGTAATTTAATAAATCAGATCTCTTGACTGGATAGTTTGGGTAGCAATAGCAAGATTGCCTCCTCTGTGGCTCAAGACCAAATTTAACTACTTTTATCCTTTTAAAATGTCGTTTCAAACACATGTCATTTCAAATACACTCATGAATCACATCAGTATTTCCTAATTGCTTCTATATATTATAAGCTGATTAATTTCCCAAAGTACTAATTTACCTTTGTTTTTTTCCCCTGCTTGAACTATCAGACTTGGCAATCTGTATTTTCTTAACAGGAAACCCAAGAAATTTGAAGTGAAATTTTCCTCTTCTTTCAGGTTCACAATTCTTCTCAAGTTTTCCATTGAGAATAAATTAATAGAATTCAGTAGCAAACCACGATCAAGTTTTACAGTCTATTTCAGACAGCATCATGACATTTAAAAGATAGTTTTGTTCAGCCCAATTATATATGTTAGTCACAACAAATATTTCATTAATTAGTGGCTGCAAAGCTTGAGTTAGTGACTGCAGTTTGATTTCAAAAGGAGTTATGCATCCTTGTTACTCAGTATAGAGTTCTAAGCGACTGTTTAGTTTCTACTCACAAGTAGTTCTCCACAACTGCTGAGTAAACACCAACTGCTCACATGAGTACATGTAGACCTATATACAAATGTGTGGAGATTGAGATTCCAGTTGTCCCCATGGGAAATTTTTTTCCACTGTATAAAGGCATATCCATCAAGAAAGTTAAGCTGAAATAAATTTTCAGTGTGAATTTAAAGTACATTAGTAAAAAAATATTAAACTTCAATGCACACAGACAAGCATTATTATAAAAATGCATCTTGGTATGTTAAACTGATCTTCTCCCTCTTCTCTTAAATTTACACTACATAATACATATCTGTCAGTACTGGAAAGTCTGTGTTTTGGAAAACATCTGGCAAATGTGTTGATAATGCCATATTTTATCAAATAGAATACTTTAAATCTTACCAGATGGAAAATCTTTAGTTTCAAAGCTGCATGCTGTACTTGTGTCAGGGTTACTCTGTCATTGCAAGGACTCTAAATGAATGCCTAAGCACCAGGGCTTCTCTTCCAAAAGAAGAAACAATCTCATTACAAGTAAGACTTTTTACAGTCCAGCTGAATTATACTCAATTCATATTAGATTAAAAAAAAAAAATAGTGTCATTGAAACTTGATAAATGCATGAGTACTAACTGCCTTTTAGACCTAAACATTTACAGAGCAGAGCCACTTTTAAAACTAATTATATATTCATTTTAATGCTACTACCAGACTGTCTATTCCTGTTTTCTTTCGCCTTTTTATATTCTCCATCTATTTTTTTCTATAGTATTAAGAAGGGATTATGTAATATGGAGTTCTGGTGAATGCAGGACCTTTTCTACTTCCAAGTAAATATTCAAAAATATTTTGCATACATCTTGTGAACAAGGCTTGTGAAATCATAAAGTGATGAATTATGAACATTCATCATTCCTACACGGAAGTATAATCTAGTCAACTGGATGGTATGGCAAATCATCCTGACACATTTATATTAATGCACATTTGAATGAGAATAAGAAAGAAATAGTCAAATTTATGTTAAAGACTTCTAAAGGCTTAACAGCATCTTACTAAGTATATATGTCAGCTTAATCTAATCCTCCTACTTCTGATACGTTCTGTGGTCTCAGCATGGGGCCCATAATGCTCTCGCATGTTATGAGGGATTGCCTCTGAGAAGTTCACCATCAGTACTACACTTTGTTCAATAAAACTTCACATCTGGTCTTAGGATGACAGAAAGCTATCTGTCCGCAATTTGCATTACAAACCTTTAGCTTCTTTTGACATCAGTAACACCGGCTGTAATAATTTCCAATAACCTGTTACAACATGCCGAGTAGATATATTCCTGGTTCTCATCTTCCTGTGTCAGGTAACAACACATTTCTATAATTTATTTGGACAGTTTTAAATAAATGACAATTTCTTCATACAAAACAACTCCATCTCATCTAATCAGAGACTCATTTGAGAAGGCCTGTGGCAGTATTTCCTCCTTTCACTCCAAGGATTTTAAGTTCTAATCAGAAAACAGTACCTTTATTTCTTTACTGTGCTTTTGCCAGAGGAGAAAATACATTGCAATTCAAGATGTAACAACAGTTATTGAAGACTATTTACTAATCTTATGACGTGATGGGAGTCCACCTGAAATCCACTAACCTGGAACAGCTATCTCTTCAACCATCTCTCTTGATTTCCGAGACATCAACATTTCTACCTTTTCCATTACAGATACAGCTGTCTGATGTTTTTCACATTAAAAA
Source organism: Atrichornis clamosus (assembly GCA_013400975.1). Lineage (NCBI taxonomy): Eukaryota > Metazoa > Chordata > Aves > Passeriformes > Menuridae > Atrichornis > Atrichornis clamosus. The sequence goes on along the minus strand of WBMZ01010701.1, from coordinate 106,133 downwards.
TACTTGAAGTAAAGTGTCTCTTATCCCCTGCTACATTATTGATACTATTTTTCTTCAGCAGACAATGCATCTGATGGCAGTTGAAGACTCAAAAAGGACAGATCTACTTGTGGGATTGACAATGCCTAACACATGTCAGAGATCAAACGTTGTCACTAATGGATCATCATACAGATGGTCAGCACCCCGTACTACCTGAGCTGAATTAATAAATGGCACTTGAAAAACTGGTGTCTCAATATAATTTGTTTTCTGGCAGCCAAATCAAGGAAACAATATTTTTTAAAAGTTCATGTATTAGGCCTGCAGATTTACAAATGAAGATCAGTACATTTCTGCTTTATTCTGTGTCCCAGTAAAATGATATTGTGTTTGAAAAGCAGTAGCATAAGTAAATTCTGTTACCCACCTAGATTACTCTGCAACACTTTGGAGGTAGTAAAAATCACCACAGAGACATCCAAATACTCAAAATATCTTAGGACAAGTCTGCAGAGACATGTATGAGCAAGTTTTGGCCATGCTCAGAGCTGACAAGACACAAACCAGTGTTACTATGGAAGCCAGTACTGTTCCCTCTTGTGATCTGCCCCACTCAGAAAAATGCATTCTAGAAGCAGAAAAGGCCCAAGAGGAAAACAGGAATAAACTGTGAGAAACTGGAAGGAGCTATTGTTATCACAACTCAACAATCTCTAATAACTTGATCTGGTGTTATAGGCAGGTTAAAATATTTGGGATTCAAAAGAAAGACCTGGTATTTTCTGGTATATTAAATCTATGAAGCACACTAGAGGACACACACAGTTGCAATAGTTCTGCATGTAAAAAATAAAGACTGCCAATGATAACTGAGAAGATAAAATACAGACTATGTCATCTTGCTTATGAACACTGTCTACAGGATACTGAAATTAATGGGAACATATTGGACATCTCATAAAATGCTTTTTTAATGGAGTTAATATATATATGTGAGTATATTTTAATTATGAGAAGTAGAATTATACTAAAAATGCAAAAGACAGTCAAGGGCATCATTCAGTAATATGCTGCATCCTTTTGAAAGTTGATGATGCTTCACTGGAGACTTCAAGCCTTTCAAAACTCCAAGAACACATACTACCAGAACATTAGAATATGTCCCTGTGTCTTAATAATTAGAATATGTCCCTGTGTCTAATTCTAATAATTAGACTCCTGATTTTAAATGAGAAACGGTGTATATATATATATAAAATTGTCTTCTATCAGATAGAAACTATCAGCAAGACACACTTCAGCAACAACCATTTTAAGAAATTATTTTTGAACATATATCACATTTATTCTTCCATTAGATTAACTTCACAGAAATTCTTCCTAAGAAGAAAACAGTTATTTTTAAATTCCTCATCAGTGAATTAGTGCTCTTTGTAAATTTAATGTATTCTATATATTCTACAGATTTGCAAGAATGTATTGCTTACCAGTGGGGATAATGACAAAATTGGTATAATGACAGGAATTATTATGACATGAAGGGATCTGAACACAAGAAGAATGAATATATGACAATCACAACAAATCTTTCTATATCTATGCTATTGGTAGTATAACATGAATGGAACTGAATCAAATTTTTATGTGCACAATTTATACTATATTTATATTATATTTATATTATATTAATATTATAAATATAAATATAATTTATACACAATTTATATTATATTGAGCAATACATTTGATTAAAAACATTTGTTTAGAAGTAATTACTCTATGGCCTGAGAAATATCAGAAAAAAAGGACGCAAAACAGTAATGTTAAACCCATGCCAGAAATATGTTTTATCAGGTTTCCTTTTAGCTCTTAAACAAGATGTAGTAAAAACAACAACATTCTGTCAGACTATATGTTCATTCCTTGCTTCCTGGATTAAATATGCTTATTCTATGCCACATTTTTATAGCTTTCAATTCCTTTACTTTAAATCTATTAAACAATGTCAAGTTGAATTTTCTTCAAAAACTGCTGCAGGTTAAGAAAAAAAATAGGACAGTAGAATATTTGAGGGCTAACATTTATGTCAGCTAATTAATATGGATCAGTTGTGGTCTGTAAGGATTTTTAAAGTGCATGCACGTTTGAGATAAATATAGACTATGGATCTGATTGTATTCCTTCTCAAATTGATAACAAAGCTCTTACTGATTTCAATACAAATACGGTCTACCAGTTAGTAGGCCTGACAGATAAAGTAAGTGTTTGTGCTCTTGCATAATGTTAGTTGTCCCTATATTGAATCCTAAGGTGGCCGGATTTCTCAGCAACTTCTCTTGCATGGAATCACAGAATAATTTAGATTGAAGCAAAATCATATAATCCAACCTCCTACTCCAAGTCAGGTCAGCAGTGAAATTAGAACAAAAGTAATCCAGGATTTTATCCTGTTTGGACTTTAAAAAGTCCAAGAACAGAGCCTTTCAATATGAGACACATGTCTGGTAACCAGAAAAATAACAAATGTATACTAACTGTAGAACTGTAGAATCACTTGATTTGGAAAAGACTTCTAAGATCATCAAGTCCAGCTGTAAACCTAATACTGCCAGGTCTACCACTAAACCATGTCCCTAAGCATCAAGTTTACTACACATCTTTTAAATACCTCCAGGGTTGGTGACTCCACCACTTCCCTGGGCAGCCTGTTCCACTGCTTGGTAGCCCTTTCGATGAAGATATTATTCCTAATATTCAATCTAAGCCTCCCCTGGTGCAACTTGAGGCCATTTCCTCTTGTTCTATCACTTGTTACATGGGAGAAGAGATCAATCCCCTCCCAGCTACAACCTCCTTTGAGGCAGTTGTAGAGAGTGATAATCCTCCTTTTCTTCAGGCTAAATAACCCCACTTCCCTCAGCCTGTCCTCATATGATTCACCCTCTAGATCCTTCCTCAGCTCTGCTGCCTTTCTCTGGACACAATCCAGCACCTCAATGTCCTTTTTGTTTTGAGGGTCCCTCAACTGGACACAGGATTTGAGGTGTGGCCTCACCAGTGCCAAGTACAGTGGGACAATCACTGCCCTGCTCCTGCTGGCCACACTATTGCAGATACGAGCCAGGATGCCATTGGCTTCTTGGCCACCTGTCCTTAAAAGGCTCTTCTAAAATGTCTTCTTCCAATGAAATCTCATGTAGGAGTAAACAAAAATTACCTTATACTTAGTATGATACCTGGTTCCTGTCATGGTCTTACCTTTTTGTAGCGTTTCAGCATCAAAGACATGCTCCTTGAAGAAAGCTCTAAAGGACAAAGGACTCGCACTGCAATCTTCTGAAAGTTTGTCAACAGCTTGCTTAAACATAGCAACTAAGTCATGAAGAGGTCCATCTAAATCAAGGTGAGAAGTGGTTGGTGAAATCAAGCTCAGGCGTACAGAGATTGATGCACAAGATGCAGAACTAGACTCCACAGATTCACACTCAATTTGGAAGCCCTCTGACAACATCTTCATTGCAAAATGTTTTCTTTGGAGTGGATCATCAATTACTGCAACAACATGCCATTCAATGGCAGCATCTCTGGGTAGGTGAGGTATTACAACCACAGCAAGCAACCCACATACTGCAGTTTTATCATGATTTGTCTCTGAATCTTCAGCCTAAAAGATAAACAAAATATTGTCCATATTACAGAGCTGGCAGAAATCAATGTTGCTCATATTCAACTTTCCTTCTTATCGAAAAGTCATGAAAGCAATTATGAATCTATCAGACAATATCTGCTCATTTTTGCAATCTTAACTAGTATGCCATTAAAAAAACCAAGACGGGTCATAATATATTTTGCACTCATTCTGCAATCAAAAAAAGTCTTTTTGCATATGGTTACTTTTGTCTACATCAATGGTCTTTGAAGAATAAAAAATAGTAGGAACTATCAAAACTACAGAAATGAGTCAGTAAAGTACGTAAGTTTTATTTTAAAAGTTGACGTACTAAAGATACAGTTCAGTACAGCAAAGATATAGTTCAGATAGTTCTGAGCAGCAGAATTAGCTTGACCAAACCCTCTTATAAGACAGAAGGTGTTTTCTTAATAGCAGAGATCATTGCGAACATGTATTTAAATTGTTTCCACATCAACCAGCACATCTCATAAACTAACTTGGTCAGCTACCTCTGAGTAACTGAGTTCCTTTTCTTCTGATGGTTTTAAAGTTCAAGTAACTGAACAGTTGAAATGCTTATTTTGGCCAGCAGATTACTTTTTCTCTTACTTTTCCCTCCATTTTTAAGAAGAGACAGTATATTAAGCATTTTTAATACTACTTACACCATATTCTTTGTGTACATGGATAATAACTTTTTGTACATACCAATTTGCTTACACTCCAGTATATACTGGTAATATTGTCCATTGCCTGACCTCTGAAAGGACTAATAATAAAAAGGCAAACCTGTCATTTTGCCTGAAGTCGATAAGGCCATATAACTTGCAGTACCTTCAATTCACAAGCTCAATTTTCATCCACTTGCTCTCAACTTTGAGAGGAAGAAATAATGACACATTCCAGGCACTTTATTTCAAAAGTCACTCACAAAGTTATTGACAAGAATTTTGCAAAGAATATATTTGATGTTTGACCCTTGTGAGCTGTTTACATGAAAAATGTACTTACTTCTATATTAACAATAGTGGAATGTAATTCTATCCCAAACATGTAGCAATTGCTTTAGCATTTCTGGTTTTGATGTGGGAACACAAATAGGGACAATTTGTCTCAAACTGCAATCACTTCAGTCATAATAAAATCTCACTGAGTACTGTTTGCTTTCAGTACTTTCATTAGGCTGGCTGGGGCTGTTATTAAGGTACCAACACATAAATGTTATATTAGCACTTAACAGGAGCACAGTATTCTCCTCTAGGAGATGAATTCTAACCTTGTCAATATAATTCTGCTCTGAGTGCTGTAAAACAGTTTGAAAAGACGAAATACTGGAGCTCTGCACTGAGAGAAAAAAAAAAAAGTCATGCTCATTCAGGCTTAAAGGCCACTTTGCTGGCCCAAGGTGCTGAGGTACTGGTTAGAAAAAAACCAGTCTAAAGAAGCTCTCTCAGGTCACATCAAGCACTAAGACAAACTTTTCTACTTCCCTGTACTTGTCTTAGGTTGTTAAATCAATTACTCGCTATTTCTGCTTGCCTTCAGCTGCCATTTAGAATATGAAGAACTACATGAAAATTAAGGCCAGGAGAAAGTACATTTCCAAATTTAACAAATGAGAATCATTCTGTGTGAAAGACTATTCACGGTGCACCTGTACAGTACCACAGCACTCATAACCTTTAACTGTAGAGTTTGTATAAAGCACAAGTGATAGAACTACTGGGGACTAATAATCTTTCATCAGTGGCTACAGAACCTTATAGAAATACTTCTAACAGTGACCTCTTCTGACTTATTTTTAAGAAATCACTGACAATTGTGTTGCACTTGGATGCTACATTTATGAGTTACCTTTCAGAAACTTACAATTATCTTAAACACCTGAATATCTTTATGATAGCCTGTCTAGTAAATGAGGATCAATATATAAGGTCTGCTAAGAAATTATATGAATATATTAATATATTAATATATTCATATGAATATGTTCTAACATCATATGAAGTATTAATAGTAAATATTAAGAGTGAAAATGAAGCGGAATTATTTTGTGGCTAAATTGCTTTTACAATTGATTCTGCACTCTCGTCAATGAGATTTATCATCACTTCTGGCAGACAGCTGTGTTATTATGAATAAAAACTTGGTTTTAGTGTCTTGCCCAAGGATACTGTTGTAGACTGTTCTACATAGGAGCACGGGTTTTGGTCTAGTCTTTCTTCTACATCTTCAGAGTCCTGGGCAGAAAAAAAATGAGGTAGAAGAGGATACAGTTTGGGTTATAATTTTCAAAAAAGAAGTGTCAAATAATCCTTGGGAAGCTCTAAAATTCTTGTTGAGAGACAAGAAAACTGTTGGGGCAAACACTGTTGAAAACAGTGATTTCTTAAAAGTATGCATTACCTGAATTTCACAAATCTTTACAAATTTCATTAATCTGTAGGTGTGGCTGTCATATAAAAGTATTTGCCCTTCAACACTTAGTTCCTCGCTATTAGTTTCCCAATGATTTTGAGTTCATGGGAGAAGGTCTGTGTGTGGATGTTTCCAATTACCACTTGTTAGATTTTCCATTGGATTTAGTCCTTCCTAAGCACAAATACTACAAGGTAGCTCTGCATTAGGAGAAGTTTGAATGCCACAGGAGAAAATAAGCAGATCATAAATGTTCAATAGCTGACTCCTGAGATAAGATGGAGAAGGATGCTACTGATGTGCTATACTTTTACATGATCTGATTTAAAGAGGGCTGGAGAAGGACACCAGGTAACATCTGTTCCCCATGCAAGAGACAGCCTCTGAAAATAAATGACTCCTCAACAATGTCTTCTTTCAGGAATGGATGTAAACTGGATCATCTCAGAGACCACACTATGAAAGAATTCCGATTCTGTCATGTTAGGAAATGGTAGATCCCAAAACTTTCAACAAAGATTTGGTAAGACAAGTGATTTACCTCTAACTGAATCTTACATTAGACTGTCCTCAAAACATCTGCCAACAGGATCATCTGCTACTTAATTTATCAAAGATGGGAAAGACCGAGATCCAGAAAGTTTGAAAAAGGAAGCCAAAGAGCAGATTTTCCTAAGAATATGCACTGTATCTATATCATTCCATATCCAGAGAAGGACTATGAACATTTTTTTAACACCTTGCTTTGCAAAAACCCCACAACTAAACAAAGGAATTTTCCCACCTTGAAGAAAATACTGATATTTTTCTGGTGATACAATGCACATTTCAGTAACTCACAGGAAAAACTAAAAGTACAGAGTAGAATTTCGGATGACTGAGAAAGTGACTCTTTACCTCTGCTGTAAACACTGAGAAAACTGCCATGCTAAGCTAAGTGACATTTTGGAAAGTCTCCATGGACTGGTTAATAAAAAATCACAGGAGCTGACAGCAGTCAAGAAAGCAAGTAAACCAAAGAGAACAAAGTGGGTAACATTATGCCACTGTAGAAATTCAGAGTTCACCAACATTTTGAGTAAGATAAATAACTCTGTATCTCTCAACTGAAAAAGGACATACTAAATCCCAAATGTATTCAGAGAGGACAACCAGTATGATCAAAAACTCTGGAGAGTCTAACTGGAAATGTTCTCTAGCCTTCTTTATGAGAAGACAAAGGCTCACAAAATCATACATGACATAAGAAGAATGGATAGGGATAAGAACTGATTTTGCACACTTGTCTTTCTGTACAAAGAACTATGGACCATCAAATGACATTAGTAAGAGCATGGTTTCAAAAAGAATGATAGTGGATGACACCTGCGATTCCTTGATGGAGTATGCTCTGGTTTCAAGAACTTTACAGGGATTCAAGGGGAGCCTGAACAAGTTCTTACAACACAGATTCAGTGGGCATTATAAAAGAGACATACGAACATTCCTAGATTATTTTTAGTTTATATGAGTTAATAATTTATATAAAGATAATGATTTATATAACCATTAAAATTAATTTAATCAATTTAAATATGGAATAAAATAGTTTGAGGTTGGGAGAATATTAGAGTAGATATATACTTTTAGTGGCTTTACTATTCTCTTCTGCTTAGGACTACTGTTTGGAGTCAAAATACTAAGCAGGGTCTACACCATTATGGCTTTTGTTACATTCTTACATAAGCAGTTATGCTGAAACTAGTGGTGTGTTTGGTGAAGAACTGGGCTTTCTCGACTGGACTCGATTTTTCACAACTAGTCCCTTCCAACATTTCCATAATTCCAAAGGAATTCTATGTTCATCTGTGATATTTCAGACTGACTTTATAGATAAATAGTGAACACCGAGTCAAGTAGATCGATGCAGATAATAGCTTTGAGAACTTGAGCTTCTTCAGCAGAGGTACTAGCATCAGAATATTGGGCTGGAAGAAGTGGGAATTCATTGTGGTTACTCCTTCTGAGAAAAAAAAAACTTTCCTCTTCTCCATTTTCCCAAAGCAGAATTACATTGAGAACTGTAACCCTACTTTTAGGGGGACACATGTATCTACATTTCCTGCTTAACTGATAGAGACAGCACAGACGACCAAAACACGACAGTCGCAGACAGTGCTGAGCAGGAGGTTTGTCTGCTTTAGGCCCCTGCCACAGGAACGGGCGTTTTGAGCCGAGTTACACTGCAGCCACCCAGACAGACTGCTCTGTGTTAACCCCTCTCATGAGGTTCTGCAATGGATGCTCAATCCAAATCTGCAAAAGGATAAGGACGTTTGGCTAGATATAGGAAGGGTCAAAAGGTTGACTGAATACTTTACTTACACGAAGGCCACAGTACTGCAGTTATCAAGCAACGTACAATTCAGTAAAGTATCTAATAATGAGAATCGAGAATGGGAAGTTCCTATACTTTATATTAGTGCATAAACTGAAGGGAAAAGGCTGCTTGGTAGGAACATTGCTTAGCTAACACTTTTATCAATGTGTTTAATTCAGAAACACAAGCCCTTTCATATCCCAAGAAGCAAGGTGAACAACAGAGGTTGTCAATGGGTTTCTAAACTTGTAATTAACATGTATCGCTAAATTAAAGCAAAACTGTTATCTGAATTGCTGCGTGCATAATGCTCTCTTGAGATTTGCACTGATACAAGAAATTATGACATTGGTTCACAGTATTACCAAGCCCTTGCATTTTGTATGCCTCAGTTCTTAGTTAAGATGTGTCCAATTTTCACTGTGCATATTCTGGAGAGCCACAAAATACTCTCACCCTAATGAACGCCTGATGCATTCACAATACTGCTACAAACCAAACCAGAACCCTAGAGAATGAACAGAGTTGAATGAAAAATGCTGGGCTGTAAGGGCTGTAAACTTATAGAGTTTTGTTTTAAAGGTGCTAACCTTATAAACGTAATTTCTCTAATAGTGTATTTTTTCTAATTCAGAAAAACCATCCAAGGCAGAACTATTAAAATTCCAATGAAAACACAGGAATAATGACCTAAAGACAAACCTATACTCAATCCATTTTATAAGACTTTAACTATTTTTCTTAATTAAACTGAAAAAGGTACACATCTGGCCTTTAACATTTATTATATAAATAAATGTTGACTGTCCTCCGTTTGTTCTAAGTGAGAAATATTCTTTTTTTGTGCCAGTAAGGACTAAGGCCTATCTCTCTCACAGCTGAATATGGAATCAGGCTATAAGAGACAGAGATGAATGCATAATTGCTATGTCTAGCAAGAATTGACTGGGAGAACAAAAAGAAAGATACTGTGATGTTACTTTTAGAAGCTGAGTTTATGAAAACCTTATATGGTACGCATTATTACACCATTACAGTGGCAAGATTAATGTGCCTTTAAATAATACATTTAAAATTTCTTTTACACTGCCTGCATTAAACAGAGTGCATCAAACTCCTGAGATCCAGTTTAAGCTTTGCTAGAGTCTCTCACAACAATAGGTTTATGACTTAAAAAAGTAAAGATTCCACTAGGAAAACTGCTTAAGAATAAAAATGTCAGTTCCTAAAGAAAGTAGGATAGAAGCAATTCTTTTCAACATCCTAGTTTGTCTAATAAATAGGCCACATGCATTCCTGGTATACCATGTTTGAATTCAAATAATGAAACCACAGTGTTTAATAACAATAAAATTGTTAAGAATGTTCCTTTTGGAAAGTTTACAAAAATAAGAAAGTAAGACATTTAGTATGTCTTTTTGAAATTAAAAAAAAATAAAAAATTGCTGCATGCCAAAAATACATTAACACAAAACTGGCAGGCTAAAAATAAACCGAATATTTGTCATACAAGACTGTAAATATAAAAAGAAGCAAGTTCTTCAGAAATTTTAGTCCTCTCTATTCACTTCTCAACATGTTGGACAAAGCTGGAGGTAGTTCAGTAACCACCATGTCATGTAGAAATTATTTAGTACAGTGTCAACTGGGAAACTGAGCCTGTATTTACTTGGTGTTACTGAACCAAGGAAAATCTAGAGAAAATAAAGTGGTTCTTTATTTTTTGTATCAGCATCTGATAGCACATTTTTCAGAATAATTTTTTTTTTGTACAGTCTTTAGCTATCTTTAAAAAGCAGAAACATGAAAAAGGGAAAGCAGATACAGGGGAACAAATATGAGTACAGAAATGTAGAGGTAGTACTATTTCTCATGGTACTTTTAATCAAGTTTTGTAATTTAAATGGCTTTCAAATTAATGTCTTCTCTTGATATAATGATTATAATTCCACTTTCTGGAATTTAGGAAAAAAACCAAATTAAATTTTCACCATAATAATTGTGAAAAAATCTGCATGTAGCTATGGTAGTGATGTAAAAGTAATAATTAGATATGAAATGGCCAGCAATTAACATGTCAAGCACAACAGCTTAACTTTTCCTAGAGATGCATTTTGCAGGTGAATAATATGAGCATACCTTAAGTTATTTTAGTGAGAGTGGAATTTGAAATCTATACAATATATTGATGGCTATTATTAGGATTTGACAAGATGATGGGCTAAAATTTTATGGTGGTCAACCAAGTACGTCAGAAGAAACTACCGGAAAAATTAAGTAACAACACTCTTAGGGCCCAAATTCCACAATAAATATACTGTAAATTTCATTTATAAGTTGAGACAGCTTTTTCGTGCATAAAGGATATGTTGAAGTCTTTTCAGAATTAAAACTTTCATGATGAATGGTCTCTGAATAGTACCACTGTAAGAAAAGGGAAGCATTATATAAAAAAGGAAAGCAAATATGGAGCTCATGAAAATAGAGAGTTCATAAGAAATGAGATCAATAACTTTACATGATCTATAGCTTATATTGTTCAAACAGAATAATTTAACAACTTGCTATTCTATCTTTTACCATGATTGTCAACAGAGGCCAAGAAGTGGTATAAATTTTCATCACTTCTGTGTGATAGAAAAAAGGATTCTATTGAAATTTAAGACATAACCTTACAAGCTCTCTTTTGATTATATTTAGTAGAGAAGGATATCATTTGCTTGTTAATTTTGTTTCTCTTTTCTATTGTTGGATCACTGTGTTTTCATCCTTTTATTTCAGAAACTGAGAAGCTCTGTGACAGGATCAAAACAAGAGCAATCAGTATCATATTTCTATGAAGATATAGTCAGCTTTGAACAAATCTCTAGAACAAATAAACAATTGAAAGCCTGATGACTGTACACAGAGTCTGCAATAACTAGGCTAACACCTCTATTTTCCAACCTGGAAAACTTACCAACTTACCAACCTGGAAATTTTCTTGAAAAGGAAGCTCAAATAATTTCTTGTTAGAATAAATGGAAAGAAAAGGAGAAAATGCAGACTGGCCGGCTGAAAGAAAGACACGGGCTTGTGCATGCAGAGTAATGGCAAAGAATCTCCTATTGAAGACTGACATTTTTGCTGAATTTCTTAGGTAAGTATCACAGTCTTGTTCTAACCCATTATCTAAAAGCACAGTCTCAACAGCCCCACAGACTTTGAGTTCTACCACTGCATTTTATATATTTCAGTCCCTCTTCAAAATACATTTCATAATTGTATGTGACAATTATGCCACCACCGGAGCAAGAGTAAGACTTTAAAAGGTTGGATAATCAGCTATGGTAAGCACGTGAAAATATCAAATGGAAAATCTACAATGCCATTTCCCTCCCCAGTTTTAGATGATTATAAACATTAGTTATAGCACTGATTTTTCAGAGGAAAGCATGTTCAAAGTACTGCAATGGATGTGTCTGGACTGAGAAACTGAGAAGCACAGGACTGCCAGTATGGCTGCCAAAGGGGCAAAATGCCTGAAATGCAGAATTAGACGATTAGTATTAGCTCTAAAAATGGACATGACTGTGGGAAGGAGATTTGCCCTCCTACTGGGCCCTTAATTTCTCCCACTGATATGTAATGAGACAGATTAAATCTAACTTTTGTTTTTTATAGCTGATTCGCTTTTTCTGGGGGAGTGGTGGTTTTTTGTGGGGTTTTTTTTAAGGAAATGTTTATGGTTCCAGCAGAACTCTGATACAAGTGCTCTAAAACAATATGAATTATCTGTATCTTTTTTTCCCAAGTCAAAGGGGTCAGGAAGGGATTTTCACTTTTGTTAAGTCCATACAAGCCCTTGGTTGGTTTGCCTTACTTTGCAGAAGTAGTCACGCTACCATGTGTACTTACCAGCCTGATAAACCCTCTTGCTACTGCATGGGAAGCTCAGCTCATCCTGTGGCATAAAGTAGTTGGAACTCTTAAGGTCAAATATATTTTTGGTACAAGTATACTCACAGGGTTCAAAATGGGAATTTCTGGGTGAAATGTAATGGTCTGCGATATACAGGTCAGAATAAATAACCTAATGGTGCCTTCTGGCTGTACAAGCCACTCAAGCTATGAAATCAGTTTTACCCACTACTTAGACTCAGGCTTTCCACCAGCACTGAAGTGCCTGAACTCTAAAAACCCACACTGAAAAGGCAACCATCTTATTCATTATGGCCTTTAATATCCCTTGCTGATAGTTTTAAATTTTTAAACAGTCCTACCTGTTGTGCTCCCTTTTATGTGTTCTCACACTTACAGATATAATTTGGGAAGCAAAATATCTAAACAGCAAGCATAATAAAAATGAAATGGGTTAAAGCTTATTAGCAGTAGGGAGCAGATGTAGCAAAATTCTGCCAGTTCCCCTACATTTCCTCCCCAGCAGGGATTTTCTGTCAAGCTGTGAGTTAGTTCTATACACTAATCCAGGCTGCTGTTGCTTCAACTGCACCTTCTTATACCTCGCTATTGTACTAAAAATTCACTTTGATTTTTGATTTCTTCCTTCTTAATAATAATATTTAAAGCGGTTCCTGCCGAGCTAAATGTAAATTCAAGCACTGCATGCTAGATGCTCAAAAGGGCATGAAAATGTAAAATTGATAAGAAAATAATTACATACTGAAAAGCTGTTTTATTTGCTTAAAAAATACTAACTTTCCTGCAACAAACTAAAGGTTCCTGAGCCAAGACATAACCAGTTAATGACTGAAGTTAAGATCCTTGAAATACCTCTCAAACATACATCATTCAATATATCAGTTGCAATGTGGAAAAAAAAGGATAACTATTTAAGGAACAAAGTCATAAATTGATAGTAATATAAACTGAAAGCAAATGAAGTCTGCCACACGAAACATGATCACAGACTGTCACTCTGAGGGTTTTATTCTTCATGTGTAGTGTCAAAAATAAGCACTTAGGAAAGAGAGTTAAGGATGTACAAGATGGAAAGATTTCACTTGAAAATCATTTGAGAGCGTGTACCCAAATGGGACAGAAAATGAGCAAAGTTAATGGTCAAAATCTATTTTGTGGGCATTAAGGATAACAGATTTTATGAGTCAGAATTTGAATTTCAGATACTAGTTGCAAAGACACTTTCTTTGAAAGTCTGCTTTTCTTCTGAACTTTGACAATGAGCTCTGGAACCAATTTTCAAACTAAGTATCAGCTTTCACCTCACATATTCTAATTACATCATCTGTTCATCTGTACATGTACAGCACCACTAGCTACTCTTGTCAAACCTGTAATTAAATTTTGTAGAATGCAAGGAAGAAAATTGTGATGCTGCTGGGAGGCAGAAGAAAAATAACTTGAAAATTCTGGTGGCACTACTAACTTCTAATAATTGCCAGGTTCTCCCTCATTAAGACAGCCACCTTTATTAGTGATATAAAGAAGTGCAATAAAAGATAATTTCATAGAATCACAGAATGGCTTGGGTTGGAAGTGGACATTGAAGATCATCTAGTTCCAAATGCCCTGCCATGGCCAGGGACACCTTTCACTAGACCAGGTTGCTCAGCCCATCGAACCTGGCCTTGAACACTTCCAGGGATGGAGCACCCACAACTGACATGGGCAACCTGTTCCAGTGCTTCATCACCCTCACAGAAAGAATTTTTCCCTAATATCTACTCTAAACCTACTCTCTTCCAGTTAGAAGCCGTTCCCCCTTGCCCTGTCACTACATGCTCTTGTAAACAGTCTTGTCCCATCTTTCCTGTAAGTCCCCTTCAGGTCCTACAAGGTCACAATTAGATCTCCCCCAAAGCCCTCTCTTTTCCAGGCTGAACAATCAAAATTCTCTCTGCCTTTCCTCATAGGAGAGGTGCTCCATCTCACTGATCAATTAGGTGGTCCTATTCTAGACTTGTTTCAACAGGTCAATGTCCTTTCAGTGCTGAGGACCCCAGAGATGGATACAGACCTCGAGGTGGGGACTCACTAGAGAAGAGTCCTCCTTCAACCTGCTGGCTGTGCTTCTTCTGATGCAGCCCAGGATATGACTGGTTTTCTGGCAATTAATTTCATTTTAAATGTGGCACTTTTTAGTACACAAATTTTACTGGAAAATACAATTACATTCCATCTTATGTATATGAATATTTTTTAGGCAAATGTTTGTTTTCAACAGGCTAGTTAGTTACTTTCATTTTTTAATATGGTATGACTGCAAAACAAGATCAGTTAAATGGCATACAACATGACTATTAGGGCTTCACATGCCCTTTATTCTAACTCAAGCCATTTACATTGGTCAATAATGTCCTACATATAGTTTGGAACTTGGCTTTTGCCAGACCAGTTTTCTCCCAGTTCAATGCTACAGCAGTCAAACTCAGATGATGTGATTCAGGCAATTTTTTACAAACCACTGTAGTGGGTTGCCCAAGAAGTTAGAAAAAACCCTCACCCCTGCTCCAGTTTTTATTGTCAAGCATGAATCTATATGATATATAATACAATATAATACTTTGGTCCATTCAGCTCAGCTGTCTCAGCTACGTCCTCTCCAAGCTCTGCCAAACCCCAGCCTGCTTGCTGGGTGTGGAGAAAGTTGGAGTAGGAGAAAGTTTCAATGCTGTGCAGGCACAGTCCAGCAACAGCCAACACTGGTCTGCTATCAACACAGTGTTAACCACAAATCCAAAACACAGCATTATAGTGGCTGCTGTGAAGAAAATTAACTCCATCCCAGCCAGACCTACTGCGAGAGAAAGTTCACAAAAATCTAGAAGTTCTAAGCCCAGTTTGAGTTAAATGTGTAACTGTTCTCAGCATTCAGTGGGATGAGATATATGGAAAGCAAACTTGTTCTTCTGAATATGAAGATATGTCTCTCAGATTATTACTGAAATATATAATGGGATCTTAACTCTTACGCTCCTGAAGGCGGGTGGCTCCTTGTACAGAAGATTAGAATGGAAGGTTTTCAGTAAATGGCCCTTAAGTGACATGCATTAATATATATGCTTTTTAGAAGTTGTTATACTAAGAAAAACCCCAGATATATATTAAGGGATATGCATGTAATGTATATATATTATGCCTATATGCATAAATATATATAGGAAGAGGGAGGTTGAAAAATCTGTATATGTATACGTCTCCCCCATGTATTTATGCAAAACATGCACAGAGAGACTGAGACTATGCATTACTGAGTTGCTACCTGCAACTCCACACAAACATTCGTTTGACAAATTATGGCAAACCTTTACCAAAATTACCATCTTAATTAAAAAGGATTGATAATTTGTATTTTCTTCAGCTAAAAATTGCATTTTCCTCTTTCAGACTCACTTCCTGATACATGTACATGCAAAAGTAACTACTTTGGTCAATGACAGAAGATGGCCAGGGTGTTTCCACAAAGGTGCTTCTAAGTGAGACAGGTAAAGACCTGCATAAGATTAACACTGAGTAATGGCCAAGATAGAATCAAAGTTAGATTTCAAGTGTTACCACCTGTGTTTATTGTATTACATCTAAAGAACTGATGAGAACTAAACAGGTATCATATCAGCTGGAAGCATTTTTATTTTTCATCAATGAAGCTGAATAAAAACAGAGACACAGCTGAAAGTGATTACTCACTGCTAACTGGCATGCATGTTACTGGGTATTGACCAGGGAGCACTGCTCACTTTTGCCATGCAAAAATTTAAAGGAGTTTCAAAATAATGATAGCTCACTTTCACAAAGAAGTGGAGTGTAGGAAAACATAATTTTCAGCTTACTTTGACTTCTATGAAAAAGAAAATTAAAGATCTATTATTGATTTTGAACACTATGTGATATCCTTCAGAGAAAGGGAGGAAGAAGAGGAAATAAAATTATTAAGACCAGCACACCGAACCAGAGATTAGGATTATCAATTACTGAAATTTAGTGGATTATACGGTAACACAGTAAAGAAGTACTTCACTTGGAAGAATGAAGATGTTTTCCTTAGTTAATTTTTTTCATCCCCTTTCAATTTTTTGGTGGTAGAAGGTCATTAATGTATCTGAATAGAGATAAGATTCTTGCACAGATTCAAAAGGAAGAGATTATATTTTCAGCTCTAATTTTGATTGGATCTTGATGAGGGAGAGGGACAGATATGAATTTTCCTAGTTGTGGACTTCAGTGGTAATTTGCTGAAACTCCTTGGGGTGGTGTTGAGTGGCAGCTTCTAAGTGGTTGTAGGGTGGCAGCTTCTAAGCACCCACACAACCCCTTAGGAAGAGCAAACATGAGAGAACCCTTGGGTTGAAGTAAGAATATTTTAGTAGGTGAAGATAAAAAAACTAGCAATGCAAAGGCAATCCTTCACCACCTCCCAACAGCAGACTGATGCCCAGCCAGCCTCTGGGGAATAGCCACCTTGGGAGACAAAGCTCCCCAGTTTTCATGGCTGAGCATGATGCTATATGGCATGGGATATCCCCTTGACTGCTTCTTGCCCATGCCCAGCCCATTCACTGGGGTGCTGAGTGGGAAAAACAGAAGGCCTTGAAAATATGCAACATTTGCGTGTTAGCCACAAATCCAAAATACAGCATCATAGGGGCTCTTATGAAGACCCAGGAAGATCCTGTACACTATTCAATAGCCAGGCTTCCTTCCTGCAACAGGAATGCTTTTCCAGGTCCAGAATAACCATGACAAAGAGGATATTGTCCACAGATTTACAGGGAGGACTTTCAGTATATAAATTTGACTAGCTTCTGAGGTATGAGTTCTGATTTTTGTGGACCTTACATTGGAGAGACAAATTAAAATACCCTCCCTGAAAAACACCAAGATCTAGAATAGCTGCTTAGTACTGGATATCAAACTACTTGTTGGAAGCACTAATTTGTAAGGAATGTTTGTGGTGTCTGAAAGAGATTAACCTGCTACAGTTTGAGGAAGGACTAGTTGTTAATAAAACTATCTTTGTAGATTGGGGTGGTAATATTGCTCTTCTTCCAGTCCTGATCAGCAGGATTACCTCATCCAAAGGAGAACAAAAAAACTTTGAAGGTGATGAAATCCTGCAACTCAATCCTTCATCATGGGAATTTAAAGTGCCCTACATGTAATTTGGACTACAGTTTAATAGGGAAGCTTCCTGAGTGAAACTAAGACCTTGACCACTTTTCAACCAGCATGGCATTCCTCCCTCTGTAATGAGGCACTGACAACAGGTACTTGCTTCAGGGATTAAACCCTGTTAATGGTTTTCACAGTCATCACACATTAGACTTTTGACCAGAGGTTCTGGCCTAAGCAAACAGTGGATGCATATATGCACTCTTGCTTAGCACAGAAGTGACAAGCTCAAAAAAAAATTAATATTTTCAGCAAAGGAGATGAAGAATCACTCAAAACCAGGCTTATAAGGGAACTGCTGCAGGGGAAAATCAGTCAGCCTGGATGAACTAGGCTGTTTACCACCCTGAATAACTTGACATGCATTTCTTCACTCTGTCTACCTGAAAAACAACATTCAAATGCATGTATATATTACCTGTAAATGGCAAATAAGCTAGTGGAAATCAGTTCATGGAAATCAGAGTTATGATGACTTATGCCAGCCGAGGATTTGATTGTATCTGTATCTATCTACACAAACGTTCAAGAAATGCTCTTCTTTCTTGTTTTCTATTGTTCATATTTTTTGTTTACATTCTACAAGTTAAATTCATGCATACTCTTTAAAGTATTATGCACTCATATGATTTTTATACATACATATCCGATTACTAAAAATGGCTTTAGTTAAAATCATGTAGACTGCTTGCTTCTGCTGATTGTTCTTTTTGTTGACTATACTTTTAAAATTTATTAAGACTCTGCTAACATTACAAATAGAATATAATAACCTTCTTTTAAGAAAAAGTTAAAGTGGCAAACCTTTCACCTCCTACTGTGGCCCAGTGTCAAATGGCAGACTATTTTCAAGGACCTCTGGAGTTCCACTATCTGCATTTGACCTGTGTTAAATATTCTCATTACAGTTGCTTCAAATGAATACAAAAGCTTTGCTTAATCTGAACACAGGGGAAATGAAATACATGAGGCACAAGATGAAAGACCCACTAGCACTGTGCAATTTAATGGACTGTGTGTTCTGAACGTGGGCAGTAAAAGAAGCCTGGTTTAATATATCAAACTGTGGAACATTCAAAATAGCATCTAGTAGCAAAATAGATGTTATTAACCTGATGGGACAAAAAAGGGAAACAGAAACATGTATATTCTTCCTACTGAATTTTTGATAGGCATAGGTACTGGTTAGCAGCAATAGTTTTCAAAAATACTTAGTTTTCTTCTGGTGATATTACAAATCATATTAATAATTATATGTAATAATTATATACAGTTATATATTATTAGATTACAATTATATTTATTATAATAGAAGTATGTTTGTATATTAATATAATAATATATAATAATAATTAATAATAATATATAATTAGCCAATGTGGCATTTTACTGCAATGTAAATGTAGTAGTTCTAATCTGTCATTTTAACCTTTATAATATTTGTTTATTTCTACTACTCATATTTTAACTATTTTGTTCAAGAAACTGGTAAAAGGAGACCAATTAAATTAATAGACTATTATCTATAGGACACAGAATTTACAATACTTTTTGGAAATCTAACAACTGTATTAAACAAAGATATTAACCAATGCATGTAATAAATTAGACAAAAAAGCATACATGAATATTACTGACTAGAAACATCTGTTCAGGATGGTGAAAAGGTACATATCCTGTCACAGAAATCTGGGGTTTTTTTTTTAATATTGCATTTTGAGTTTTATAGTCATTTTCTTTACAGGTAAGAGAGGGTCTTAAACCTCTGTCCAATCCTTAGAAGCAAGAAAAATCTTTAACTTCCACTGTTTGTGCATAAGCTATGTCTGTTGTACTTAGGATAAAGTGCTAGAGAATGCATGAATTTTATTTAAATTCATGATGGTCTGAATACTTCAAGTAGTGCAGGAATGTCTGAACAATGCACAGACTGCTGCGTTACAGATGCATGATGCCATTCTAAATGACTGCCATGAAAGCACGGTAATTCCTCCAGAAAACAGCTGCATGTAGCTAGACAGATTCTGGGTCAAGATTTAACTTGTTTATAACTTGGGACCTGTGCATTATTTGGTAGGCAAAGTAGAAAGACACAGGGCAGCACCAATGGTATTTACAGGAGTGTCAAAGAAAGAATGATGCAGGGGCTCCCTGGACAGGCCCAATGCTCTAAATGACTGCTCTTGGGTATTTTAAAAAAATCCTAGTTTGGGTGCATTTACATCTTTTGACATCTAAGCAGTTTGTAAATCTGGTCCAAAAGGTTTAAATTTAGATTTTTAAATTTGGCATAAAGTTACCCGAGTGCTGAAATAAGGATGGAACCCATTCACAATATATATCAGATAAAACACTGTGAATCTTTTTTCCATCACTTCTGCATTACACACTATTAAGACACATATTGTCAACAACCTGACTGGCATTCCTGACAGAATGAAAGTCAACTGCAGCACTCTTTGCTGGAGTAAGAACAATCATGGAATCACAGCCACTCATCCTGAATTCTTACCATAAAAAAAAGAAAAGCTTCTGTCAGAAGAAGATGGGCTGGAGAACTTTTAAAGTTTGCATTACATTTGCTCAGCAATTTATTGGAGGGCGAGTACCAGACAACTAATATCCAAATGCAAGCTGTTTTATAAAAGTTAAAAGACATATTTTTTTATATCACAGGAAGTATTTCACCAGGTAGATTTTTTATTACTGAGGATGGAAAATACATTGGCAGCTGCCTATTACAAAAACTCAGAGGGGAATTGACCTATAATATTTTAATGTATGAAAAAAATAGTATGTGTAAAATGACTTGTTAAAAAAAAACAACTAATGACCTCAGAGCTATTAATAAATCTTGCTATTACATTACATATTAGCTTTCTATGCAACTGTGTCTTCTAATCCTAACAAAATATATTGTTTTCACTGTCTCAATATCTCCCTTCACCAATGTTTTGGGTTCACTTACAAATACAGCCAACTTTCTGTTGGTAACAAACATTGTGTACTAAATATACTATACTATTTCCCTATATTTTTTTCTTTTTATTACAAAGCAATCAGAGATAACATTTTAGATAGTTCTGGAAAATCTGCCTCCAAGTTTTGTATATATTTCATCCAATCAAAATAAGAACTGAAACTAATTTTTAGCATTCAGACATTTTTATAAACAAATGTATTTCAAAAGCAGCAAATGGCCTCAAAATTTTTCTGTGAGGAAATTAACGTGCTCTTAACTCACAGAACAAATTAACTCATAGTACTTTTCCATGGAATATACAATTGAATAGCAACAGTCTAAATGAGTATCTATTACACAGTTTATCAGAATTTATATATTTTATTGATCTAGCTATACCAAATCTTGCTGGGAATTAACAAGACGGAAAAAAAAAAAGCAGCAGTTAAGCAAGCGGGAACGCCTGAAATCTTGAAGATAGCACAGCATGTTTCTTCTTTGTATTTGTGAGGATAACAAAAGAAAGCAAAAAGCAGGCATTCAGAGGTAGAAAAAAATTATAATCATGATCTTGCCCATCTCAGTTAGCCTAGGGGAATCTGTTTTACAGGCAGAAGTACAATCCACCACTTGAAATACTCTAACAAAATACTACAAGGATGTCTCTGTGTGGAAAGCCCATGGCTAGGGGAAAAAGAAGGTAGGGTGTAGACTCAGCTCCCAACTAAATATAGTGGGAGTACTGTCTAAATGGTACAACTCAAGCCCTACTGAATAAAGTGCATTCACAAAGTAAATTAATAAAATTTTGCAGGCACAGTCACTGTTATATCATTATACAATAATTATTTGGAATATTTCCATCTATCAATAATGCCATCTGTCCCACCCAATACAAATGGACTACAACCCATCTGGCTTAATTTTTTCTATTGATTACTCTGCTGAATGAGTTAGCAAAACCGCTTATAAAATCATCATATTACATGACACTGTCATTAAAAGATGTGAAGTAAAGAAAAACACAAGATGAGACTTAATTGGAAAACTGTCAGTTCTTCTTCCAGAAAGTTTTAGCAATGCTATAAGCTTTTTTTCTCTTTTTTTTGGCTACTTAAAAAAACCCCCAAGAAAACACAAAGCCCAAAAAACCCCTAAATGCTAACTACTGGATTAGACAGAAATTGTTCTACCACACAATTGTTACTCCTCTCACTAGGTATGCTAGAGAAGCTCCCTAAATGTATCTCCTCAAGAGTGTTAAAATATTCCTGGCAATCACAAAGAAGTGGAAGGAATGTAACTTAAAAGTACAGTGGAGGCAAGCTGATGATGGCTGGCACTTGTATTTGTTAATTCCAATAAGTCTAAGGTTTTGGGTTTGATTATTTGGGTTTGCATAATTGTCTTTATGCTATTTTTGCAGCCTCTGTTTTTTTCTTTTGATTTTAACCACTGCTTCCCTTAACTATATTTTAATTCTTCCAACACAAAAATTTAAGTTTTATCCACCTATAGAATTAAATGCTTACTTCAGCTCCTTCATTCTAGATCTCAGTTTTTACAATACCTCTTTAGTTTTAACAAAGGAAATCTCTCATGTACATTCAAAATGTTGATCCAAAGATCCTTAGCCCAGTGATTTAGGCGCTTTTCTTTTGAGTGAACCCCTGAGGGGCTGCTTTCTTATCCTTCCTTCCCTGCTAGCTTTTTTCTTTCTACTACAACCTTACATCCCTGCACCAGATTTCGGTTTCCTCTGTCACCCCGAATGGCTTTTACAATGACACTGCGACTCAAAGGGACATATGAAGTAAGAAGAGAGAGGGACAGGGGCTGGATTCCAGCTCTAAGGAGACAGTCCTTGATGACTGTGGGTAATGAGCTCAGGGAGGCTCAGGGGATTATACTGTAGGGTTGAGGCTGCAGGAATGGTGCTGGGAGCGCAGATACTGAGCTGCCATAAAGAGTGAGGGAAATCAGGATGACAGGACTAGAAAGGAGTTGTGTAAGAAGGAAGAAATGATGCTAGAATAAGGAAGGGACCAGAGGCTGGGTGACTCAAACAAGTTAGAAGTCGGTAGGGGGTCCAGCCTGTGTACTGTTACCGTTTGCTCCCTCTCTTACAATCTACTCCCATCCTTGATGCTCTCTAGAACCTCTTCTATAGTTAATAATATATGAATTATTTCCTCTAGAAAAAAATTGATTATTCTGAAATATACTTTTTATAATTTACCTAAATTTTTAAAAACTTAAATTTATTTAAATATAATTTATCTTTCTCTTTGTAATTCAAGAAGTTCTTAGAAGACAATTATCACTCACAATATGACAAGAAGTCTTCTAAGGTCTAGCTCAGTGTGTCTGACCCTGTGGCCTTATCTTAAATGAAGCTTTGATCAACTGCATGTCCACATCCAGCTCTTAGAAGTAAACCTTTTGTGCTATATAAACACATCCAGAGAACAATTCTCATACTTCTATTATGTGCTGTTAGGTCCAACTTATTGGTGTGCTAAACAATTTATACAATCCCTCTTGTGCTTTACAAACTCCTGCCATCAAACATATAGAAGGACTCAACTGAAGGTGCTGAGCAGTATTAGTTACGTAGAAGATATGTACCAGGCATCACTGTGTAACAGAACACTAATAATTTCTTATGACCTAAAGAAAAACACCTTTGGTAGTTCTCACGCATATGGTTTAGTTACCATGTTAAATACAATTATCTTAATATGCCATGGCTTCGCTACTAAATACAGAACATTCAACAAACAGAAATATACAGTCTAAATCCCATCTTTAAAGCATAATTAGTTCTATGATTTATGAAGTATATCTTACAAAAAATAAGTTATGAACTCAACTGTTCTTTTGCTCAAACAAACTCCTTTTTTCATGGATGACAGAAGTAGAACATTTTCAACTGAGACACCATTTGTTCTTATTAAGTAATCTGTACATTGCTACTGGTTCAGGCCTTTGGCCACTGCTTGAAATACAGGTCAAGAATATTAAAATACTTTTGGTTTGGCTGACTTAGTTTTCTTGAAGAAAATAGACCATTATTTCATGTCATGGTATCCAACAGAACTGTCTGTAGTTGCATTGGGATACCAAAACATAAAAAAGCCCACATAGGTAAGGAATATGCCTTCAGAGTATGGCTACTGTATTCTGTCTTCCACTCAGAAAGGCAGTATCTTGCAGAATCTGGAAGGCTGCTCCAAAGTAAGAACTACATGACCTGTTTTCACAGATCCTATGGAGTAAGTGAGGCAGAAGTACAACTGCTGTACAATTTATCATTTTTCAATACAAAATCTTTATTTCCATTAACAGGACAATTGTCTTTTCAGGGCAGGGTAATTCCCCCCTCTAGTTCCTTGTAAGAGAAGTGTTCAATAAGTATTTTTCTCTGCTTTACTGTGTACACAAACCCTTACTAATCAAAAAATATGTGTATCCTGAGGAAAAATTCAATTCCTCTGTCTGAACCTCCAATTGACAAAATTATAGAGCAATGGGAACATGCAGCTGCTAATAACATCTCATTTCCATTTATATTTTTTTTCCAAAGTATTTTTAGATTGTGTTGTGGCACACATTACTTTATCTGCTAATATTTTTTTCTCTTTCTGATACTGTCATTACTGAATTATGATCTGATAAGTATAGCATAAGTCTGATGAACATCCTCCAGGATTGCCTGATGCCTGATTGCAGGATGTTTTTCTCAAAGACTCCTGAAAACTGCCAGACAGCTATCTCTTCACAGGAGTACATGTAGGCAACAATCCATTTTTTAAGCTATAGCTTGCACAATCAAAAACTGACATGGAATAGGTATTAGTAATAGCTCAAAACTAAGCAACCTCATCAATATTTTTCATGTAGCTAAAAAAAAGAAAGTACTGCCTAGTCATCTCAGTAAGTGGCAGAAATAAAAGACTTGATAAAGAGTAGGTAGTATGCAGAGTAACTATGGAAGACCTAAAAGATTCTTTATGGAAAAAGGATAAGTTTCAAATAACTGACAAACACCACCAATCTGTCCTCCAACCATATATACATTACAAACCAGAAAGCAGGTAGGGTTCTTGGTCATGGTACATTGCTAACCAGTCACAGAGCAAAAAATGGAATTGAATTTTAAAAAATGAATTGAATTCAGATCCAATACTGAATCTGAATCTTGTCTTTAAGGAGTAATAAACACTGTTTAAGAGTGCTTTTTATTAGTAAATCAAGTTGCGATGTGTAAGCATCTAAGTGAAGCCTACATCTTTACTCAGAAAGACACTCAAGAGACTGAAAGCAAAGGCAAATAGAAGGAAAGTTTCAGGTGTATTTTTCGTTCTTTTATGGCATTATTAACATATTCTGTGCTTCCAAGCCATGTGTTTCCCTGAGAAAACATAATAATTAGGTTATATTAAATTATACGGGAATTATGCATTTAGTTTTTATGCATTTGTGAAGACTATATGTTTTATTTACAAGATCTGAAGCAACTACCTTTTAATGCTGACTGGGTGTTCCATGGCTATTTAAGAAAAGGGGCACGTACATGATAGAAATTATTATGGTATCATTAACTGTGCAAATTATTATGCTGTTAATTTAGGGTTAACCAATAGATAGGCACGTCCAGATCTGGTCTTAGAAGTCCAGTTGAATATAAAGCAATAATGAGCAGAAAATTGCTAAACTCAGTTATCATAACAATATCGCTTGTAAGAAAGAGTAGGGAAAAAATCCTCAACAGAACAACTCACAAAAAGTTGAAGCAAAATGCCCAGTTTTCATTATGTGAAAATACATGGACATAAGTAATTCAAATGAGGTATTGTTCACAATTTTGTCAGAGAAACTGACTGTTCTTTAAGAGTTCTTTAACACAGCGCTTTGGGGAATTAAGACAAAGTTAGTGGTGAATATAACTTTCTATTAAGCAATTTTCTTTCTCAATTGTGCACAACCACTTATGAGCCAGAACATAACAGCTCAATCAAGCCTTTACTTGAACCCCTCCGAAAAGTACTGAGAAAATTCTGATATTACTACAACACTTAAAGGGGAATAAAAAGACAACCCAGCAAGAAGAAAATGGATATGGCACCTACCTTTTTACATTCTCCTAATTTCTTCTGCCATATGGAGCAAGCCATAGGGATGCTCTTGCTGTCAGTTACGTAGCAGCTGGCTGTGATGACGTGGTGGAGTGCAGTCTTCTGGCTCATAGCTTGAAGAACTCGCTCAACATGACGGAGGGAAACTCTGGCCTCCGTGCGTACGCCACCGCTAACAAGCTGCATCGTGCAAGGTACCAGAGCAATCTGCCCAGCACAGTAGAGAACATCGCCAACCTAGGACAGAATAAAACCAAGTAAGTAAGATTCTGGGAGTTTACGGAAGACAAAGGAAGCACATTTCTCTTTGCCAGTTAGTTTCTTTCAATGGTACTGTTCTTTGCCATCATTGGTCACAAATGGAGCAAACGTGCCAATCTAAAGACAATTTTTTGTAGGGATTTAAATACAATATAGAAACACAGCACTGCAATAAACTGTAACCTAACAGTTAATACACAGATGTATGTGTCAGCTCAAAACAATAACATCTGATGTTATGGACTGTTACAGCTGCTGGATCACACTGATGTCCCAACATGGTTAAATATGATCTTGTTTTATTTTTGAGTGATGATGAACATTATCTTTGATTCAATGCTATTTTTTTAAACTTCTATGTCTTAAGCTTTGTTTTACATAAAACTATATAAGAAAGTATCAGTACATATCTGTAACATATTTAGTACACTAATTAAAAAATACTAGACAAATATACTTGCAAAATACCTAAAAGATTGTGTGTGGAAAAAGAAGTGATGATAATCCATCAGAAGGTAAAAGAAAATTGCAGATTGAAAATAAAATGCAGAAGAATGCTACTTGAACAAAGAGATGGGTCACCTTTTGAAAATGGAATTAAATGGGTGGCCGGATTTACCACTGCAATGCAGTTACTTTGGGCTTATTTTCCAAAATCTTCCCGGCAACACTCTGAAGACCTACTTTTTTTAACAGCAGCCAGCAGAGGAAACATTTATTCTTACTATTCAGACATCTCAAAGATTTTTTATAAAATCTTAATGTAAATATCAAAACTTTTCATCGTCTTATGCTGCACTTCTCTAGAAAGTCTGTGCATTTCCTAATCAGTGAAACAGTAAATTTTATTCACTATCAAAAGAAAACTAAGTATAGAAGTGGGAAGTAAGGTGGGCGTAAGCAGCTTTGAAGTCAGCAGAGGAAGAATTTTGATAGGAGTAAAGTGAGAGAAAATGGACTGTACTAGAAATCTTTAGGAAGAATTTTGTAGAACTTACTGTATAAACTGTAAAAATTCCTCAGAATTAAGAATAATTAAAAAAGAAATCTGTGTCCTAGAAGACATGGCAATCAAACCATGTGACAGACCCATATGCAACTCCAAATCTGTCCTCATAACTGTCTGTGTCTCACAAAAGACTCACACATGTAACTATTGGAAGAGTATCTTATACAATTTGGCATACAAGTTCTATGATTAGCAGCTGAAGAGGGGGAGGAGGCAGAGAGGAAACAATATATCAACTGACACACGTCAACTACTTAAATTGTTTAAAATACCTGAAATATTGTTTGATATTACTATATATAAACCTGAAGTTGGAAAAAAGTATATGAAAGCAATATTTTGGTTTATAGGAACAAATGGCCTTTTTTTTTTTTTTACAGTGCTATTTTAAAATATGTGCCACTGAACAAGGGAGTCCAGCCAGCTACCAAGTGGCATACTGACAAGATGAGAAACAAATTCAGGAAGATAGGATTCAGAGGGGCACAGGTTTGCTTTTAAAGCAAACCATTCATTTTCACCTCTGCAAACTGAAATCCATGCATTAGTCAAAAACTCCAATGCAGGTAGTTTATACTTCTACAGAAAAAAATCACAGTGACAGTATTTCTTCCTTTTTTCCCCCTGTTGAGCTGCTGGTTTTCCATGCATCACCCATGTTAATTATTAGGTAGACAGAAGAGCTGTTCAACCAGTTCACTTCCCCTATTCTTGAACAGATTGTTTGAGACATAATATGAATACTAATTAACGATAAAATATCTGTCAGTGTTTTGAAATATGGACCAAGATAGCACTTTCTTAAAGTATCCTGGACAGTTCTGATACAATTAGCCTCACTGGTCGTAAGCAAGGTCATAAAAAAATCTCTGAAGGATTTGAGCAAAATTGGCACCACTTTTGGCTCAGATTCAATGGGAATTTTGCAGAGATCTTTAAAAATCAATTGAAAAAATCCCTCTGTTCCTAACATACTTGTTTGTATCTTAAGATGCAATTAATAGAAAAACAGTGTTCCCAACAAGCCACCATGTTACGGAAGGGTGGGTGCAAAGGGAAAAGAGGGGAAATGGGTGAAAAACTGGCCACAGATTTGCAGCAACTGTATTTCAGGGGGACATAATTTAGGATAAGGGAAGGAGGAGGGGTGTCTCTCTTCTCTTTCCCACTGACTCAGTCATGAAAAGCAAGCATAAATAATCAGCAAGGACAAAGAAGCAAACCAGTACAAACACTGTTTTAGCAGATTTCAAGAGGTTGTCTCTGGAATGTTTGAAGCATTATACAGAAAACTGCTAGCAGAGTAAAATGCATTTAAAACAGGGAAGTCATCATACTATCTTGCTCACAGCACTGAAATCTTACAAGAGGAGCTGTCACAATGTATGGTGTCAGCCCTTGTGTTGTGAAAGTATTCTGCAAAACCCTGCTAGAACCTTGCAACAGTTTATCATTTTGGAGCATTTGCGAGGGTAACAGAAGACCTTTCAAGGTATAGATTCACAGTGTATCAAGCCTAGAGGACTTGCATATCCAGGAAACTCAGCATGGAAACAAAACTGCAATATAAAGGATCTGTACTGAACCTTAAAGGATCTGTAATTATACAGTGGATGTCTCACTGCTGATTTGGTTTTCACTGTAGACCACAGACCTACTTCCAATGCTAAAATTTCAGTAAAGGCTTGGTGAACCAAAAAAGCCTAACCAAACTCAACTTCATACTGTTGAGATGCTCACTTGTATGAATTTATTTCCAGTATAGCTTCACAGCGGTAAGCAGGTTTTAAAGGTGACCTCATGTGATTCCACATTTCTTCACTTTTTATTTTCATTTCTATCACTGCAAGTTAAATGAAAGGTGAGTCTTCAAAAGTTAATATAATAGTTTAGCAGCTGTTTTGCTCAGTCAGCCCAACTGTAAATAATCCAGGGAGTTCAGTGGACAACCAGAACCTCAGAGAATGCAGTCCATGCTCTCATAGAGAGAAAGCTAATATATTACTTAAGAATTACTACTTTTCACAGTGTAGCTATTTTATTGATAAGTATAATACAGACCTAGGTCACAGGTACAGATGGAAGACAGTATAGTAGATTTTTTTTTTTTTAAAACTGCTTTCACTTCTTAGGAGAACAGAAGGAAAGCATCTATGGTGTCATGGAAATGAAAAGTCAGAAGACCACTTGGTGCCACTTGGAACTGTTCTATCCCATGAAAAAGTTTTTAACAATATTCTAAGTTACCAAAAGGACATATCTCCCACATATATATGTGTATCAGGAAAAGAAACAATGAGAAAACAAGACTTAATTGAACATAAGGACTAACTTAAGCTGCTAATTAGCAAGGAAAACCTGCCATTATTGTTGACTAGAAAGAAACAGGAGTAATACGATACCTATAGATATGCTTTTTTAAATTAAAGGCCAAAAGCAACTACGGAAAGTTTATGAAACTTTTCCTGCTGGTATTACTAAAACTTGCTAGTGATTAACTGACAATATAAAAATTGCAGGGAACTTCTAACAGAGCAATTTCAAACATTCACCCACAGATATTTAGGCGAATGCTAATAGTTGCACCACATGAACAAATGCACGTTTCTTGGAAAGGATGGAGTCAATATGCAATCAGCCAAATCTTTGCTATGAATGCACTTTGGTGTCTGAGTGACTGCTGCCCTTTAACAGGTCAGGGTGTACAAAAGGTTCAGTGACCCCCTGACCTAACAGTGACACAAGGCACCATTAAGGTCAGTCAATGTAAATAAGCAGAACTGACAACACACTAATAGGCTGCCTCTGGTCAACCACGGGTTCCTCTGACCTTAATGAAGACCTAAATCAATTAATACTCCAGGCAATAAAGACCTCTGGCTGATTAAGTTAGATAGAAATAATCTTTTCTAACGGGATTAAAGCTGCAAGGTGGTGAACTTTTTATTCAGTATATGATAATCCTGTCTTCCTAAGGCCCTCTTATTTTAGATAATGATGGTAAAATTGCTTTTAGCAATGCGAAATCTTTTATTCAACTGCCTAGTGTGAATAAAATTTTAAAGGCATCGTTTAGACAACAGTAATTGAAAAGCTTTGAGTTCACACTATGAACACAAATTGTATCTGACTAACAAGATTCTAATACACCACAATCTTCAATATAATTCACATGGTTTTCCTGAACTGTTATGAATTTGTACTCTAAAAATTCCAGGAATGAGTTCATAACACATGGTTGAGTTTGCTACAGGTTTTCTTCAGAGGAAAAATGTGCAATTTTCAGTAGCTAAAAGAGAAGGATATATTCCTAAATTAATAATAACAATAATTATACCTTTGACTAAAAAAAATTGATATTTGTTAGATGTCAATCTTACACCACATATAGCTTAGTCAAGTGTTTGCACAACACACTTGAAACTTCAGAACTGCCCTTTGAATAAAATCTCTAAAATTTTCTAGTTAGGTCAAAAAAAGTATAATCAATAACAATTAATCAATAGCATATTATTGCTATTTTATTGAACTAGCTGTAACATTTGCAAAGTTTTCAGGGTTTTATAATTCAGTTTTCAGATGCTGTGACTCCATTGTACTAGTTCACACTTTGGAATGGATGTTTCAATACGTATCTGATCACCTAAGCTGCAAGACTACAAAACGCTCATCTTTTTGTATTGCTCTTCATTATTAAACTTTATTTTATCAATGTGTGTTTTAAATTTTTCTCTTTGAAGTTATACATTTGTGGGTTGAAAATTCAAGGAACATTTTTTTTTACCAAGAACTGAAATAGTACTTAGCAATTTCATGGATGCTAACCTAGGCTGTATATTTTTTTTATCTGTAGTTCAGCAAAGTTAAGATCTATCATCCCACAAAGTCATATTTGACATTGAACACAGTGTCATAATGCTATCAGCACACCTAAAACTTATGTGCATTTCCTAATTTAAATTACACCAAAGAGAAGTATCATGTCACACAGTATACAAACACTGAGCAGCACAAAACCTGGCAGTTCTTTAAACTCAACAGTGCATCTGATGAAACCACAATATTGTTACGAATACTAAACCAATATAATGAGTATCTCCTAATCATAGTCTTTTACTGCTCAATTGCAAACATCTCTGCAATCTTAAAAAATCAAATAATTCAAACTGAGCTTTTTGACAGCGCTGGATTTACAGCAGGCAATCTCATCTAACACATTCCCGAAGGTCTGTAGTACCTTGACGTTTAACAAAATGCTGTATGCACAGACTTGAGAGGGATGATCGGGTCAAAGACTTAAGAGAAGGTAAGATCCATGTTTTAGCTTGAAAATAATCTTTTAAAAGCTGTTCTAACCTATCACAGAAAATTGTAATATTTGCGTACATATTTTTGGCAATGTGTTGGTTATATTTAAATCTTGATCAAAATCAAATCAGTTTTATTCTGCTCCACAACTGACAGAAAACCCACATGCTTCTGAGTTACAGAAGACAAAGATTCAGAAACTGAAATTTTCATAAAGAAAATCCACCTGAAAAGCTGTCACTCATATTCCAAGGGACTATGAGACAGAAACCAAAAATAAATGCAGTTTTTAAGGTCAGAACCTGTAGTTATAAACATCTAGGAAAGATTCCAATTAAGTGGGCGAAAAAGGCTTGCCATCTAATACATCCATGTGGACATGACAGACAGCTAGCCTGAAATCTCCATGACTCTTGTTTTGGTCAACTTGGAATCTCCAATAGAGAGAGAGGAAATGAACAAATTTGAGGTAAGAATATTCTTTACTTCATGTGCATATTTCAGCCAATGTCCTGTACTAGTACACAGGGTACATACTGCTTCTTCAGCAATTACAGACAGCTCAAAGACTTAATTGCCAGAGGATAAACTGATCTCCACACTCTGAAGGGTGTTTTTTTCCTAAATATAAAAAGAGCAGTCTCCCTGGTTTAAAATGAACAAGCTAACAAGAGTATTAATCTTTGATGCGTTTCTTCCTTGGGACAGTGGAATTCTAGACTTCATGACTATTAATCTGCCACCTTTTACAAAGCCTACCATTCCTCTCAAGCTTTTGAAAAAAATCACAAGTTCTCACACAACCATATTAGCAAATCTGCCAACTGTGAAAAATTGCAGAACACTCAGCTTTATGAACATACCTTATCTAAAAGATGGAGTAAAACTCCAAACTGATTAACACTTCCTCATTTATTATTCATATCACTTCAAATAAAGATGCCAAACAAAACAAATTAAAAAAAAATGTACTAAGATGAGTCTATTCCTAACAATTGGGGTTGGGATGGGGAATGACACAAATCAATATTTACTAGGAAACCTAAAGGCCTTTTCAGGGTCCAGACAAACAAGGTAGAAAAGGCTAGTATCCAACAGTGTAAAATGAAGAAAATGACTCAACATGGACATGAACTACTGAGCAATGGATACCACATTTTTAGAAAATGTGTATTATGTCCACTACAGGTGATTTGAGTTTTTTAGTGAATTATATATAGATAGATAAAGGAAGATAATGGTTATAATTCATATGGGTTCTTGAAATATCTGATAAGGCATACCTGGAAATTATTTTTAACGGTCCTAATTATAAATGCTTTTAACTAGCTGATAGTCTGTAAGGAGGGAGTAATGAAAATGCCAATGTACTGAAGTGGGGTGCCGTAGGGATTGGTATTAGGCTTGATTTTGTTTAACATCTTCATTAAGTCAATGGAAGAAGGGATTAACAGCGTGATAATGAAACCCACAGAGGATACTAAATTGGAATGTGCACCAGTAGAAATAATAAAAATGGACACAGATAGGTTTGAAATAAAGGCAGGAAGTAAGAAAATGAGACTTAGTTAGGAAAAACAAATACTCATGCCAGAACATATGGCAAAAATATTTTGAAATACAGATATTCAGAACAAGGGAGAAAACTTGACTGAAGAACTGCTGAACAGTTTCTATGAAATCATAACTGCTAGAAGCACACGCAGGACAAAAGAAGGGCAAAAGAAGATGCAGTGTCTGCTCTCATGACACTTGTCTAATCAAAGAGTAAATTTTTTTAAAATGCCAAAAACTGGTACCATAACCTTTACAAAAAGTATGATATGATTTCCATATTTCAAAAGAAAGGCTGTAAAAGATCAGGTGATATCAAAGTTTCATATGGTTCTTCAGAGGCAATGAAGTATTTTTTCCAGAAGTTTTTACATTTCATCGTTAACAGTGATTTCCAGTTTACATCTTAGCTTAGCAGCACTCAAATTATTACAAGCCTCTTAATCTGTCAGGATAAAGATGTAAAAATTCAAACCCTGCTTTTTCCCCCGCTCTGTTAAGTGGAAAATGAGGTTACCTAACACTGCCACCTTACATGAGGTTACCTAAGCATTCATTTGGGGTTTCCACACAGTTCATTTGTGGGTTTAGTATTTATGACTATTACTCTAAATTTATTTTCATAACAATAGTTTTATAATGTGTTTATACTACAGACTGTCTCTTCTACTTTTATGCTTAAACATACAATCTGCTTGGAAAGGGATCTCATAATAGCCTTCCCACATTAACTGAAGTTTCTACTGACAGTGCCCACTTACAGTAAACTAAATAACCAGTTAAACTATCACCATAGTGATAAAGCAGTCTAAAAAGGCACAGTAGAAATTTCTAGACTTAAATTTCTATTAACAGTAAGGGTGCTAGTGCTTAAGGCTCTACCACTGTTGTGGAATTCAGGATCCAAGGAAAATCAAGACTGCAGTCATAAAATCCTATAAAGAGTAAGCTGTTTTTTTCCCTTTCCTACCTGTCTTTACAATCCTTATTCATGCCAACTGTCAAACAGTTTAATGTGAATATAAACAGAAGAGGGACAGCTAGGCACAGAAAATACTCTGTACTGAAAAGTGAAAGCTGTTCATCACAAGACAGTAATTCACAGTGTATGAAACACATTAACACCGTGACATTCTATTCTTTCTGAAAAGATTTTGTTCCCAGCCTTCACTTGGCTTAATATTCTTGCTCAAAATACGCTTTTCATGATTGTCACTGGATACTTTAAGATGGTTTGTGATAACTGGGAGATGAGAAAGGAGAAGTTGCATAAAACCAAGAACCAGGTAACTGAAAACAAGTTAACTATAACTACAGTAAGCTAAAAGTGATCGTTCTCATTCTAGCCATAGAGTGTGGTATAAATGTATACCTATGTATACCTAGGGTCACATAGATTTTACCTACATCTATGACTACCTAAACAATAATCAACATTGAAACAGCTTAATATTTGACAAAGATTATTTAGTGCAGAAGACCAATTTATATATAAAATATAACCTACATGATATACAGTATTTATCACAATCCTCTGCTTATTTATTCATATTTCAGTGATAATACTTTAAATAGCAGAGTATCTTTTTCTAGGGATATATCTTCCAATGCAAGTTTGCAAGTCAAGTTCTGATTATACTTCTAGAAACTGAAACTTTCAACAAAGATCTACAAATATACTTAATATTCTTGACCAAACTAATGTCATATTACCTTTTCTGCATCATCAGTTAAACCTGAAAAAGAAATGAGTTTGGGTGTTAGGGACTCCAGTCCCAGTTGCAAAATCCTGCTACATCCAGCAGTACGGCAAGAGTCTACAGTTAAAATTCTGTGTTCTGAGCAGTAAGATATGACCCGATCTATAAATTTAAAGAATTTGTAATTTGACAGTGATGATGCATTATACATTCTCATGTATCTGAATTACAATGTTCATGAAGTGCAATCCAAGAAATAAAATGCATGAGGAAAGTAATGCCTTTATTACATGCATGCTATTACGTATCCTAAAATCTAAAGCTGCCTAACAGAACAAAATAAATTAATGGAAATTAGTGAAACACAACAACAGTCTCAGAAACACACAAAATATGCTCATCCACACACATTTTCACAACTTTTATTTGCTGTATGCTAAAATACTGACCTTTCATCAGAATTGCAGTGTGGACAGCATCCTTACATAAAATATTGCTGAATTTCTAAACATGCAATGAGACAGATTTTACTATACAGCTTTCAGTGGGCAGATATTGACTTAGATCAGCAGCACTTCAAGACAAGAACTTACCTATTGACTAAGTGGTAACTGGCATTCAAAAATTAAATTTCTGTAACAAATTTTATTTTAATTCTGTGTTATAATTAGGCTATAACTGTATTATATTTCTATTCTGTACAGTAATACACATTCATCTGGGTATGGAGTTACAACCTTGCATTATACATTTTCTAGGTTTTTTCTGGGGAGGTCTTTGGGTTTGCGTATGTTCAACTTGTTCTCTTATAGTACTCATTTTCATGGAATTTTCTATGCGGTTTAAAAGGATAAAAGTTGGGAACTGGAAATTGCACTATACTGACAGTATATTAGTAAGTAATAAATTGCTAATAAAATACGTATCTCATGTTGTGCTATACAAGCTGCAATCATGTTTCTATCCATCTTATATTACAAAGCAAGTCAAGAACCAGTGTATGCAAATTTACTATGTGCTTGGGCCTTTTGTTTGCATCATTAATAAAAGTACTTATTTTGGCTAGCAAAATCTAATTGCAGAGTCAAGCATAAAAATGGGTAGAAAGCCAAGTGTTGAAACTAAAAGGGGCTAAGTAAGAGGAAGGGAGGGGCAGAAGGCAGCAAAGAATAATCCAGCAATTAGGTTAATTAGCTGCAATATTGCTGAGACCCAGGCTCAAATCCCTTCTTTAGTATTTTCCTTTTGTCTGATAATGACAGTGCTGTTGTGACAATGCACACTCCAGGAAGTACATCTCTTAATATCTTCTCCTGGAACTGTTCTAATTTGTTTAAATAAATTCATGGTCTTGGATAATATAGGATGGCAAGGTCCTGCTCTATGACGAAAAGTATTAGTTATGATGCACAAAAACTTCACAATGAACATTGAATCAAAATTGATACATATCTGATTACGATTTTTATCTTGATAGTCTAACATTATCAAAAAAGAAAATTACAAGCATTCCAAACTGCTGTGAGATGGTCATTGTTACCTTCTAGTTTTGAAATAAACTTTTAGACTCTGAGAGATACTAAGTCTTATACTACAGAACATTCAGACAGATGATTCTGTATGTACAGTTTTTGTGAAATATTTAGCCTACTTCAAAAGAAGTAAAATGACAAAATAAAAACCAAGTGGGTGGTTTTTACCACATTTTTGAAGACAGGATTAAAATCCTTACAAAAGCCTTATGTGAACATGAGAGGGGATTAAGAAGTTCTCTTGGAAGAATAATGGTTAAAACTTAAGCACAGAAATGATGAATTAGAAACAATATCCATGTCATTATTATAAAAAAATCTTTCAAATTTTAGTTTGAATTTTACAGACAACCAACAGAGTATCTCTTCCGAAACAGGCTGTATCGAAGTCTACAAATTATGCTGAGAACAGTTTAAGTATCTAATATTGCTTTTTGAGCTAGGGGAAATTATAGGTATGTCACTGAAAACAACCTCATATGACAATACAAATGTTTAATATTTTGCTTATTCAGCCCAACAGAAAGAGCTTCTAATTATCAATGGAACAGTGCACAGTATTTGAAAATTATGCAAAAATGCCAAAATTTTCAGTGATGGAAACTGTCTCATACAAATTTTACATTCTATTTATATGACATAAAAGATTGAAGTTGCACGACTTGGCCATTCTTCTACCAGTTTTAAGTAATGTTTCAGGGTGTTGTCAAAAGACTGGTTTTTGCTGCTCAAAGGAGTTTGGCTGAAGTTCAGCCAGCAAGAATTACTTCTTATGAAGTCCAGTGATGTATAGTTAACACAGAGCATCCTTCAGTGTGTGATTCCAGAGTTTAGTTTGGCAATGTAACTGTTCACAGCATTTGACTCCGAACATCAGGGTTGCTGCCATTCAGACAAGAATGAGTTAACTCATATAGCTCTCCAACAAAAAACAATTACAAGTTTTCGCAGAAAAAAAATCACATGCTGATAGTGAATAAGGAAATGTTAAAACCAAAGAGAAATGAACTATTTCTGTGATGTATGTTTTGAACTTCTAATAGCTAGTCTGATTCTTCAGAAAATAGCTGTGCTAGAACCAGGAAGGGCACTAATGGGAAATGAAAAGAGTATAAAAGAATAATGCCTGTAATATGAAGAAAGGTGGAGAAAAAGCATTATTCCAACTGATATTTTTGTTTCTTGATTTTCATGCTAACTCATGGCGTCACAGATATTTATGTAAAGGAATGTTTTTCATTGTACACACTGGCCTTGTAAGGGGATGTAACACTTTGATTCTATGAAAACTTCAGTAAAATAGAAATTGTACCTTACAGGACTAGGCTCTGTATGCAGAACAAGATAATAGAGACATGCAAATGAAATAAGCCCTTCAAAACATCATCAGAGAACAATAAATCAGCTCAACACCTTCCCAACACAGGAAATTGAGAGTTAACCAATGTACCCAATTTTAATATTTTTTTAAAGGAGGAATAAATCTGCTATAGGGAGCTGCTTTGATAGACCTTTGAAGGTCTTCAAAACTCTCAGTAATATGTTATTCTCTAAAAAATATTCCCATAATTCTCCTGTCTCCCATAATTCCTTGCCTTGAGATTCATCTGTCAACTTTGATGCATCTTTTAAAGTACCCCTCCAAGCCTAAAAACCATGACTACAGACCACAGAAGAGAACTCTTTGCTTTGAAACTATCTGATCAATCAGAAGATCATTTACCTGCAAGCATTATTTGGTGAAGCTAAAGCGGCACATCAACCAGCAGCATCTGAAGGCTGAGGCAGCAAAACGTCAACAACAAATTGTCATTGGCATTCCATTTATGAACCTTCAAACAGCATCAGATCTTTTCCATGGGAAACCAGATCAGGTCAGACTGGAGCTGAATATTTCTTAACAAGCTAACCATCAAAAGAACTTACGTTTTGAATAAAAAGGCTATCATTTGTTGATTTGAATATCAAAGGGATCCACTGCAAACTCCCAGTCTAGAAAAAACTCCCTAAGCTACACCAGACAGGTGTTTAATAATCTATTATTAAGGCACTATTTTAGGTTACTCAGAATCATAAAAAATAGCTGTAACTGTGAAGCTGCAAATGGGACTGCACAAAGAAATGAATGCTATTAACATACTATTAACAATTCAAAAGAATGAGTTGACATACCAATCAAACTTGTTAATTGACTGTCAATGGCCTGTCCCTGAATATACAACATGACTGCATTATATATTTCAAATGCTGACAGGAAGACAGTTTCATTTGCATTAACTTCATAAACTGATCAACAACCAAACTGCCACATACATTTATAATGGGAAGCTGAATCATTTCAATATTCATGCAGCTCTGTAATTGTAAATTAGGTGCTGGCAAACAATACAATACTGTACGTATTCTAAAATATCCTAAATTTCTCTGACCTACTTTCTCTTTTATTTTAAAAGAGCAATAGAAAAAAGTTGTCTCTTACAGGGACGATTATTACTTTAATTTATGGTTCATGCCTTAGGCAAAATTTGTTTGCAACCTAGTTTGCAACCATTGTTTATAACTCTAGATGGATAACTCATCCACAATATATGAGGCACACAAGGTGATGTAAAATTTTTCTTGCTTTAGTTCTGTGAAGTGTAAATATCATTAAAATACAGAGTAAATCTGTAAAAAAGCCCAAAGTGAATGAAAATATGTACTATTTCCTTGCTATGACACAAAGCAGATGACAGCAGTTAAACCACTGAAACTTTCTAATTAGACATTGAAACACGTAATTTAAAATGGAAAGTACTGTTCTTGCACATCCCTCCCTATGTCCTAGAATTTATTGCCCTCAGAGGTCCTGTCTACATAAAGTATGTTTCCTAAAAATATCTCATAATTACACCATTCAGTTTCATTGGGATTGACACTGCTAGTAGCTGAAATGGTTGTGATAGTGCTGCCATTTTAGCCAAATGGTTAGTCAGACATACTCTGAACAAAGTCACAAATCATAGGAGTTAAGAGCAGAAGTGCTTGTGGCGCTTCTATATTTCTGCACATATTTATCCTGCAGAAATGACCAAGGGCTGATAATGGAAGAAAATGACAGAAGGAATTCCCAATAAAAGGCATAGGCAAACATTCTTCACTTTTTCTGTTTAGTATCTGATCCTGTAACTCTTAATATCTTGCACTTCTGCTTGCTGAAAAATAGTGTTCTATCTAAACTAACAGAGAAGCCTTCAAATGTTGTCATTAATGACTGCATGCATGAGTATTAATTTGTATGCCTTAACCATCTTAGGAAGATATGAAAGAAGAAATTTATTTTTATTTGTTCTTGAAGTGCTATTGGCATATTTATCACTGTTTATGTAGAAATAATAACTTCTCAGTCACTTTGAGAACCGGCGAAATGAAGCTAAACAGAAATGCTGGAAATGAGGAATAAGTCATGAGGGTCTGAAAGTGTTTCACTGAAGGCTAAGTAGTAATTGATCAAAAATTCCGGAGCTGTCAGGTCAGTCACATTCCCTCTATATCTCTATGACCTGGAGGTAGTGCAAGTTTTAAACATCTCAACTGTAAATGCACGTTGTCTTCTTTTCCCCTCTTTTATTACTACTATTTTTACCCTGTCAATACAACAGTCACTTTCCTGGCTTTAAAGTTATTGCATGAAAAAGCCAAGCACTACACACCAGCATAACCATACAGACATGATATAAACATCCAATAAATCTGCAGTCATGGCAATCTTCTCCTGCATTTCCTTTCAGATAAACAATATCAGAGGACAATTTCTCTGCTATCTAGGTGAACTGTTATATTTTAGATTTTATTATTAGTAGTATAGATGTAAAACTGAGAAGCAAAAAATATTCACATTTATTGTTCTAGCAACTGCAATTGAAGAGTAGAAAGACTAACAAATGGAAATATAAAATCTTTAGAAAAACTGAATATAGTGAAGCCACTGGGGTGATGGCAGTCCCAAATCATCCTAACTGGTAATCATGAAAGATTACTTATACTACAAACTAGATATTAGCTTTGATATCTTCCCTGAAGTATAAGCTCAGTAACTGTCATAATGAATAACATCATATGATGAGTACTGCTAAGTTCTTACACTGACAAAACAAGGATCATTAAAGCTTCAACATTCTTTCAGGTAATCAATGTAATATAAGCAGTATGTGATTAAAAACATTTAAGGCATGAAAAATGTCAAGGTAAAGAACAGCTCATTGCTCAAAGGATGTAGTATCTATAAACCCAGCCATGTTTGAAGGAGCTGGTCATTTATTACTGCTACTACTAATAATACACAACTACAGTGAATTTAGTAATTCATGCTCCAAGATTTATAAACTTTGATCATAAAATATATACATATACACAGCTCAAATACATGCACATATAAATATTACTGTAACAGAAATGGTGTGATGTATGCTCATGTTTCAAAAAGACACTTGATTAATTCTAAGAAGCTACAGTTTGTCTGCACTGCTTCAAAATTTACATTTAAAATAGTCACATTCTAATTTACTCAAATACACATTTTCAATGAAATTTTCACTATATTAGCTGAAATCCTTGTGACTCTTGATAGCCTGCAGCCAGCGTAGCTTTTGTAGGTAGGATAAAACCTCCTGTTCTTGGGAAGAATAAAACTTTCTATTATGCAGATCAAGTCCCATCCATGTGGGAAATGGTGCTTTCTT
Source organism: Atrichornis clamosus (assembly GCA_013400975.1). Taxonomy (NCBI): domain Eukaryota; kingdom Metazoa; phylum Chordata; class Aves; order Passeriformes; family Menuridae; genus Atrichornis; species Atrichornis clamosus. The sequence goes on along the minus strand of WBMZ01010701.1, from coordinate 65,387 downwards.
GAAGATCAGCATGAGACTAGAAAACTAATTTGGACACAAAACTTGATTATCACAGAACTCATGATCATTATCTTTTAATTGGAAGGCAGGCTTCTCAAACTTCGCTGTCTGTAGAAACCTCACAAAACATTACGGACATTTTATAAGACAAAAAGGCTTAAGTTAAACCAGTACAGAGCTGCACATACACCATTTGTTTTGTATGAGGATGGTGAGTATAAGAAATGTGTAACCAGTGTTTTTGCTGAATGCATTACTGTCAGTTGCTTGGTGATTAATGGCAAGATCAGGACTTGTATTATACAGTACTGCAGAGGTAGAGCTGTTCAAGCAAATAATCTCATTCCAAGTTCATAACAAAACAACAAGCATCTTAACATAAACCTGTCTGCATTTGTTATTTTTCGTGGAAAAATTGAGATGAACAAGTAAAAAAAAAAAATTGTAACTAATTTATTATAATAAATCAAGAATTTCTTTATTTTAGAAAATTTTAGTGGATTAGGTGCCTAACAAAAATATTCCAGCTTGCATTACAGACCTGTTTCTATTCCCACAGAAGAAACATTCTGAGATCTGCTGTAGTCTGAATCACTACTACAACTCTTAAAAATACAGTAATTAAAAATTTATATTAAGTGGTTCACCCAGTTTGATTAAAAAGAAGAAAATATTAAGGGCATAAGGTGTTCCAAGTTCCCGAGCAGTCGTGCAATATCAGTGCTTATTTTGGGTGTGAAACTACAATATCAGCATTGGCTTATACTTCTCACATACAGGTGCCAAGGAGAGTGCAGAAGAAGCAGCAATTCCATAAAACTAGAATATGCCTTGTATCAAACATATAGTTCTAACATTAGTCAAATTACTGAGAATCTAAGAGTAGCATAACCAGGAAGCTAATTGATTGATGACTTATACTTTAATTTTAGTATTACCACACAGGGAGATAAGTAAACACTCACATATACTTAATATTAACATCAGAGATGAACACTTACGCACAGATTGTAAAATACGAAAAAACCGATACATTTGGAAACTTCATGTATATTAGATAAAAACTGAACTATATATGCATTTGCATTATAAATGTACATTTATATTTATGAAGATAAACCCAAACGTATTTGCAGGACATTCACAAATAATCAATATTAACAGAGTTTTGCAATGCTTTATTCCTTAACTTCAATATTAGAAGACCTTTTTTTTTTTTTCCCCAAAAATCCTTATACTTTCTTGATATTGCTTTCCAATCACTATACTTAATCTTCTTAGTATATAAGGGATATTTCCTGAGAGGAGTTACAAAAAGGCAAATTTTAAGATTCTACCTGTGATTTACACTATGTGGATCTGTAACACTTTTCCTCTGAAGACTCTGCAACTCACTGTATAAGTAAATTGATTTTTAAATTTTTTCTGAAACTTGCTTAGCAATTATGGGAAGTAAGCAAACAACATATTTCAGCCCAGGGACTTTTTTTTTCTTAATTTCTCAGACACTTTAAAGGATAAAGTTGAGAGAATGGATGTGGTGTAACCACTGAAAACTCACCATCATCCAATCTTTTACCTAATTCCACATTTCACTTACAGAATTCAAATGTATTGCTACATTTTCAGAATGTAGGGAAAAAACAATCTTGCAGACTTGTTACTGTTACAAAGAAGAAAGCTGGAACTTCACACAATACGAGCCACAGGTAGACTTTGACTTAGATTCTTAAGGCAATTCCTCAAACACAGAATCAGACCTGACAAATTCTTTCACATGAGGAAAAGACTGGGAAAGAAAATGTTTGGCAAATGTTTAGTAAGCTACCTATTTAAGGAATATTCAAAGCCTCTCCATCCCACTAGCAGAAGACTGCTGTGACTGTCTCCAGAGGACTCAGTTCCAAATAAACATATCTTAGAAATCTCTAACTTTATGGGCTCAGTCCAAGGGTTGAGATCAATCAAAAAACTCCATAATTTATACACATTTGATAACATTTGTCAAAGTCCAATTTAGCATGACTAATAAAATTTTAACGAAGTTAAACCAGCAGGAAATAAAATTCAGCGTGTCTCATCTGAGTGTTCATCACAGAATGAATGTTGCAATATTTGCAATCCATATCGGTTACATGACCTCAACATGAGAAAAAGTAAATCAACCATTATGCAGTAATACAGTCGCCGTTAGTGCTAATATATTATTTACTGCACTCATCTCAGCCTTCACAGAAATCCCGTCCTGTTCAATTATAATTATTACAATCCCTTTTCCACAGAGACAGGGAACCGGCATGTATGCAGAGAAGTAAACAGAAGCCTCTTCTGCTGGTGGATTAGTCTCAACATTGCCCATCTTGTTTATTGGGCGTTTTACCTTGATAGGAACTGTCCTTAGGTGGACCCTCAATCAGAGAAAAATCTTATTAACAATTTAGGGCTTTTAATGCATAGATGTATAACCTAAGTCCAGTAATAGTAACACCATGCATTTTGGAACATGGCAGGTGACATTCCTAATCAGATTACTTTCATTTTTTATCCTCAGAAAGATTTTTAAATTGCAATTTATTCAAGTATATTAGAAAGCATTTTAATTCACACCAAGGATTTCACAGTCAGAAGGTTCTTCCTGAAGGATATGTGACTAATAACTCTGGAGACTTAAACACAATGTTTATTTACAAACATACACAGCATCACCCAGAGCTCCTGGAAGTCACTCTGTCAGTAAAGCTTAAAGTTATTCTAGGGGGACACCAGAGTTTAGTCTCCAGGACAGCTGAGTCATTCGCTTCACAGCTGACAGAGTACTGCAGTGCAGTCTTCTGAAATCCCACAGTTAAGTCAAACTTGTTATGCATAATGAAAGCAGTCACTCAGGTTGAAAGGACATAACATACTAGTTTTAAACTTTTTTACAGAATCACAGTAGAAGTAAACAAAGGTCCTGTAATGATGAAGCCCCAAGCCTTGCAATATCCACAGATCTGACAGCATGATCTCTGTGAGATACTATTGCACTGCTTATACAACCTAAACCACTATGACATGCTAAAATGCAACCCCATAAGTAACATCAGTTCTTATTAGTTTGATCCTTCTGATACCTGAGGTTTAGAACCCATCACCTAAATAATACATAAAAATAACCTATGACTATACACAAAATGTTGTTGTCCAGTGTGTATGTCAAGTGTGTCTTTAACAGAAATCAGATTCCTAAGTGAAAGACTATCACACTTGAAATTCCTGCCAAAAGTCCTAAGACAGCATACATGTTCATACTAAGTTCCCCTCAGTACTAAAGGCCTTGCTTACATGCATATGCTTCAGACCTGCCCATGCTAAACATCTCTGGACATTCCCCGTATCTAAGTGGTGACATGATCTACAAACTATGAGTTCTGTAACTCTGTGTCTTCTACCACAATAATGTCACAATACATGAGTGTCTTTGTTCAGCTGACTTTAAAAAACTTACTACAAGATAGCAAACCGGAGAAACCTGACCTAAAGTGTACTTTCTGAACTCAGTTCCACGGTTCAATTCCACTGAGCAACACGGCCTTTGATACAGTTGCTTTTTCAACTGGAACAAAAAACTGAAATACTCAGAGACAAGGAAATAAAAATTACAAGTACGGCATCACTTAGTACAGTGCCATGGGGAAATTTCACTTATATCTATACCTATAGCAGAAATTTAATCTCTTATCTTAAGTGAGTGCTATGAGGGATCTCTTTCAAACTAATAAAATATTTTCGGTTACAAACACAGATTTCTTGAAACTATACATAGTAATCAATTAACCTCTATGTGAGTGAAAATTATGATTTTAAGTAAATCTGATATCTGTATGCCTCAACCTTTATAATAAAACAATAAATATCTTTAAAATATTTCAAATAATTTTAAAAATCCCAAATTTCTCAGTATACTACTGCTGAAAAAGTGTGCAACTAGGATAAATTTTTAAAGCTTTTAATACCTAATTATTGTAACTAGATAGGCACTTGCTCTGGAAGTCAAAGTAAAGGTTAAAGATGGGATAGAAATTTCTGGTTTTGCCTAAGCACGAGTAGCTTTTCAAAGTGAAGCTTAAAACCAGTATCTTTATGCAACTTCCATCTACTGTTTCTTTTGTGAATATATTTTAAAGGCAGTATCTTTAATACCACTACAGCTGAAATGAATATCAATCTTTATTTAGCACTTAAATGGCTATATTGTCATAACTTCTTTTTGATGGCCATAGTTGCATAAAGACATATTGATAATCAAAATATTAAATTGGATAGCACACATGCAGCTATCAGAAACCCTGCAACCTCAATACAGAATATTTAAAATCTTCCTGTGAGAGAAATGGGACCCACACAAGTGAAAAGATAAACCTGAAAAAAAATGTAATTGAGATTTCTCATTTTTGAGCTATTATTAAACCCCTAAAAGCTAAATGTATTTTTTTCTGATAAAACAATCTCTCTCATCAAAAACAATTCAGTAGAATCTCAGGTACTAAATTGTTGAGGAAAAAGAGTTAGTTTCCGATCTGAAATTCCTCTGAATCTTTAGAAGGCACTCGATAGACCCTAATAGTGATTCACAAGCCGGTATAATTTCAGAAGTCGATGCAAGTCATTTGAATGGGAGGGGAGCAGAAAGAAAAATCAGGTTGCATAAATAGGCCTATCATTTTTTAACTTGGTTTTTTTTCCGCTTTCTTCTGTCCATAAATTTTATTCTATATTTATACATCTCCAGACATCTGGCAGCTCAGCCAGAGTAGAAACTTCACACACACTTGTGAATATTCACATCTCAGACATGCCCACAAAACAAGTATGTATCAAGCCTACGACGCACACACCGCAGAGACTTCTACTGTAAGACTTCCCTAGAACATAAGAACTCTGCACATTATGGTAGTCCTTCAGGTTTATTTAAAGTTATTCTGAATTCCTCTTATGGGGTTACCTTCAACTTGACTTCCAAGCGTATTTTTACACATTGAAAGGACTGTATTTAATTAAAAAATCTGTTTAGAAAATATAAGTTAAGTAAATAAATAAAAATCCTGAAACAAATCTCAATTAAGTGGCTGCTTTTGTAATTACAGCTATAATCTTTCAGTTTAAACGGAATTATCATTTTATACAAGAATATACCTGGTAAAGCTAGAATATGAGTAGGAAACAAATAAATCCCAGCATTTAATCTATAGGTGTCATATTGATTCTTTATCCCTCCACTTACTTTTAAAGGCTACATTCAATTTTTGTACTCCAGCACTCCCTAGACTCTGTTTTTACATATGCATCACTAGTGTTTTCAGAGTAACACTTCATTAATATTTTGAGCACTTCATAACAAATAATAATTGCAGTCACTAAAAAGATTTTTATATGTTGGGTAAACTTGTTATGCAACCACTGGTCAGTATATCACTACTATATGTTTAGGATTGTAGTTGGCATGTAATAGACCAGTTTCACTCTTAAGTTTACTTAGGTAAGTGTAACATAGAGCAGAATTTTATTATCAAAGAACATTCAATATCCAGAAAGTGCAGATGTAATATTGATGAATAAAATGAAAAATATATGACCACAATAACCACTATTACAGTTATTCAACTTTCATATAAAATCACATTTTCAGAAAATACCAACATCCGTATTATACATGCATACTTCTAAAAGTTTCTAAAGTCTCCCTTACATACAATCAGATTTTCAAATTCGCTCAGCAGTTGGCAGTTCCCATGGAGAAACAGAAAACTCAGAAAAACAGAAAATGTTATGAACTGCAATCTTAATATGAAAATACAGTTAGTTAACTGCCAGTATAGTGACAATAAAGGATTTTTGTTTTAAGGTACTGTCATGCTGAGCCCTCCTGAATGCTAGTTAAAAGATGTAGTTAATTTCTTTTGCAGAGAAACATTTTCTATAATCAGAAGGAACGGAAAAATAATAGACACAGGAATAAAAATTCTATGTAGGGCTAGGACACAAATATGAACAGCCACCTTTCCTGCTTAGCATAGGAAACAACAGAATTGTGAGCAGACATACTGCAGAGAGCTAAAATTAAGAACAATGGCAACAGTGGTGGTGAGGTGCCAAGGAAGGCTAGCAGTGTTTCAGACCCACCTCCATGATTTACATGTACTGAGGCACTGTATGTACATTTTTAAAATTATAGTAATTAACTTTTTGATACTCTGAACAGGAGGGAAGGCTGGGGAAGCACACAGACAAAGAGAGATTCAGCTGAGAATGTAATAAACTGAACTAATCACTTGGAACATGCTCATCTTTAATCCGCTTTGGTCTTCCCTCTCGGGAAGGGAAAACACCACCAGTCATACTGGAGGTCTCACTCATCCATAGCTCTGCGTTTCCTCATCTTACTCTCTTTTCAATTTACAGTCTTCCATGCCCTACATCAACTACTTTTCAGAATAACACTTTAGATTCTGTAGAGAGGTCTGCAAGTATGGTTGACATCTTAATTTCCTGCAACATTATTGAGAAAACAAATACTTAAATAACTATTTTATGGCTTAATCATTTTATAAGAATAAATCAAAAGCTATTTATTTTCTGGAAATTTCTTTCAAATTTTTAAGAAAAAGATTCTAATTCAGGAAAAAAAAGTAACAGCTTTAAAAAAATTATGCCAAATTAAACCTTGGCAATACTTGTTACTTTTCCCCAAACTCTGAAGTGCTAAATTAAAAATACATCTAAGGCAGTTCAACCAGTTTACTTTTTGCATGAATTTCATACTCCTTACTCAAACAAGCATAAATGTTGAAAATGTTCTCCCTGCTACAACCCAGAGTTACATGGTTCCACTTTTTGCTATTTTGTTTGAGGACACAGGAAGATCTGTGAGAAAGGGACACTTGGCATTGCTCAAGGCTGTGGGCAGAGTCCTTACTTTTCACTTCACAAATTGCAATAATAGCAATGTTTAGTAACAGTAATAGTAATGCAATAGAGAGACGGTATATCGAGCTGCATCCAGAGGAGCAATGTCAATAGGTCGAGGGAGGTGATCTTTCCGCTCTATTCAGTACTGGTGACCACACCTGGAGTGCTGTGTTTGGTTTTGGGTTCCCCATTAGAAGAGACAATGTTCAACAAAGGGTTGCAGAAATGATTAAAAGACTGGAGCATCTCACCTACTAGGAAAGGCTGAGAGAACCTGGACTCAGCGAGAGCATCTCATTATTCTATATAAATAATTGAAAGGAGGCTGCAGAGAAGATGGAGTCAGTCTCACACCAGTGGTGCCCAGTGACAAGATCGGAGGCAATGGGCACCAAGTGAGACACAGGATGTCCCCTCTGAACATCAGGACACACTTTGTCATTGTGCGGGTGACTGAGCACTGGCATGGGTTGCTCAGAGAGATTGTGGAGTCTCCATGCTAGGAGATACTTAAAAGGCATCTGGACGTTGTCCTCGGCAACCTGCTCAGGGTGGCCCTGCTTGAGCAGGGGGCTGGACAACATGACCTCTAGAAGACCTTCCAACCTCAACCATTCTGTGATTCTGTGACATGTCTGTACGGACGACCAGCACATGAGCAGGATATCTTATGGTGTAATTCACAGCTTCATCCCACACCATTTCACATTTGAATGAATGTGCTTCAGATGTTTCTAGTCACTAACAATAGTTTTCCCCATTTCCTTGTCTATTTGCTATTCCTTTCGACGCTAGTATTTTCTGTTCTACTCTTTCTTATTTCTTTCACCTTCTCAGAAGAATGCAATACAGAAGTAGCTGAAATGCCGACAGACTGAGCACCGTACAATTCAGCTGTGCATGCACAATCTAGACACCCTCCGACTCCATTTCCAATCTACAGATTGTGTCCTTCCACTCCTAGATTCTCTAAATAGTTTTACCATAATGTGGTCAGAGTACTATGTTCACTCCATCTCACATAAAAATGATATTAATTTTGCACTCCTATTTCTTCTTCCCTCAATCCTTTCCCTATTTTTACAGACCAATTGAAAAGAAGATACAGAGGACAAACTTTTTGTAAAGCACTATCTGACTTAGCTTTACTTTTTCCTGTCTACTGAAAGAGGAATGAATACCTCCTCCCCTTACTAAGCCTAAGAACTACAGTAATAGAATTTTATAAAATATTTTTCTAAATTTCGAGGGAATTCACCAATAGTTTAACAGAATTTTAAAGAGATGCTTTAGTTATGAATTCTCAAAAAAAGAAAATTACTTAAACATTTAGGTTCTCTCTGGTGTTCTATAGTTACATATTTACATGGCAGAAAACACTTACTATTTATATAGCTTGTTTACCTGAAGAAATTACTTATTATATAGCAACATATGGTTTAAGATTTACATCCCCTAATCTGATACCAAAACAAGTAATAAAGATCCATACTGACCCATGCACTGGGTTTATTTTGCACTCCTCTGCTTTTACATAAAGTTAAAACATTGGGCTCTCAAAGGACCAAACCCAAAGCATCACTGGTCAGGAACATGGAGTCAAGTAAAAGATCCATCTCCAGATAAATACAAGAAGGACTGCCCTCTTCCTGAAAAAATTTTGTTCTCTTGCCTTCCATTCTCTCTGCCTTCTCTTGAGTTGGGTGACTGGCACAACATACTAAAGATGTTAAAACCACAGACTATTCCAATGTCTGCCTTCAGACAGGGATTTTCATGATCTTCAGGTTAAGTCCTTGTTCAGAAGCCAAAAAACTACATTGGAAGCTCTAAGGAATCAGAAGAATTGAATCTAAAGAACATATACACGTGTATTACAGAAGAATTGAATCTGAAGAATCTTTCAAGTTAAGAACTGTAAGAATAGAAAGAACATAGATCAAACAGCAATTTCTGGATTGAATCTGTTGCATGAAATAACTGGAAAAACAAAACTGTGGGGTTTTTCATACATGTTGATAAACTAAATTGGAAGCCACCAATAGTCAATAGACAAAATCCCTTTAGAGCAAAGTAATTTTCAAAGAAAACAGTTTCTAGGCATGTGCAAAATATTCTTTCCATTAATTTCTCTGAAGATTTCCAGATGTGAAAGGTGTTTGTGTTTTTCTCTCTGAAATCCTTATAAATTTGGGAAACTGGGAAAAAAACACCTGGGAAAATGTTCCCAGTTTTCTTCTTATGGCCTCATATTCTTCCTTTTGAACAATATCATCCATATTTCAGCATTTTATTCATTTTAGAAGGTCCTCTATTTAAATGAAAATGACACCAAATATCTCATATTACATACCGCCTTTCTCCAAAGGTGATCAAAAAAAGATATGTGTGAATTCTACCCAATGTAATAAGCAACTGAATTCATGGTGATACCACACCGGCCCTGTAAAAAGTGCTAAATGAACTCTCAAAATTAGATATGGCAAATACAGAGAAAAATTTACATAATAAATTATATCACCTGTTTCTTGTATACTTCCATAGCTTTATCCTTCACTGGGCATATTCTCACAAAATGTCATAGGAAGAGCCTATCATAATTTAAGCATTTTACACAGCTCCTGTTATCAGAAAGGGAAATCTTATGGACATGTTTTAAATCCATCACCTGATGGCAGAAAGCTTCACAAAGAGGCCAAATGAAAAAAACATTGATTGGAAGTTCTTTATCAAGATTAAGTTAATACAAGTAATTAAATAGCAATTGTAAATGTAAAGTTTCAAAGCTAGTACATTTTTCAACCAGTTCTTTATGTTTTGAGCTCTGCTCTCATACCACAAGATGTTGTATTTCTATAATCTGTAAGTCACACAGGAAAACACTATCAATAGTGATATTTTGCTCTGAGAATTTTAAAGATTACTTACTAAATTAAAATTGTTCAGTTATCACCATCAGGCCTCAAAACTCAAAATCAAGCTATGTAAGTGCAGTGACCAGTAGACAGTGCAAAATATTATCTGGAAAACATCAGTTAAAGAAACTATAGAAAACCTGGACACTTGTTGCTTTTCACTCAGAGGTTACCAGACTACCTCTTAAGATTAAAATATCAACCAATGTTTAAACACAGAGATTCAAAGATTATTTATTCTGTCAATTAAAAAATATAATCAGCATGTATCACCCAGCAAAATAATAAAACCACACTTGGGCTTCTAAAGATTCTTTTTCTTCACCATGTACAATGCAATATTAAATAATACAGCATCTGAGATTTCAATGCAAAAAAAGATATAGTCCATTTTTTGCAATCTATAGACAAGATATAGGAGCCTTTACTTGTTACAGAAATTGTATTTTTTATTCACTGGTACCACACATCAATTAGGATCCTTGACTAGCATAGGAATTTGTCTGAAAACTTAAAGCTGTAAACTGCAAAAAAAGAAGAGATCAAAACCTCACAGAACCTCTATAGAGAGCTAATATTTTGCAGACAAAGAATATTTTGAGTGATTTGGGCTAACATTATTAAAACACATTTTTAAAATGCAGAATCCTATAAATGCTTTCTTCCAAAAACCCACATCAACACACTTGATCAAATTGTAACTGAAGAGCCTTATTAGTTTCACATGTATCTTGACTCCAGGTACTGGGTGTTGAAAGATTTATTTATGTTGAGTTGTACCCTAAGGTAATTCAGTTTTCAAAATTCAGAATTCTACAATAATAACCATCTGACAGACAGCAACCTGATGATCAACCTCAGGTAGGAAGAATTATTTGGATCCCACAGACAGTAAAGTAGGTCCTTAGAAGTGACAATTTCCTTTTTTCCTCTTTTATTTTGTTTTTGTTATTAGACCCTCAATTCGCAAATGCTCAACTGTCACAAATGATCAGTGTTACTGAACCACCGGCATTAATCTGTTGTTTGAAATGTATAAAGAAAGACAAATACAGGAGACATTGCAAAATGTCTTCCTCAAGTAGAACCAGATATTGAAATGATAAATAACATAACCTATGAGCACTAGTTATAATGTTCTTGGGCAAAAAAGATTTCTAAATATCAAAGACTGTTGCTTCATTGTCAGATGGTCCATAAATAAACCATGGTCAATTCATGACATTGGACCTTTTCTTCTTGCTATGCTACTGTAAATAAGTGTGTTCCCCTTGCCTGTCTGAATTCTACATGCCTATTTCCAGAAATGCCGCAGCATGTAAGTAACACTGTCATGTCCGTTTTGTCAACTACATGCTGATTATCCTTTTCTATCTGCAGTTTGGGAACATTATCAAGGTCAGAAGCAATCGCTCAGAAAACTGATCCTGAAGCTCTTGTGTCTGATAATTTCTGTAAGGAATTTTCATAAATAAACTTCATAATGCAATTGGTGAAAGATCTACCTTTCTTATATACTGTAGAAAAAAACCCTATACCAGTGACTTGGCAAGTCTCTAGTCAATGTGTTCATTAATTGCATGTAATCATGTCTTATTCCAGAATGACACAAGTCTAATTTACCGTTACCATGTCTAACTTCCGCGTGTGTTTGGGCAAATGCCCACCTCCTTCAACTCTCCTGACCTCCACTTTTTTTTTTTTTTTTCTTTTTTGACAAATTGGTTATGAGGCATTTACAACTGATGCACATATCGCGAAATTATTTCTGCCGAGTTTCCTCCATGACCTGCCCGTGGGACATGACATGCTCTGAGATGCATCGCTCTATCAAACTGAATCTTTCCAGGACAATGCAAATTATGACAAATTCCATCATCCCGCATTATGCGCTTCATGCTAATCTTCCTAATTCGAGAAAATCAGAAGGGCTTGCTGTTCTGCTGAAGGGCACGTTGTCTGAATGAATGATGGTGAAAGAACATTCAAAATCCCCTTCCTCTTCTAATCCCAGCTGTGGCCACCTCTGTCCTAAACCCACTGAACTTTCAATGTCATTCTTGCATCAGAATTAACTCAGGATCAGTTTTTTGACGAAGTATAGAGAATAAGAATGATTTTTGGGTTTGGACTTCAATGGCAGTACATCTTTAGAAAAGCACTTTCATCATACGTTTCATCATAAACTTTTCTACCTATTTCTTCTAGTCTGCCAGACTTTCACAGTAGGAGTGCAATCTCCATGAAAAGTTGAACTGCCTCCCAGAGAGGATTTTGAAACAATTTCAGCAATAGGTTTCAGGCAATCTCTGGTCTTGAGCTCTTCGGACTTTGGGACCTTATGCTGCTGACTCAAAACAAACCACCAACCTGCAGCAGATTCTTCAGAAAGTCCCCAGGATAGAAAACTGCTACATCTCTGAATCATTCTTCACTGGCTCAGAAGGTGGCAGTATTACTACATGAAAGAATTTGCCATCTCCTAGTATTCCATATCCATATTGCTGAAATAAACATGTTTAATTCCCAAAGAAGCATATATTTTATCCTGTGGCATAATTTACTTATAACATTAAAACTCAAACACGGAGCAATTTGTAGCAATAACTATGATTATGCTGTTAGTGGCCCAAATGTCACTGCCTGGATTAGGCTAAATGATACCTAGCACCAAAGAACTTCTGTGATTTATTTTTTATTATCACTGTAGAACTTGCATGCTTAAAGGGCTCCCCACTCAAATTATTCAGTCTTCTTGATGACTGAGATAATCATAGAAAATCTTATAAAAATTATAAAAGTCTTAAATCATAGCTATGCCTAAAACATATAAATGTTTTGGGCAGACAGATATGTTACTATAGATTTAAAAATAAAACTTCACAGTAAAAATACAATGCATACTGCAGAAGTAGAATTAAAATCTATACATTTTTTACAATCTGCAAGATTGAAAATTAAAAGGGTTTTGAATGAAAAAAATGTATTGCTTTCTGAAATAAAATGTATTTTTTAAAACATTCTCAGAAATAGTAATAAATATATTTATGAAACTGTTTCATGGAAAAGGAGAGAACATTAAGATTTTAGAACAGCTTTTGCTTTAATTTGCTTTAATTTAACATCTCAGCTAACGGGATCCGTTTCCTACCAATTTATATAGTCAGAACATTTCAATCTACAGGAAATATATCAATATTATGGATAATATTTATTTTTCACTATTACCTTGAATAAAACTGGAATTTTTATTTATCAAAAATGTAGTGTAAGCCATACATTCTAGTTGAATAAGCTTTTCAGAAGGAATAAACAAACACTCAGTAACCAAAATGCAGGCAAGTTTTGTTTTTCATTTACAGTCTCTGCTTTAATGGAATCTTGCATAATTGACCTGATGCTATACTGAGTCTTCATACATGCCTAATAAGTACATAGCACAGATCCACATTAAAGTATTACTAAGAAGAGACAGGAAGATCTTTAGCTTTATACTTCATTCCAGTGAGACCCAAACCCTCAGAGGTAAATGACTATGTGAGCATCATTTCAGCAAAAGGCACCGGGCACACCCTGTGCATGCTGTGGCTTGTTGACATGAACCAGGGCAGGCAGACACCAATAATACATGAAGTGCGGTTCAGAGGCAATTAGGATCAGTTGTCAAGGCCAGGCCATTAATGAAAGAACATGTCAGAGGAGCTGGAGACTTCAATGGTTGAGGGCAAGAAGGCGATTTAGTGTGACAGATCGAGTCCTTCCAATGTCCTCAGTGGTACATGCTAATACCAGCCTTAACAACCTTTTGTGGCAGTGTATAATGCGACTAACATGGACTTTGATTCAGCAAAATGACTGCTGCCACTGTTAGTCTGTCTCATTCCAACAACAGTAAAAGCACTGCTACAAATAATTACCCACTTCCTTCTCCCCCCTTGTCCATTTAATGCAGCAGTCCTTTGTGCATGCCATACAGTTTCTCACTAGAAGGTCACAACGTTTATCATGCTGCTTTCTTTTCTTTCTGTCTTGCCCTTTCTATTTGTTAATATAATCTGAAATTATCCTGTAAAACAGTTTTGTTTAAGTAAAAGGAAATTAACTACAAATGCAACATTACTTTGTGAGTAATAACAAATACAAAAAGAGCAAACAAAATTGGTCTAAAGGATTCACTAACTATTCTGTCAATTATGCAAGGAATATGCTGCAACATGAGATAAATATTAACATCATCTACTGGATTAAATATATATGGCAACTTTAACGACCATGAAAATTAAATCCTGAAGCTTTATACATAATTTGGCACTTAGTTGTTTTTACTGTTGTTACTGTCAGCACTACTAATTTCCATAAAAACCTACAGAACCTAAATTCCTAACACTCAGTTACAGGATGAAAGGAAGCATAAATGTAGAAAGAAGAACCTGAAATAGCAGTTGTATTGTAGAGACAGTACTGAAGTTGGGGACATCTTCACTGAAAAAAGACAATGTTATGTTTTCTTTATAGGAGATGTGACCTATTTCACAAACAAAAGTTTTGAAATAAGCTAAAACTTTACAAGCCATTTTCTTAACTACATTACCTAATTTCTTAAAGTATGATTCTGGTATTCAGTACCTCTTTCAAGATCAGTTTCTTTCTAAGGCTTCAACATTCTGTCCACATGAGAATATGCTATATCATGCATTTAGGTGTAAGACATTTGTGACTTCAGAAATGGAAGGATAAAAAAAAGGTTAGTCATATTCACCAGAATTCCCCAAATATTTCAAGGGGCATTCATTGATTTGTCAAAGTAAACACTGTCCTATCAATGATAAAAATTACTTCTTAAGCCCTATTTTATTCACCTTATATCAGATGATGTGGTTCTCCCCTATCACTTCTGTCATTTGGCTATGCCTGAACTGACCTTTCTAGAGGCAATACTTATCTGTGAGTGACAGAAGAAACTATCTCCAGCAGGATGAATTTCCTGCTCTCTCTTCATTTCTCTCCACTTTGCCTACTTTCTGTCTGACTCATTTCTGTTTCTCCTTTTTTTTTCCTCCATCTCTTCTTTGTTTATAAGTCTACAGCTAACCTCTTCTTAACCGACCTTTGCCAACAGTCCCTTTTCAACCCACAGTTTTAACCTTTTCAGTATCTACTTTATTTGGTATATTTTACAATTTTTTTCTTTGCAACCTCCTCTCTCTGAATTTTATTCTTTGCTCTTTTCATTCTCTCCTTCACTTCTGCACCTTTGCCAGCTCCTCTTCCAACCAAAGTTAAGGGAAAAATCCCACTGACTACAATAAGAGTATGCTCTAATGTAAGTATTTAGCCTTGGATATACTACCAGCATCAGTGTATCCAACACAAGTAGCAATTGTTGGCATTTACATGATTATTATTAATGGTACTTCTTTGATGGAATAATGTATAAAGCATGGGCCTACAATAATCCTTGCACTGTCCTACAATTACAGGTCCATGATGCACTACATGGAACACAAAGTGGAAATACAATGGAGACAGCAGTCCTCTCATATATTTTACCTACATCTATTGATTATTTTGGATTGTAGTAAGTATGCACAAATGGAAGTTATATATAACTCTTGGTATAAATACTAGGGATTAACAATAAATTAAATGTTAGGCATGTGGGGAACCCAGTTCATCCTTAAGATTTGGATTTAGATTGGCACAAAAATTCTGTTTTAAAAATTGTGATATCTCCACAGATATGCCAGTGATGATCCTACCCTTCTTTGATAAGAGATTTGATATTAAAAAAAGAAAAAGATGGAGAGTCTTATGAGAGCAGTATTTAAAAAAATCATTAAACCATATTATAATATTTCATAAAGTAGAATCAAGAGATTAGGACAGGCACATTTAAAGAATATTCTAATTGTTTTGTGCCTTTGTGTACTTCTGGTTCTTTCATGCAACTATCATGACCTTCTATCAAAATTATTTGTAAACAATTGCTTCAAGATTATGATTCTCTTTTGTAAATATTTATAAAACATTTCCTGCACAATTTAACAATGTTTTTCATTTAGTATCTCAAGTTTTAATGATATGTTACTGGATGGCTTGGTAATAATTATCACAAACATAGGAATGACAGACACATATATTTATTATCACAAAATTCTGAAATTTTATGGAATTTTTTAGATGCACTATATAAGACATTCTTTTGAGCAATTATAATAAATCTTACCATGTATATTAATGGGAACATTCTCAAAGTAAATTGAAGAACTGAACACAAATAAAACTACAGTATGTACATATCAGAAAACTGTAATATTTAATAATCAAGATGTTTTTCTAAACTGGAACTATTTTCAATATGCACTCATATATGTACATATACTTCTCTTCTCTTTGCTACCAATTCATTTCAAATGCCTGAGAAAATCAGAATGCATTCCAGTGTAATAGATGCCTTATAATACAAAGCTTTAGACTTGAAGGAAAATAGTTTGCTTCTAACATAAGAACTCTCTCTCAAATTACTCAAGTGACGGAATAAAATGGGAAGAAGGAAGGAAGGAAGGAAGAAATGAAGGAAGGAAGGAAAGCATAGCAGTAGAAAAAAACCCCAACCCTTTCTTACCAATTATAAGTGCAAAAAACCACAGCAAAACAAATATGAAAAAAAAAAAAAGAAAATAACTTCGCTGCCTAATACAAACAAGTCATACTTTTCGTCTCCGAGGACCATAAAACAATTCACAAACAGTTTTGGGGGTATTTAGGGGAAAATTAATTCAACATTGATATACAGGTCTAATTGTAAAAAGAAGAAACAGATCACTAACACTGTTTAAGAAAAAAATAATCTTACCTAGACGACAATGAATATGTAACTTTATCTAGAAATATGTCTAATTATACAACACAAACTTGATCAGAACTTTGGAGCTAAAGCTCTTATTTTTAACCCTGTCTGGATTGTAACTGCACAATACAAAACCTCAACATTAATTCAGTGTGCTTATGGAAAAAGAAAAGTGTTTCAAGAAGCAATGCATGACAAAATAACATATACCACATGCTTTCATAAATTAACATGCCAGAATTTGTATGAGTAAGCCACCACAAATTCAGAATATAAATACAAATATAATTTGGAGGTACAACAGAAGACAAATAACCAGAAATTAATCTCAAATAAGAAACAACTATGGAGGAAAAACACTTAAACCTTTGGAAACACTTTGGTTAGCCTTGAAAACAAACAAAAAAAGAAAGATATGTCAAAAATTGTTTTGTGGCGCAGAGATATCAAATCCTGGACTCTTTAAGCCTAAGACAAGTGTGAATCTGGGCATAGGCATGCATGTAAGTTTGGCTTTTCCATTTTAAGGTGCACTAAAATGCAACAGTCAGGTTGACTAAGAGATTTTTCCTTGTTTTGAAAATGTTGTCCTGTCTTGTTACAAAGAGCTACAAAGAGAATGTTCTGAAATAGAATTCTCTCACAGGATTTCAAGGTTGACGTTTTTTGTTAGGTTGAGAGAGTTTGTAGCGAGAAACAGTACAGTTGAACTCAAGGATAAAATGTGCTCAATCCCTGAAATGTTACCTAGACATGAGCTGAAAGCTGTGCCTTTTCAGTAACAGAGAGCATATGATAATGCTGGCTTAAAAGGATTATGTTTTTCAAGTCTTTATGGTGGTAAAAGGAAGCTTAGTCAACAGAAATAGAGAGATGAAAATTATTTGTGGTGTCCTGGATTCAGAAAGAAAGGGTGAGGAAATGGGAAAGCAGCTAAAAATCTATGATAAAGGGTAGATGATCTCATCAAGACCCACAGAAAAAAACCCCACACTCTCAATTCAACCACTCTGTTTGCTTGGACTGCCTAAGGGAGAAAGAGCCCATATAGTTTACCTGCACTGAAAAAGTTCAAGAAAACAACAGTCTGAAGAGCACAGAGCTGCAATTCCCCAACTCAACTGACTATGGTTTCAGCAGCAAAAATAACACCTGAAAGCAATGAGGTTTCACATTTAAAATAGATGACAGAACACAGATCAAAAACTGGTTAAAAAAAAAAGAAGTTTGACACATTTTTGAGGTTCAATACTATTTCAGTGTGTAATGATATGGAGGGCACCAATTTATCACAATCAGTTCAGCTTGAACTCACTTTCAGGACACAGTAAAAGTATAGCTATGCTTATCCAGAGAAGTTGGTGTCTCAGTAGAAGAGTATTTCTCCAGAGAAGTAAAGGTACGGCAATTACTAACTTGATGTCTTGAAACATCTGGTAAGTTTTGAATTGCTTCCCATATAACCATAAAACTGGATTACAGTAGATAGTATCTACTATGAACAAAGAAGTGTATGGAAACTAGAGGAAAGAAGTGTTGGTCCATGTGAGAGTCCCAGTAGGTACACAGCAACACAAGGTATCCTTACAAGTGGAATTTGGGCAAACCTAAGTCAGCAGAAATACCAGCTACACAAAGAACCAAGCCATTGTTTCTGTATGTGTTAGCGATTGTCTAGGGATGAATTATCTAGGGCATGGCATGGCTCACAAACAGTTAACCTAGTGAAAATTCAAAGAGAACATGAGCACTTCAAACCTGTCACAATAATCACATAACTGAACCTCTAGAGAAAGAGACAATGTTTCAGTTACTGAGCTCAACCCTCAGGCTCTCATGCATCAAATTCACAAATGAAAACAAACTAGGATGGGGGATGGAAAGATTTATGGTGCCAAAGTGCCAAGATAATGTAGTGGATCCAAATAAATTTGCCAATAGTGAATACATAATCTTGAAAAAGATGTCTGAACTCCAACTAGGATCATTCCTATAAAACACAGTGAAGCAGAACATGAAAAAGCATGAATAATGAGTATGTTGATACAAAATAATGTGGGTGACTGGTCTGAAAAAATGCAACAGCTTTTCAAGCTAAATACAAGCTGAGTAGACCTACCTAGGTATCAATTGTGCTGTCTTTATAAGAACATTGGAAACTATGGAGGAGAGAAGATTTTAGGAGAGGAGGCAAATGGGGGGAAACAGAAGATACTACTCAGGAGAGACACCAAGACAGGTAGGTTATAGCCTCTAAAGCACATAGAAGGTAAGAAAAATTATAGTGTCAACAAAATGACAGTGTGTTTTTAGTAGAATTACTTTTACAAAATTACAGTAGAATGACAAATTTGAGTCCTTACTCTCATCTTCTTAAGATATTTTTACGAGTTTCTCCTAAGAATCAATACTGAGAGATTACAGAATGATTGTTTCATTAGAAATGTTCACCTCAGTAACTCTCTGTTCTTTAAAGACTTCTTGTACCATTCAATATGGAGCATACTGGTGGCTCAGTTTCACTGGCAAAGTTACCGTGAAAGCATCTGAAATATATTACAATCCTGGAAGTGCTGGTATAGAATACAAAGACATTTAATAGGTCTGTTATTTACTTTAGAGATGTCTTGGCAAATTTTCCATTTCATGCTCAGGCACACTCTTGATCCATTAAGTGTATTTGGTGTTGCATACCATTTGCTTCTACTGACAAGCTCAGTAAAGCTAGAGGGCTGTTTGAACACCAGGGTGGATGGGTCTGAAAAGATTTTTCTGGAAAGACTTCTTTTTTTCCCAAAGTAGGATCTTTTTTTTAAATAGGCTATAACTATGTAATGATGGTCTAAATGTTCCATGGATGATGGTGACAATGCTATCATATTTGGGTGGCTCTTTTCACAGGAGAGTTCTATTGATTAAAAACTCTTTTAGATGACTGTGATGAGCATGTCACATATTCTGCTTAGTACAAATGCCTTATTTAAGGGTCTGATTGCATATTGCATCTATTAACAGATTTCTAATTTATGGAAATAGGTGGACTCATGGTTTTTCTATATATTGCAGCTTTTAGGGAATAATTTTGATACCGATGATAACATCTAAGAAAATTAGTATTTGTGCAGAAACATTCCAAAGAAGTTAATAATTATTGAATTTGTAGTGGAAATCAATAAAGGAGTCTAAGTTTCCTGTCAAGATAAATTTTGCATCTGTGTGTGTCAGATATACCATGGTATCATAGTAAAATTATTTAGAAACTCTTTTTCAAGGCAGCCAATTAAAAGGTTGGTTACTTGTGGGGCTATATTCATGTTTATTGTTCTATAAAATCTGAGAATAGTGAAAACATAGTTGATCTAATGGGAAAATTGAGATGTGTATTTCAATTTTTCAGAATTTTGGTCCTTGTAAAGCTTCAAGCAGGTCCCATCATGAGGTGGCATATGAGCAGACAGACTACAGGAACTGCAGAATACTACAAGGCTGTTTGTCAAGAGCCACTTTCTGTTATGGAATCGGTGGAGAAAGTCTCTTGTTCTCTGTGGAAAACTTGCTGTATGCACAAAAAGGGATTGAGGTTTTGATGAGCGTTTCAAGGATGTAGCAGTAGTAGATGGAGCCTGTGGTAGTTGACCTGATCAGGTTCCTTTGCTTAGGGATCTGAGGGAGCTTGTAAATAATCCAAAGGATAAGTAATAAAGGAGTTGCAAGTCCGTTGAACACTTCTGTTCTATCTCCAAAGGAAGTGAACTAATGACCTCCTTGAACCCTCTCTTTGGGAGGTTTTGACATTAATGCCAGACTCAGTTATACAGTCCTCACGGTTTATGATCACAACTGTGCCTTTTGCTGTTTCTGGCTTAACCGCTACTTGGACATCGAATCTAAAGCACTTCTCTCAGTGACAGATTTTGATTGTGGCATTTATTGTTGGTTATTACAAAGCCGAATCTGTTTTTAAGGCAGTCAGTATAAGAGTTGAAGGTGCAATTTTGTCTACTATAACATTTTTTAAAAAGGTTTTTATGATATTGGTCATCTTCTGGCATTTGTCATATGAAACAATAGGCACTGAAAACAGCTTTTTCTTTTTTTTTTTTAAGAGAGTGGTGAAAAAAACATTCTCATTCTCTTCCTAACAATGATTATTCCTATGTTTCTTAAGTCAGAAGAAACACTTGCCTCTGCCAGGGACAGAACTGATTACCTTGTTTAGGCTGCTAAGCTTGTAGAATAAGACAACCAAAAGAGAATGTGGATAAGACATCCAATGTAGAGTAAGATATCTCAAATAAAGCTGGGATTAATTATTACTCTGGCTATTTTTTATATTGTTGCTTCCCTTTTTATTCCTTTTACCTTAAAGCAAAAATGTAAACCAATTTTTGGCATCAGTTCCCTAAAAGAAAGTAGGAAATAAATCTTATTGGAGCACAAGTATAGTACATACAAGACAGTGGATGGACTCCACGGCAACAATGGGATCAGCAAAGAGATAGCAGTGAGGTTTACAGTTTTAATTATGATGTCCTCTTTTTGGGACATCATGAAAGGAAACGGTCAGTCATTTATTGGTCCAAAGTTTATAAGAGTGTTCAAAATACACTAAGAGCCATGGTTACTGCTACACCATTGGTGCTATGTTAAAGATTCTTCATTTGGATAGAAGGTACCACAACAAGCATGTCACCAAGGTTAGCATATCACAAGGCTAATCAAGCCACTGACATTATAGGTGGCTGAAGCAATTCATCTGGACTTCAAAACATTATGCTGAATATTTTCTTGTCTTGCAATTGGCTTAATATGACTTTGAAAACTACGCACCCTTTGATTACAGAAATAAATGGAAAGAGGGTCTCCCTTTTCACACCAAGAAATATTTAAAAACATGAAGCATTCCTTTGGACTTGATAGGGGCTAGATGAGAAAAAAACCCCGTTGTTCACAAGAAAAGATAAGTAGGAAAATATACATTTTAATTTAAATAAAATCCTTCAGATACTAAGGGACTGTACCCAGAAAAATCACGGTAATGATTAGGAGACTTGGAAGTATGACTGCACACTCTCAGTCATGCATTACACATGTTTAGTTGCTTGAAAAGTAGGATATTCACCTTCAACCAAGGGAACAGTTACCTCAAATGGGCTGCTCATAGTAATCAAGCAACATATGATTCATCTTCACTACTAAATCCCAGGCAGATTTTCTGTTAATATCAATGTTACAAGCTTTACACTCATAATTTAAATCTTATACATAGAATTTAAGTATATGAGCAGAGCTCAATGGGATTCCTCCCACATACAGATGCAAATTCACACATATCTGCTCACAAACTTAGTACAATAATAACACATTTCTGTAAGACTGCTAAATGGCAGGCCATCAGCCTTCACATGTATCATTATTGGGAAAACATTCCTATCTGCCAATAATTAAGCTGTAATCACAGGCATTTTTATTAGCATATTGAAAAATAGTTTGGTTTATCAGTAAACATAACGTTACTTATGTGGAGCATACAGTAAGGCTTGAAAGCTGACAGAAAAAAAGGTAAAAGCCCAAACTACAAAAGTGATAAGGCTTCTTTCTCTTAGGTAAGGAAAAATGCTTTCTGAGATTATTTTTAAAATGTTTTTGCTATTAAGCAACTAAGAAATTCTCACAGATCTACAAAGCAAGCTTTTAAGCTATTCTCATTTGGTGTCAAATTCACAGTTAGAATAAAAACTTACCTGGGATTCACAACAGCAAGCACAGTGAATGCATAGCTTTCTAAACCAGACAAGAAGAATGAAATACACCCTATTATCTTAGAGTCAAATTCTGGTCTGATGACAGACCCTAAGTCAGATGCAAAGCCACAGTCTAGGACTGAAAAAATTCCAGTATTTGTGTCATTCATTTGAAAGAAAACCCACAGAGTTGCTCCTTTAAATTACACTTAAAGAAAAAGATGAATTTGCTACCTTATGCAAAAACTACAGCACTTTTTAAAATACAGTGCCCCTTACCTGGGCACATGGGAGACATCTCCCACTTTACAGATATGCTGCATATAAACAAAAAACAATCCAGAGAGCAAGGACATCCTCACTCACACCCACATAAACTCTTAACTATACTGAAGTTTGACATCTTTCTTTGTCTACCACTTTTACTTTTGAATCATGACTTCAAACCAGTGAAGTGAGAAGTACCCTTTCACTGTCCCTTGCAGACTAAGATTTGGGAACTAGGAGCTCTTGATCAAATGTACAGGTTACAGGGGACCCAGACTTAATTTCTGCATTTTCTAAGCAAAATATGACTGCGGTCCTTCTCCTTTTCTCATATTTAAAGGTC
>WBMZ01010701.1:12320-39820 GCA_013400975.1 Atrichornis clamosus | reverse complement strand
TGTGTAATAATTCAGTAATTTTAATTAATACTAATATGTCTTGGAACAGATTAAGATGGTAGCCTTGGTTTTCTTCCCAGCAAGTGGAAAAACAAAACAACCAAAAAATAAAGAAAAAAATCATACTTTGTCCTTCATGCTATTTGCTACGTCAGATGTCTATTTACCTCTTCATATTTCAGCTTCCTAGAGAGCAGGAAGCTTGGACCTAAAACCCCAGAAAGTAGTTATAAATTTGCCTTTAAACAGCCAGTTTAAGTACTCTGCACCAGGTAATTTATCAGGGATGACCAATCCCATTCTTAACATCACTATCAATAACTGACTTCTATTTTTGCATGCTTTGAGGCCTGAACCACAACTACTGAAAGAAGCAAGGATTTACTTAAAAGAAAACAGCAGTTCAAATTCTTCCTAATGTTTCTTTTTAACATGTCTCATCATTAAAGTGGAACTACCTAGCTGAGAATACCCTCCAAGAGGTAATACAACTACTCACTGCTATTTGGTGGACTTTGTGATACTGGGTATGATTGCATTCCAGATCCCTTAGTGGTGGCACACAGCTTTAATCCACATTTTGTCCAATGGTACTAATTAAATACAATATTTATAGTCAGGTTTCTAATCTCCAGCTAAGAAGCATATGACACATAACAGAAATGAAATACAGAGATGCAGAGCTCAGTTTTGTCCCACTGTTTCTTGACTTGCATACTTACAGTCTCCATACAATTTAAAACAGTCTCCAAGTTGCCCTAATTTTTTTTTTTTTTCTGGCAATGGCTACGGAAGCAACAATAATAATTTTTAAATGGTGATGACATTTCTTACTCAGGACTGAGCATGCAAGTAGCACTGGAGTACAACTTGCTTGCTTTCTTCTACAAAAAAATTAGTGTTTTAAGTGCTCTTCCTTACTGCACCATTAATGATCTCCACTTCTCAAAGAGCAAGTTTTATACTAAGGACTTCTTTTTTTTCTATAATTATGATGTTCTGTGATCTTATGTTACTCTGTCAATAAATCTGCAATTTTAAGTGTCAAATGTGAAAAAAAAATTAAGTTAGAAAGGACTTTTAGAGTCACCTAATTCAACTTTATGCTAGAGCAGGACTAACTTAGATATTACAACAGTTGGCTGAGGGCTTATGCAGTTGGGTTTTGAAGACCTGCCTGCTACAATCCTGCTAATGCTGCCTTGTATTAAGCTAGCCTTCACTGCTACAATGGTGAACTTCCAATTAACATTTAGAAGGCTGACAATCATGGCCTCTACTTACTTCTTTGCAGATCTACTACCTAAACAGTCAGTTCCCTTCCTACACTGCTTCATGGGACTATTCTGTCCTAGCTGCAGGACTTTTTCTTCATTTTTGTTTAATTTCATGAGGCTTTTGTTATCAGCTGCTTGTCCAGGTACCTTGGAATGGCAGCCATTGTCCTCCAATGCATCTAATTACTATCCAAATTACTGTAATCCACAATCTTGCTAGGCATGCTATTGTCCAAATTGTTGACCAAAATGCTGAGAATATCATCCCAAGTATCAAACTCAGAAGAACATTATTTAGACTCATAACTATTGATTATAACATTTTCTCCCCCCCACCCACTGGAAGTTCCAGGTATTCTATTCCCATATTATTAGTATAATATACTATACAGTTTTTGAATCACTAAAAGAAAAGATGGGAAGGAAGCTACTCGGTTAAAACAGTGCAGAGAAAAAAACTGAGGAAAAGATGCCTCAAGGATGGTTGAAACTGCGAGTTGGCAGCTCTCAGAGGGAAAGAACTGAGGTTGTGAGGCAAGCTAATGGTTCAACAGACATAATCAAGTCATAGATGCATGTATGTTGGCATACATACAAAACACGCTGTCTTATTGTATCTTCAAACAGTTCATGTCTACTTCTTACAAGGAGAAACACTGAAGTTGTTTTCATAGAATGTTAATCCCAGAAGAGAAAGAATGTTAATCCCAAAAGAAGAAGAATTTTCCTATAAGTACTTTAAAAATCCTCATTTCATTCTGCCACTGTTGTTTGGTGTCTATCAGACTGAGGTCAGGACATTCTCACGGCAAATTCTGAATTTTTACTTTTTGTCCTCATAGCACTGTTGGCAGGATCCTGAAAGGTCCCTACAGAATTGAAATGATGCTCTGCTGAGTGATTTTTGAGCCTGAAGTGTGAATTCCATAGTTTGCATGAACTACCTACATCTTTCTGCTGCCAGCTCTGCTTTTGCATGCCAGGGCACATCAATCTCAACTTGCAATATCCTGAATATTAGTCTATGGTCTATGCTGAACTGAGCAAAAACACTATGCAAAAATACATTAAGATTCCCCAGTGTCCAGAAAACTTCATATTGCATTGAAAAGACAAAAATTTAACTGTTAATTTAATTGTTGTCAAGCAAAATATAAACAAACTCTACAGATACACAACATAAGGGTAATATCCAGGTACTGTTTTAAGATCATTAAGCTTCTGTTCCTCAAACATAAAAGACTGATAAACATTTCATCATTATAAAATTAATATAATTTCAAATCATTTTTGTAGACTATAAAGAATAAATCCCTACTTTTTTTCCTTCCTTATTTATTCTGGAAAATATATTCCATTCCTAAAATATACTGAAGTGCTTACTTCTGCTGGTGAACTTAAGAGCTTAATACTTGCCCATATATAGCCTGAAGAAATTCTGAAAACTCACCTAAAGAAGATTTTAATTTTGGAAAATTCATATTTAAGAAGAAACAAAATTCATATCTTCCATTTAAAAAATTCAAACTTAAATATATGGTTTATGCACTTACGCACTCCTCTATGACATTTTCTTATTCAAAGGTTTTATCCTTTACATGTTATTTTAGAAAGAAAAAAATAGTTAAAAATTAAAAACATTTACTGAAATGTTTAGTTGTTCTAGTACATTTGCCATGTACTGTATCAAGTTCAGCAGAATAGAAATATACCAAAAGTCAATGATTCTTAGGAAGACAAAACCAGAGCATTAAATATTGATACTCAGATGAACCACACTGTTGGTAGTAGTAAGGAAAAATCCGGCAAAGGAAAAATAAAAATATTGCTGGCATATATACTATCAATTCCCCATACTTTGTGGTGTTTGTGGACTAGAGACAGAACATATAGCCATGAAGGCCAACAAGTGAGTGATTCTGTAGCAGAGGTACAGCATTTTATTACTGCTACTTTATTCCTGTGGTAGTTAAGTTTTTAAAAGTAAAAATACTTATTTTACACCATAAGGGAAAACAACTAAGGTTGCTTAACTAAAATGTTCCCTTGCGTGTAAAAGAAAATAAAGCAAAACAAAACAGTGGAAAATTTTCCTTAATGTTTGAGTTGCTGATCAGTGTTACTGGTTACACTATATTTGAAGAGATATGAACTTTTCCTTGGGTATGATGACTGTCCCATACCACCAGAAGATCTGGCAGTGCCCAGTTATTGCCATTTACAGCATGAGATTTTTCACTGGGTTACTGAAGTAATTTTCAGGTGACACCCTTTTCTGAATTTAGTTGATGCCGGTTCCAGGACATAGAGATTAACTGTTATATTAGTTTGTCCAAATAACAAAGATACAAAGCTTATTCATTTTAATATTTGAAGGATTATGCACGATATGATACAATTATGATCATGAAGGTGTAAGACTGAATGGAATAAAGTTGAATAAACCAAATTCCTACTTTCTCAAGAAAAGAGGATATACACAATGATAAAAACCTACCCTCCTACAACAACAAGATTCATACAGTAGTAAGCTACCAACATTTCCTCCTGAAGACAAAACAAATTCCACATAAGATTCTGAAGCAAAATACTATTCTTGACATTTTCTGTAAAATAGCACAAAGACAAAACAAAGCACAATTTCATGGCAGTATACCAAGTGGATTTGCAGACTCAAAAAAGTTTTGGAAAATTTAAAGAGATGTCGTAACAAGTTGCTTAAGTCAGTCTGCACAACATGGAGAATGTATTACACAAGATGAGTATTGGTAAGATAGGTATATATATATTTTTTGCAACAGAAAAGGTTGAGACAGTTCACCAATTGTCAGAATGGTACTAGCTGGACAAAAAATACTGTATTAGGAGAAAAGCTTTTTAAGCAAATTTTTGGTCCACTTTTCCATAATACTTTGCCTTTTCATACTTCTAAATAGTATGTAATATTCTGTTCAGTTTGTTATTATTTTGAAAAATAGAACAGTTCTTCAACCTTGCTGTTCTTTTAAATGGTTAAGCAGTACCACAAGCCTCAAAAAGGGTTTAATTAAATAAATATTTTAGGATTAACTCTACCTATGAAAAAGTCTGAGCTTTAACAAGGCAATTGAAATATCCTCAATCATTCCTAAATTCTGTTTATATTCTAGGCAGATTATGAAAGTATATGTATAACAGGTTTTTTTGTCTGATTATAGCATACAACAGAATTATGCTGTTCTTGAGATTCTCTGCAAAGAATAATTTAACCAGTTTTATTATCACAACATGAAAAACTGATGAGAGTTAAGTTGTCCGTAAGTTTTAAAAACGTAAATTCAAAATGCTAATTTTTTTTACAAATTTTCTTTTGCACATTCATATGGGAGAGCAGGTGACTTTATAACTGTATTCATTTCAGTAAAGGGACATATATTTCATATGAAGTAAAAATTCCCTACCTTGATGGACTGACTGTAAGGTCCTATGCTAGCAGGTGCCCAGTGGGAAATGCTCTGTACATGCATGACCAGCTTTTCATCATGTACTACATCATCTGTTGCAATGTCATACTTATGTGCAAGGCAGTCAATGCAAAACAGTACTCCATCAGGTAACAGGGTTTCCACACATACTCTGAAAACACAAGATAAGTATTGTTTACAAACAGAAGTTTGCTTGCATCAACTTTCAACATTTATTTTCCATGTTTTTTTCATCTGGACACTATGTTAGGAAATTTTGCCAGGAGCATGTAACAGATATTAGGGTATCACAATAACCTGCTAGCATTAACACTGTTATCTCCTCGAGGGCACACTGCTGGCTCACAAACAGCCTGTTGTCCACCAGGACTCCCAGGTCATTCTTTGCAGAGATGCTTTCCAGCAGCTCAGTCTCCAGCCTGTACTGGTGCAGGGGGTTAATATTCCCCAGGTGCAGGATCCTGCACTTGTCTCTGTTGAATTTCAGACAGTTCTTCTCTGCCCATCTCTCCAGCCTGTTGAAGCCCTTCTGAAGGGCTGCACAGCCCTCTGGGGTATCAGCCACTCCTCCCAGCTTTGTGTCCTCAGTGAACTTGCTGAGGAGGTGTGTGCCCCTTCATTGAAGTCATTGATAGTAAGTTAAACAAGACTGGGCCCAATACTGAACTTTGGGGGACACTGCTAATGAAAGGCCTCCAACCAGACCCTCTGTGATTGATTATGACTCTCTGGGATCAGCCATTCAGGCCGTTCTCAATACACCTCACTGTACACTCATCCAGTCCACACTTCCTGAGTTTGCCTATGAGGATGCTGTGAGAGACAGTGTCTAAGTTTTCTAAAAAGTAGTAGTTTATAGTTCCTTTACATCCTTCTCATGTTATCTGTGATACTGAGCATATTTTTCTGCTATACTTTAAATTGCATGACAGATACACACATGACAGGATTCAAAATCTACTTAAGCATTCATTTATCCAGTTCACTTTTGTTTTCTCCAAGGAAGACTAAGTGCCTTGATGGACAGAAAGTCAGTCTGTTGCATGTGACCAGTGAAAAAGTAGAGGGGTTGAGGGTGTGTGTGGGTAAATAAACATTTCAAAGCCTGAAAAATAATTATATTTGTAGTTCATGCATAAGAAAGTCCTTTATCTCCCAAAAGTAATCCAACAAAAAATTACTTGCTCTCTTTACATATCTTGTAACATAGTCTTATCAAAGTCTTCTCATTTTGCTTATTTCTTCCAAGAAAACTATTTTTCTCCCCACCTCTCACATGTAAATATAGTAGCTTTTCCTCATTACCATCATCATAAGCATGGATGAATGTATTTTCTGCTTGGGCTGGTAAATTTTCAAGACAATTTTGCAAATTTATTGCAGATCCATACCCAAGTCAGTTCTTCCAGCATACTGCTTGTGAGAACTTCCACAACCAGGCCTCTGTGCATAATGCAATGATGCAACCATGCAAACTGCTGTATAATTTTTCTTCAGGACAAAATGCAACATAAACAAATATGCGACATAAATGCAGTGCTGTGGAAAGAGATCTGAGGATCCTGGTCAGTGGCAAGTTGAATCTGAGTCAGCAGTGCCCTGGCAGCCAGGAGGGCCAACCCTGTCCTGGGGTGCATCAGGCCCAGCATCACCAGCCGGGCAAGGGAAGGGATTGTCCCGCTCTGCTCTGCACTGGGGCGGCCTCACCTCGAGTGCTATGTTCTGAGAGCCACAGTATCAGAAAGATATAAAGCTGTTGGAGAGTTTCCAAAGGAGAGCAACAAAAATGGTGAAGAGTCTTGAGGGGAAGCCGTATGAGAAGCAGCTGAGGTCACTTGGTCTGTTCAGCCGGGAGGAGACTGAGGGCAGACCTCACTGCAGTTTACAATTTCCTCGTGAGGGGAAGAGGAGGGGCAGGCACTGATCTCCTCTCTGTGGTGACCAGTGACAGGACCCGAGGGAACGCTATGAAGCTGAGTCAGAGGTGGTTTAGGTTGGATATTTGGGAAAGGTTCTTCAGCCAGAGGGTGGTTGGGCACTGGAACAGGCTCCCCAGGTCACAGCACCAGCTCTGCCAGAGTTCAAGAACTGTTTGGACAATGCTCTCAGGGACATGGTGTTATACCCAGCTGTCCTGTGCAGGGTCAGGAGCTGGACTTTGATAATCCTTGTGGGTCCCGTCCTACTCAGGATATTCTATGATGCTATGAAATCTGTTTGCTCCATAAAAGTAATAGTAAAAAGCCATTTTCCTGCAACTTTCTAATCTTCCTACCTTTTTATTTTACGGATGGAAGACTATGTGGCTGGCTGTGCAAATGTGGAGGCCTAAAACATGCAGGAATGATAAATGAAAGATAAATCAGGAGAAATTCAGTATTATAAAGAGAACTTACGACATATAGGAGTGGAGATTAATTTTGTGTAGTTTACAGGTGGAATTAGATCCCTCCTCTGAAGGCACACACAGCAGATAGTCCCATTCCTTTGTGATTTAGTAATCCTGGCCTACAATCAGCATCTCAGAGAAGCCTCTCCTTGCTTTCTTTGGGTCTTACACCCAGGCAGTGTAGGGGAATGTCAATCTATGATTATTATCTTAACAATGTCTTTGAACTATTTGTCTTGCTATACTTAAAATTCACATGCCTCTATTACACATCATATTCTGCAATAAGTGTATAAAATGTAGTATTTTATGTTAGAAAATTGCTGAACAGTTGGTTTTAAAAATATGAAGAAGACAAGAAGTATGACTGCACAGTTGACCCTGTTTTTAGCACAGAATTCAACTAGATGACCTCCAGAGGTCCCTTACAACCTGTATTAACCTATGATTCAAGTGGAATTTTTCAAGCTATAGCAGTTCTGCATTCTCAGCATATTATCTCAGATGCAAAAGAAATTACTGTGAAAAATTACAGATTACTGTAAAAAGAAATAAGCCCCTTTGAAAAAGGCAATAAAAAAATACAAATGGAAAATTAGTTTTAACACACAACTTTTAAAAAACAGAACAAAAATTTCATGGGCTAAGTGTTTTTCATCCAATTTTCAATGGAAGACAAACCCACCACACCCAAATAACACAAGAATTGCACACTGCACACCTAGAGCACCAAGCAGTTTCATTATATCAGATATAGACTTGGATGCAATGTAGAAGATTCTGTACAACAGCTTTTACAAAAACTATGCTTTGGAGATCTATTAATAAAAGTGTTAGCATCAGGGTAATTTCTTTTCATACTTGAATTCTTACTGAACAAATAAGAGCAGCTAAGCTATCCATTAACAATAATTACCTGATGGAAACACAAGACATTAAGAACAACCACACTGGATCAGCTAAAGATCCATCTAGTCCAGTATTCATCTTCAACCAGAGCCAAGTGCACATAAGCAGGGGAAGAAAAGAAACAGCCTAAATATATATTGGTACTGTTTTGAAATAACTGTCAGGATCTCGTGATGTGAGCAACTACCCAGATAGCAATTTTGCTTTTGTATTTAATGAAATAAATAGAACCAAGTGAGCAACGTTTGTCACAAAAACCAAGGAGGTTCCAGACCTCATCACTTTTAGGAAGACTTAATATTGGTGGCAAGGCTTCAGTAATGCTTTTGACACTGTCTCCTGTAACACACTCATAGAGAAGCTGTTGATGCGTGGGCCAGATGAGCAGAGGGTGATGTGGATTGAAAACTAGCTGAACAGCCAGGCCCAGAGGTTGGGATCAATGGCACAAAGTCTCACAGGTGAACAACCAGGAGCCTGTATTGGGTCCAGTCCTGTTCAACATCTTCATTCATAGTCTGGATGACGGGGCAGTGTACCCTTGGCAAGTTGCCATCCACATGAATCTTGACAGGCTGAAGAAACAGGCACACAGGAACTTCATGAAGTTCAGCAAGGAGAAGTTGCAAGACCTACACCTGCAGGAGGAACAAACCCAAGATGCAGTACATTCTGGGGGACTGCTGGCTCAAAAGCAGCTTTACAGAGGAGGAGTGGAGGTTCCTGATGAACACCAAGTTGAACATGAGCCAACAACATGCCCTTGTGGCAAAGAGGGCTGATGATAATCCGGGCTGCATTCAGAGAAGCACTGCCAGCAGGTGAGGGGATGCAAACAAAAAAGAAAAGGAAATAAAATCCCAGCAATACAAGCAGTTGTCAGTTCAATCAAGTCACAAAGAACTAAGACTTGCAAACCATGTATTATCCTTCTGTAAGTCCATAGGTGGGGGAGCATTTGCAAACCTTATGGTATATATTAAGGCAAGAATTTCTAACCCTAGTGTTTTTGACTTGAGCAGCTGTGATGGTAATACTCCAAAAGGCAGCAAAAGTCAACTTCTAAGTCTGTGAGGCACAAACATTTGGTAAAATGTTTCACAAATATGGCAACAATAATTCAGTCTATTAGAGTGCATCATAAATATACTATAGCAGCAGTCTAATCTTACCTTGCTGGTGGACACAAATCAAATTCTGTCACATAAACTGAGTTTATAACACTGAAATCTTTCATGCTCTTCATATATAGATGAACCAAAATAATATCCTTCAGTTTCAATCCCTCTGAAGTCAAATTGGCTGCAGGATAAAAAAAGATAGCTGTTAAAGCTGTTAAAGACAGAATATTTTAAATGTGTGTAGAAAGACAGCAGAGGCATTAGTGTTTTATTCAACAAAGACTGAAGACTTTGCACTATACTACCTTTCCCAATATAAAACCTATTTTTTTCATTAAATTCTTTCTCGTGTTAGTTTTGCAAATATACAGGAACAAACTACAAAATAAATTCTGAGCAGTGGTGAATTCCTGCCCCATGAAAACACATCAGGCATTAATGCAGATAGGTATGTTAACGTCTGAATTACTTCTATCCATAATTTTTATTATCTCGGGGGCTGGGGGTGGGGTGTTCATTCTATGACAGCTAGTAATCTACAAAGGAATTTGAATCACAAAAATGCAGAACTGGAAGGGACAATATGGGGTCCTTTAGTACATCACCATCTTCAAGAAAAAGATCAAATATTTACATGCTATTCCAGAGGGATGTTTGTCTAAACCGTTTTTTAAAACTCTCACTGCAATAATAATCTCTGCATAAGCAGTTACAAATGGCAAGACAGACAACAGAAAACTGAAGTGGCCACAGGAGAAATGAAGAACAGATGAGAGCAGAGGAAAGCTCAAGAAGACAGCTAAAGAAAAGATACTGAGAAGTCAAGA
This sequence comes from Atrichornis clamosus, assembly GCA_013400975.1. Classification (NCBI taxonomy): domain Eukaryota; kingdom Metazoa; phylum Chordata; class Aves; order Passeriformes; family Menuridae; genus Atrichornis; species Atrichornis clamosus. The sequence goes on along the minus strand of WBMZ01010701.1, from coordinate 29,833 downwards.
TCATCTGAATGTGTATGCATAGAATATTCCAGTCATCACACTCAGAGAGAATGTATTACTCCTATATAGTCAATCACGTAACAAGATATGTGATCTGCTCTGCAGTGTGGACCTTTTGTAACTCATGAGCAATTAAATGAGGACAAAATTTTCTCTGAATACAGAACATATATAACAACAGAGTAGTAGGTGACCTAATTTAAATGAGCCATGTAAAGCTCTTAGTGCAGTTTTGGGGATCTTGCCCTTTAATGTTACAGTGTGTACATGTATATACTTATATATTTGCTTTTCAGTTGCAGTTGAGAAGTACGAGAGTATAAAGACAGTCTCTGAAGGTTCTTGCCTTAGTGAGGAACATAGTTTTTGGGTGAAACTTTTCAGTACTTTTCAAGACAGTTCAGAAGTTTGCACACTTTCATAAAGATTAGTTTGATCACACCAATACTGAATTTTGTTCTAAATGTCTCAGCTTTACTTAGTCATACTGCCATTAGCATTGGCAATCTGAAGAGGGGAATTCTCACTGACAGAAAAAGTGTGCACAAGTGATATAAGAGATTACATAGCAATTGACATGGAACTCCTATCAATCAGAATACATGTCCAGAAATATCCACTGATAAATTAGCACACAATGGCAATTCTGTACGTAAATATAAATGTATTTGAATGTTACCTGATAGTGATCACTAGGTCAATACCTGCTGCTATATCAACAGTTAAGGAGGAAACAAGGAAAATTTTCAAATTTCCCATCAACACTTTAGTCAAGAAGAGTCTCTGCCTGCAGCTAAAAGTTTTGCAGCATTATAGGAATACTGAAGGGGGAAAACCCCCCAACCAACTGACACACCCCCACTCTTAAATTTTAAATATATCAGTCAACAAACTAACTCTTATTTGTGGACACAGAGCAAGTTGAAGGTAGTGATTTGGATAAATTCATAATTTCTACCTTAAAAAAATCTTGTAAGTGAAAGAATGATTCCTTTGTCCCCTGCATGAATTATAAGAATGGTGGGAAAAAACGTCTCCCCAGCTTGCAATCAGAATAAAATTGCCTCCCAAAGTACTCCCTCTGGTAGAAAGGTATACATGATGAACTGGTTAGCAATCTACCACCTTGGTTTTTCACAAGTTCTGTTTCCCCAGAAGAGAACTCTTACATAGCATATCTCCTGGATATACAGGGAAAGCATACAGCCTTTCTACTGAATTTCCAGCCATTCATGGTTTCTAAAAATTTATAAAATATGATCAGGTGAGACTCACACTTACTTAAGCAGAACTGCCCCAAAAGGTTACATTGGCTGAAGTACAACTTTTTGATTGTTTTTTCTTTGTTTTATTGGGGTTTTTTTATAAAGGGGTTATCCAGAATCCTCAGCTGAGAGTCACAAAAGACAGTATCAAACTGTCTACAGGAAGCAGCATTTTGGACTAAATTTTTGTGTAACAAAAATCCACATAGTCTCTTTAAAGCTTATGGAACTTTGCCATGGTACAACTACACCAGAGCTGCTTTATATTATATAAAGCATAGCACTCTATCATCTCCCAGTCATATCTAAAAAAAAAAGTTTAACACAAGAGTTTAAGAAAATAAATGTATAAACAGTAGTATACTCCATTCCCTCCCGTTCTTGGCTTCACAGAATTCCATCCATTTTACAGAACATTTCATAGCATCTACTAGTAAATTTCCATTTCCAAATCCTTTTGTCAGCACCCATTCACTTTAGAGATGACTAAATCAGTTAACCCAGCAAAGATGTTAAAAGGACTATGATTATTCTATTCTCACCACACTGATACTGAACTGCTCTATAGGTTCTAAATATGAGCTCAGAAAAAGCCTTGTGCACATTTGCAGATTAAGTTCTCAGAAACAAAGTGTTTCTTTTGCCATGACAGAACCATAATTCATTCAGTTTCCACACCCACTTCCAAAAAGAGAATAACTAAATGAAATGAGAGAACTGACATTTTCTGCAAAGAATCAGAAAACTACTTTTTTTTCCCTTACCATCATACAGGTAGTGCAAGTAATCTGCTGAAAGTAATAGGCTACTGTACTAGTCAGATACAACCTTTTTTGGCAGATGCTAAAACAAAATTACATAATGTTTGTACAAGCAGACTTCCATTCAAATCCAATGAGAACAAAACATTACACAACCCTTTTGCTTCACTTTATAGAGTATGTGCAGATTTACACTAAAACCTATTGCCTTTTTTAGTAAAAGTTTTATCATATCCACCTTGCTGATTTCCAAGCAATCAAAAACTAGCTTAGTGACCTTCTACCAAGTATGACTTTGCTTCTGAAAAAAAATTCTAGGGTTTCTTTATCATCCTACATTCAATCATGAATACTCAGCTGCACATGCAAAAAAATAAGATATGATAGGACAACATCTCATGCAAATTCATAAACAAGAATACAAGCTTACCCATTTAGATACTAAAAATTATTTCAATTTTTATGAATGAAAAGAAGCCTATATAAACATACTTTAATTAAACTTTAGAATGAAAAAAACATGGAACAAAACATGAACATTTTATTTTATGTTGGATTTTTATAAGAAGGGGATAGTAAGGAACCTGGATTTCATGATTTCAAAGATAGCAACTTTGCCTTTACATTAGGAATATAAATGAGATTTACTGCTACTGACCTAATCCTAGATGCAAAAATGTGCAACAGCTCTCTAGAAAACTTAATTTAAAATTATGGTAGCTACAAAAGTGTTTTAGCAAGTAGAAAGCATCCATAGCACACATGCATACACACACAGCATATATTTCAAGAATGCTATAAAGTGAGCAAGTACTGTGGAAATAGTGTTGTTACAGTGATATGAACACTACTCTGGCTTTCCAGGGTCTTCAAAACCAGTCAAATTGTGAAGTGTTAAGTATTAAAGCTGGAAGTCTTGATATCAAAGATTCTAACCAAATGCAAAATGAGATGGCAAACCAACAACCACAACATTTAAAGTTATAAAACCACAAGACAATATATATTATTTTTAAATATCATATTAAAAAACCTATAAATGACAGCAGATAACGTATTAACTGAATACAGCACCTCTGAGAGAAGAAAATGCTTCCTGTGCTGCATCTTGAACACTTTTATCCTTTGATGGATGGAAGTGGGCAGTGATACCTGAAAACCACTGGTAACCACTCAAGGATTTTCCTGAATTTTCAAACGTCTGAGCTATGGGAAATGAAGAACAGAACTATGATTATGATAATGAAAGATTTCAGATTAACCTAGGATGTATTTTAAATTGTTTAAGAAAGAAGAACTTCTACAGAAAAGAAAATCACAAACTGTAAAAACATCTTCAAAAATATTTACAAAGAGATGCAAAAATAAGTGTGCTGGTAGCAAAGCTCCCAAATGCTACTTGACAAATCCTTCTCCAACACTGTCTTCAAAAATATGCATGCAAGTAGTATATTAGGTGGGAATTTCAGTACTTTCTCTCCTCCCTTCCATTTTTGCAGACCTTTTACAATTTCTTGACCTGTTTGGTTGCAGACTCGGCACATGACATGACACTGAAAAGCTACTATTTTCGAAAGTTTCCCAGCAAAAGAGATTTTCAAACTTTTATGCCAAATTTTCATGGAAGTCAGGTGCTTAAGCCACTTCTGATAATCTCTGCAAATGCATAACCTGTTTAGACATTTTTAAAGCCCACAAGGCACTTATCCATATTGAAGAAATACTATCAATCAACATTATTCAATAATCAAACACTGTCAACTGTGAAACTTAGTTTTCAGGAAGTTTACCCATTACATTTATATGTGTAATGTAACAGTGATGTTGTGGTACTTCCAGGACAAGAAGGAGAGAGAAAGGAAGAGGTAGAGAGAGAAAAGGAAGAAGAAAATACGTTATGCTCCTGTAAACTAACTCAAAATGCTTCATTACTACAGATCTATTGATTATTATCTGAAAAATGCATTGCAGTAGGATCTCTTTTTTCAGACTAATTACTACAGGTCGAGCACATTCTCTCCAGGACTGTTTGTACAATAATTAACAACATACTCCACCTGGCATGAAATATTCAATCTTTTTTTCTATTTTTTTTTTTTTAAGCTGTGCAAAACTCACTGAAATGCGAAGAGCTATGTTTCAAAGTCTTCCAGATGACTGGAAAGTTTTTCTGTGGCTCATATTCTTCTGATGAAGGGAAAATATTGTCATCAATGCAGCTTATCTCACAAGAACAGTTACTGACCACAAAAGTACCTGAAGATTCTTCCTGCTTGAAACAAACATTAAAAAACAAGCAAGTAAGCAGCATGCCAAGCAGGATGAAATCAGCACGTTTTATCATTCAAACATATGTTTAAGTTACAAAAAATACTATTGCTCAATACGTACATATCCTAGAACAATTTACAAAAGAATAGCATTAGGATTTCCCATTAGATTGCAGAACTGGCAGAACACAATATACTCCTGTTGACAAATTAAATGGAAGAAAAGTGCAGACTTAGCAGTATCTGAGGACAGTAGATATGAAAAATGATGGGACTCAGGAACAAAGACAGAAAGAATACTAGGATGAAGAAACGGATTCCCACAATTATATACAGGACAACTGAGTTTTCAAAAAATAGTATAAAATAAGTGAACAAAGGAAAAAAAGCACAAAAGTAACAATTTTTTAATCTACGTTATCATTGAACACTTGAAATAGACCAAAAGACTAAAAAGAAAGTTTTTAAACTTTCTGGAACCATGAATGCAGGCAGTCCATGTTAAAAAAAAACAAAACCAAAACCCTCTTTCTATTATCTCACAAAGATTATCCTTTCCATCAAATGCTTTGGTATGAGTTCAGGTACAGAACAGTGCATTTCCCAAGATCTATACATCAAAGTAATTTCTTGACAAGAAAGGAAAAATCACTCTTCCCAAATGCTTTCTTAGGACTAGGAAAAGTACTCAGCACACTTTTTAAAGCAAAATACACACGTTGAGTGCTTACTTACCAGTTGTCATAAATTCTGTGTTCACTATATTTTTAACAAGTCAGAAAATTACAGCATACATTTTTTGTGGGTTTTTTTGATTTTAGAGCCATGAGAACTCCTACTCTCTTCCATCTGATTTTCCAATCAGCCTAATCTGCAGAGCATGTTGACCTTGGGATCACTAGTTTGGCTAATGCTACTTGTCTTCAACTAAAAGCAATATGAATTATGATAGAATTTACCTAGAAACCTTAATCAAATGCCTTTGCGTGCTGTAACTCCAGATTCTATCACTAAATTTATTCTCAAAGATCTTGAATTTCATATGGTGTCTAAACTATGCATTTTTTACTGCAGGCTTCTTAAATACTAAATTCAAAAAAGTTATAATAATGCCAAATAAAGCAAGATGAAAAGTTGACAAAATATGAAGCCTTTGGCAGTCCTTAAATATGGATTAGAAACCGTTGAATATTGTTTTAGCTGATTAGTGTTCCATGCAAAATGTCTTTTAAAAATTGTATTAACATTATATAGTTAAAAATTTTTTATTTAATTTATTTTTATTTTATTATTTTCTTTCCTTTGGAAAATGAAACATACCTTATCGTAACTTCAAAGTTTTCTCTTCATATTAACCACAAAATAGGTGAGAAAAATAAAGGCAGAAAAGTGTATTATGCATCATAAATCTGCAATGACAGCACATCAATATTTTACTTCACTGACATGAAGTCAGCATCCAGTCAAGTTAAAGCAGTGCATCTGGAAATTTTAAGGAGAGGCTAAATTACAAAAAGATGTGGGAGTTTCCTCCCTACCTGTGGGAGGAAACTCAGTTCTGCTGACTCTAAAACAGCTCACAGGTAGTTTTAGAAGCACTGTAAACACTAAGTCTATTCTGTAAGAGGGGCTGATGTTCTTTGATTGGATTTCATTTTATTCATTCCTCCAAGATAGACATGAAAGTCAAGGCAATAATCTAATTTACGTGAATCAACTGTACATGAGAGGTTAAAAGAAGTCAAGTAAATGTAACATAATAGTGCAGGCAAAAACTGCAATTTAGCACAAACACGACATGCATTCCAACATTACAACAGACAAGCACCCAGCAGCATCTGTACCATTTCCCACTCATTGAATTACACCTTTGACTACAGCCGTCAGTTGGTGTATCTTACCATTACCCAGAGGGCTGCCTGACAGCCCCTAGGCCTTCAGGTGTGACTTAAAAAATAAAGAAGCAGGAACACAAATCTGTAATTGAAAAGGATCTTAAGATGGGTTAAGCTATAAGAACCAAGAAAATTAATTTTTTAAATGTTTCTTATTTTTTTTATCCACAAGATATCACTTCATGGAAATATACAGACTGTAAAGCAGCATCAAGTGCTAAAAGTGCTACCACTGCCTTGCAAATTGTTTTACTAAATTAGTTGCTTTCACTGGGTAATTTGTGACATCCACCATGAAACAATCAATTTGCATTGTAGCAGGGCCATTCGGGGGGAGTGCTAATGTAACACATGCAGAGTTTGCACCTCTTGGATCTACTCCCCAGTAAGCATACACAGACGTGGTGATGTGAATTATGCTATCACAATGCTGCTTTGGGTTTTGTTTTTACATCACCTGGATTTTAACTTCAATATGCTATAAAAATCCACCACTAGGAAGAAAATATGTTAACTGGGAAGGGAAAAGTTCCAGTTTTCCAGTTTGTTACTCACTCTTATTAAGCTTTACATAATCATCTTGAAAAGATCTAGAGCTACAGATATCTTCTGAAGCTGCTATTAAAGAGCTGTAACTTCTCTCCATTCCCTAACCTGGAGGACCAAATTTATATTCTCTGCAAGTGAACATGAAAAGAGTATCTATTCCATTTTTATGCCACCTGTTAAAATTCTTTCATCTACGTTTCTAAACATGATTTCTGCAAGATGTACTACATAAAAAAATTCATGGGGATGTAGTAAGCCTCACAGACTATATCACAAGTGGTTTGGCATAATATAGAGAACTTCCCTGTAGCTTTGTAATTTATTAATATTACAAATATCCCAAACTGATGCCACATGAAATTTTCATATCATCAATCACAGTCACCTCCCTTTATCCTAAATAAGTTAATATTTTATAAATAATTAAGCTTATATCAATATTGCTTCACAAAGATAAGTAAAATTATACAACTGTGTTTCCACACATACATAAAAATCTGGTCAGTTGCAAGATTTTTGGAAATTACTGTGAAATATCACACATTTTATGTCTCATATAATGCAAAGTACATAAAAATAATTAGAGATGTCTGTTGATTTCAATGCCTATAGTACATCACAACAACTCATTCAAGGCTGACTCCCACAAGGCTCCAAAAACATTGGTAATCAATTACTTTCCACAGCAGCACGGGTGCAGGCTACAACAGAAGTATTAGGTGTGGAATCTGGCACTCGAAGAACAACAGGCTCAATGCCAGCCTAAGCAGAGCTGCCAGACTCTGTTTAGTAGCTACATTCAAATCTCATACAAATGTTGGTCTTCCATTCCTCTCAACAGAGAAGGTAATCTAAGAAGCTAAAACTTATAGACTGCCACAGAGTAACTTTCCCTGAATAATTTTCTCATCACTTTAAAAAGAAAAAAGCAAGCTTGCTATAATGACATTTTAATTAAATCTTACAGAACCTATTTTATCACATAACATTTTCATGTTACTTCACAGAAGCAATATATTTTCCCATTTGTTACACAGTTTCTCCCACACCCACTGTACATTGTGATACCAACCTAATTTTGGATCAGAGCCTGCATGCATGCATACACTTAACTATATTCACATAACTCATGTCATTGATGCAAGTGCGCTCAGAATGAAGTTAAGCAAATGCACGAGTGTTCCAAGATCCAAATTCTCCTGTTGAAAAAGCCTTGGAGCTAGGACTTTGACTGATATAGCTGAAATTCCATGCAATGGTCTTTTATGAAAACAACAGATTGCCTTTTTAAAAAGCTTACATTCTCCGCTACAGAAACTGGTATAAAAACCTATCACAACACAATTCTAAAACTGATAACTCTCCCACTGAGCAGCAATGAGAATACAGTGAGGCAGGGAGCTGAGAAAAGATGATGATGATCTCTTTATTATTTATCATGTACCTTGTTAACAGAACTATTTGAAATAAATATGAGAGAAATCACATACACTTTGCATTATTTTGAGTACAATATACAGACTCATAGGAAAGAAAGTCCCTTACTCCAAAATACTTTCAAATAAAGTATTTTCATTATGAAAGGAGAACTAAAAATTATCTTTCATCAGAGTATTAGAATGAATCTGCAATCAAATGGAGTAGGAAAGAAAATCCTTTATTTACTACCTTAGTGTTTGAAATAAATCAGTACACAAAAAAATTTTGTGGCATTTGTTACCAAGTTTTGAAAACAAAACTACAAGGGTAATCTATAGTGTTATGATGCAGAAGGGAAACTAAAGGTTGCCTAGGAGAAGTATCATTCAATGATGACAAAGTAGTCAAAAAAAGCTACCCATAATGCCACCAACAAAACATGTTTTCAACCTGAAATTCCTTCTTATTTCCCCTGACATCACTGACAAAGTCTAATTCTACAGCTAAAGTTCTAAATGTAGATTAACTAAAACAATTAAGGAGAAACTGGACAGAAATAGGCTATAATGTTAAATCATATATAACCTGAAGGATTGTGTGCGTTTAGTACACTTGGCATGCAAATATCTCCCAAAAACCTTCTCTAAATTTACAGGTTAGAGAACTCTGGAAGTGTTTTTAAAATTATCTCCAAAATGATCTCTAAAATAGATCTCCTGACATTTAACACGGGCAAACTGCTTGCACTTCTGAACTGTGTTCCACCCACAAGGTCATGATCTTTTACAAACAGGAAAACACAATATGAGTTTATGACTGATAATATAATGCAACAGTCTATTACAATAAAAAGCAGCAGCAGGCGTGATTCCTGAATCTCTTATAGGCAAACAGGCTCCTTTCTTCTGCCAAGTGTAGAAAGAAAACTACATGACTACTTCTAATTCTCAATTATCTATAACTTAAGGGGCTACAGTTTCACAGCTAGTATTGTTTGATATGTGTGTGCTCCTACTCACTGGAATTCAGGGACAAAGTATTCATTATTAAATGTGGGAAACAGCAAATGTGAAAGCATGAACAATAGCTAGTATGTTCACTACTGTCATCAGAAGTATGTTCCCATCAGCAGAAGCTCCAACAGCTTTAATTTCTGCTTCTGATCTTTCAAAAGCCAACACAGTAGAGTAACAGAATATATGAGAAAATAAAAATTTTTGCAAGGTCATTGTGCTGACAGAATAAAAAAAAAATTGTTAGTTGTATTTTTCCTAATTGAAAATATTCAGAATTTAATTTTTGAGTACAAAAGTCAATACACTTACTTTAAAGATTCTAGAATATGCTTCAGAGATTGTCTCCCACGAACAAAAATCATTCTACCCTTTAAATGTATGAAGTGATTATCTTATTGGCGAAGTAAAATGATAGAAGTAGGTATCTATATTATAGTGGTGACCTTGTTTTTTACCCTGAAGTAAAAGAGGCATTCACAAATTTTGAGCATTCATGTTTTATTACCATTATTATTTATTCTTAGTGTTTTTTGTAAATGCCTACAAAAAGTGCTTACCACATTTTTAATAGTTTTAATAATAAAATATTTATTTATCTCTTTAGCATTTTCTGTATCACCATTAATGAAAGAAAAGTGAGTGTGTTAAAAAAAGCTTCAATTATTATGCAAAAAACACATCTTGAAGTGGCACAGTAATGTATTAAACCAGAACAGCGAGTACAATGTTATGTTCCCCTAGGCACAAGGGCTCATTTTGCTGCCAGAAACAATCTAAACCAAATTTCTAGGCAGGTTTTGTAGTCAAACAGGAAGAGGTTTAACTAAAGAAAATATATTATAGAGGAGGAAAGACAGCAGAGACTAAGGTGCACTAGCTATAATTGCAGAACAATTTTAAAAGTAAATTCAAATAATGTAAAATTAACACCTGTACCAAATAACAAAGATAAAATTAATATACAATACAGTTAAAAATATGCATACCTCACAGCTGAAATGATAACAGTGATGTCATAATACTTAGAATTACACTTCATTGTGGCATCTATTAATATTTTCTACAAAGTGCTCACAAAAGTGGCTACTTTAACACGTTGTACATAATTGTATCATTTTTTTCCCAATTTCCAATAATCCCTTTAAAGCCTCAAACTAAAATTAATTTTCCTTCTGAAGAAGGAGAACTTCTGAAGAAGTTTTTTCCTGTTGTACTTTATTTTTATAGGATGGGGTTTTAAGTGTTGAATTCTCAACTGATATTTAAATTTTTCTGTAGGCTTATAAGCACCAAATAGTGAGCAAAAGTACAATACTACAGGCATATCAATCTTGAATGCATGCTTTTAGCATTATGCAGTTAAGTGATGCTAACAGTTATAGTCTGACTGACTGGTTCTCCATATTTATAACTTCTCAAAAATTTAGCTTATCTTATCATGACATAAAGTAATCCATAGCCAAACGATTCTAATGCTTTTCCTTATGATACAACCACTGCAATTATCAGACTATCTTCCTTTTAACTATACAATACATTAGTTTATACCCAAAAATTCAGGGCAAGTCACTGCAAACCTCACCCCTTGGAAAAGGTTTGTCTACAATGGACTGGAAAGATGATTTACTACAACACTGGCTGAAACTGTGAGGCTTTAACCAAATCTAAAACATCTACATAAGAAAGGGAAAAGAACTACTGAACAGATAAAAGTAAAATCTTGATTCTTATATCAAACATTATGCATTTTAATACGATTTTCCCCCTGATTTATGTAAAGCTTTGTGGTTTTCATTTTCCCTAGCCTGTCACATCGTAGTGATGTATGGCACATTTTAGTGTCAAGTTTGCCATGAGCAATAAAGTCAGTGCCCCCAAAGAAATATTAATGTATTATCACTCTTCCCCACCATGCCACATTCCCAAATTTTCCTTTATTCAGTCTATTTGGGTTTGCTTCATACAGTTAGTTGATATCCTTTCCACAGGCTCCCATACAAATATTTAATGTTTTATTTTTGCAAGAAATCCAAAACTAGAAATTGACAGGATGAAATATAATTTACTTTCCAAGGCAAGATGAGCCCATCATGGAAGAAAAACATAGAAGTATTTTATCTGTTTGGAACAATAAAATTAAAAAAAAAAAAGGAGAGGGAAGAAAGGTAGGCATGATCTAGTGAAAGATATGCAGGAAACGTTGCTTAAGAGACAAGAAACGTAAAATATCAATATAATAAGGTTCTGTAACAATCTCTGCACCTCTATCATCAAAGTGCAGAAGGACATAGGAAGAGCTATAAAAAGATGACTGAAACAGTAGAAGAAAGATCATAAGGAACTCTCTTCAACAAAATACTAATACTTGTAGAGGCTCAGGGAGTAAAAAAAAGCACTTTACCTGTAAAATAATAAAAGGAAAAGCAGAAAAGTGATGACAAATACTAGGGAAAATATTTTCTGTCTTGACCTTAGTTCTGCTCATATGGAAGTCTGCAATACTTAAACCACCAGAGCTCTTATTCCTGTTCTGCTGTTTCTACAGAATCATAAGATGAGAAAATTAATCCCACTGAATTAATAATTATTTCTTTAAAATTTTTGACCAGATAATGTCCTCCACATGATGTGCAGTCATTCATTAGATTTATCTTCCATACTGAAAAACTAAAGCAAAACCCAGTACATTCAAAACTTGAGCACTCGTAGGTTAGCAAGTTTTTGTCATCCACTTTACATCAGAAACATCAAAAAGAGATGTCACCTCCTAGCAAATCAATACTGGTCAAACAGCTTCTTAATACAGTTGTGTTCTAGAGTGCAGCTGTTCTACACAGGTTACACATGTGCTTGACTGAACCGCACTGGCTGAGCTCCTTGAGGTTTCAAGATGAAAAATGCCACACAAATATACTACCTCCATTCATTCGACAGAAGGAATTCTGCAATTCAACTATATACGTACATTGTTATTTGAAAGTAACATCCACGTGAGAATATGTAGGTTCACTCCGAACTGTGACAGAGCAACATAAAACCAGAAGGCATGCATATAGCTTTAAAGGAAAACAACATTTGCAACCTACTTGCCTTATCCTCCAGGTGTAATTTTGAAAAATGAAGGTAGGCCACAGGTGCAAATGCATCAGCCGAATGCACGACTACCTTGGCTGAATCTCTGAAATACAAAAGTTTCCTTATCAAATAATATAGTATATAATTTTATATCGAGACAATACTTAGTCACTGTACAACACAGATTCACAGGTAACACACTGAAAATCTATTAATTTCTTATCAATGTTTTCATATAAATTAAGAAAAAGTAGTTTGCTATATAAAATCATATTGTTGAACAATACATTATCTTTGAGAATTTTCAATTTTCAAAAGGAATGAACTATACTTCCTGTGTGAGCTGGCACAGGAGGATGCAGCAACAACCACAAAACCATGAATGAAATGCAAATGCATTACCTTGCCAACTGGGACCCCCGAAGCAGCATTCAGGCAGGGGCACAAAAGAAGGGATGCAGGCACCACAGAGACTCGGTCCATGCTAGAGGATCACCAGACTGGTGGGTTTGCCTGTATCTCTCGGATTTGCACAGGCACAATATACCGCTGTGCTTTGATCTTTCCCACAACAGGGCAGGAATCTCAAGCATGTTTGATAGGGAGCCCCTAAGTCTATCACAGGCCTATGTTATCTAAACACAGATGTTCTACTCATCCAACACATGAGGCCAAAAACAATTACTATGATACATGTGTCTTTCTGCACCCCAGCTGCAAGTCACTTGAGCATGTTTACAATCCTTCTTGCCAATCTTCTGCTATTTTCCCACACTTCCAGACCAGTATTAAGAGAATCAGTTAGCTGCAGTCTACAAACGCATAAACTATGTTACGTTTTAGATCCCAGAGATTAATATGTAAAACAATCTTTTAATTTCATCAACATGAGATTTTTAGAAGTCCATTGTTTTGATTAAGGCTCCAGGGATTAGTTTTCAAAGTATTAAGAACATACAGTATTGTACACTGAGAAACTGACTGATTCAACCATCTTGCATCTGATAGTGAAGACTCCTAGACACAACTTTTCAATGCCAAATGTGATAGTAACAATGTTAAACTTCCTGTGTGCTGATTCAAATTAGTTACTTTTAGTTTTCATTTTTACAGACACAATCTGTCACACTTTGATTCACAAGAGGCAGTATCTGTTATATCCATCTGCATGATTTTACTACTTAAGAAAAAGGTAGCTCTAGGAAACAAACATCAGAAGGTGAGAAACTCAAAGAAAACATAAGAGAAATTCAGATGTACTACAAGAAAATCTGAAAATTGTTCTAAGTAAGGCTAAGAACATACATAATTTTCCTGAAACCACAGTGCCCTTGGTACCTTCAGAGTGTTTAATGAGATGATATAGATAGATTTCTAGTAATACCACATAAAACCCATGTAAAGTCAAACCAGTTGAAGTCCTGGCCAGATCCCTGTTCCTTAATGAAAGTGTAAAATTAACAGAAATGTCTGTATGAAATGTGCTTTGGGATTTGAAATAACAAAACATCACACAATAATGATAAATACCTTTAACATAAGAAGGTCTGCTTCTCTGTTCTCCCTTAAGCAAACTTTGAAAGTATTTTGATAAATATACCTCAGTTCCATTCTTAAGAGTAATTATCAAGATTCTTTTTCATTAAAATATTCTTTATATTTGATATAAGATACTTTATAGATAGTTCCTTAAGATTAAAATAATTCTTTTCAAATGACCATAGTGTCTTCTAATTCTAACATAAATAGGTAGAAAATAACTTTAGAAATCTTTAGAAAGAGGAATAAATAATTAAAAATAATAAAAACCAGACACCAAGACTCTAGTAGTACCTTCTACCAGGGTATCATCAGTGTCTGAGTACATTCTCAATAAATATTTTGTGCTTGTTGTTCAAATCCATTATGGGGGAAGTCTAGTAATTTTTAGTGATGCAACTAAATTAAAAGGAAGGCTTATATCAGAAAGAAAACCCACAAAATTTGAAGCTATTAAAGGTATCTGTTGAATTTAAAGAATACCTAATGAATTTTGAAAACAATATTTAACTTAGAAGTAAAAGAAGCAGTCCTACTTGTATCCTGCATGTTCCAATTCACTACTACAGCAGAGCAAATGCCAAGCTGATACTATATTAACTGTTCAATAACCTTAGAAGTTTGGAGTACTTATTTGACACTCAAGAAGCATTGCAAAGAGATCATAAATATTTCTTCTCAGTATGAAGTACACTGCAATGACATACAGCTAACATATGGGTATTTGATGGAACCAGAGTAGATATGTAATTTAATATTCTAATATTTTTAGGATGATGGCTAACAATAGGTTAATTATGCAATGTTTAAAATAGCATTACAGTACATATAAAAATATATTTTCCTAAGTAGCCAATTTTCTATCAGCCTCTGCAAACATACATTGTTATAATTGATAATATTTTCAGTCTTGTTCAATAGTAAATGCAACAAATAGGTGGAAAGCAGAATAGTTTTGTTTGCATCCAATGATGAGTCACCAATTAAAAAAACCTAACAAAGTCCTGATCTAGACATGTCATATAAAAAACCTAACAAAGTCCTGATCTAGACATGTCATATACAGCTTAGGAAATAGTAAAAAAACCCCAACCAATCCAAAACACAGGAGAAGTAGAGATTTAAACGAAAAACAGTGACTTGAGAGATCCCAATAAATTATATAAAGCCATTTCATAGTGAAAGCCTGAATTTTGAGTAGGACCTTGGCTACATAAGATGATTCAAGTTTCATTATGATGGAAACAGGAATTTTGTTGAGGAAAAGTTTCAGATGGCTGAAAAAAATGAAGAATAGCTGAAAAACTGTACCAATTAGCTATTTTTTTGAAATCAAAATCATCTCTCAAGACTTCCTGAAGATCTAGAAAGTATCCAATCATTTTAAAACACTCTGTAACACTTTCACAGGACAAATATGACAAGTTAGAACAAGTCTGAGAGTACAAACAAAGCCCTCAGAACATGACTATTATTGCATGTTTATAGAAATCAGAATTGTATAATTTTGCTTTTAACACCAAACCTAGAATTACAAGTCTAAAGTAAGGTACATAAAGGAAAATTGTATTTCCCAAATATTTCACATGTACCAATTTACACTGCAGAAGGTCAAACTATCCTGTGTTCCATAAACAAATAGGCCTTTATCACAAGATATATTTCTCATCTATATGAATACTATCTTTAAATTCTAAGAAATGTTGATCAATTGCACTTTAAATATCAGTGTAAGAAGGACAGGAAGCACTTGGTACCTTTCAAAAACTCAGAGTAAGAAAGCTGACAACTGGATTACAATAGTCTACCAGTGAAAATCAGATAAAATCCAATCTGACTCGTTTGAATATTTTTGTTTTAAGATTTTGCTTTCACTACTAGATCTTGTTTATTTTCAAATATATTTTGCACTCAATCTGCCATGCTTTCTTTGTGAGGCACATTTTTTAATGAAGACACAAAAGAATGGCAAGAATTCAACTCAACATTCAAAAGCAAAATTCATCATACAGTCTTACATTAAAGGGACTCCCATTTCTCCAAACTAAGTAACATTCAAGGCTGTATTGTATTTTTTCCTGAACAAGCATATTTCTTTATTTTGCAAGGATATACTGCAGAAATGTATTTTGCCACGTTTCACAGGGCAAAAACATTGATCAGTGAAAACTGCGTGCAAGTAGTGTTATAAATTAAAGGCATACTAGATTTTCTCCTGTTGTTTTAGGTTTATGTGGCAAGGTTTTGGTGGCAGGGGGTAGTGTTAGAGGTGGCCTCTATGACAAGAGACCAAGGGATGCTGAGCTCATCAGCAACATTGGTGGTATCTCTTTGATAACATATTTTAAAAATATGCTGCTACAGGAGTGAGAAAAATGTAGAAAGAGCCCTGCAGGCACCAAGGTCAGTGAAGAAGGAGTGAGAGGAGGTGCTTCAAATGCCAGAACAGATTCTGCGTCGCCTGCAGAAAAGACCACAGTGAAGCAAGTTGTTCCCCTGAAGGCCAGGAAGGACCATATCAGAGCAGATGAACACACTGCAGTCTGTGCAGAAGCCCACACAGAAGCAGTTTTTCTGACAGAAACTGAGACCCATGGGAGACCCATGCAGAGCAGTTTCTTCCTGAAGGACTGTACCCCATGGGAAGGATGTGCACTGGAGCAGTTCTTCAAGAACTTGCCTGGTGGGAAGGACACACGCTGTAACGGTTCATGAAGGACCCGTGGAACAGACTCAGGTTGGAGCACAGGAAAAGTGTGAAGAGAAAGAGGTAGCAAAGACACAGCGTTATGAACTGACCACAGCTTCATTCTCTATCCCCTTGCACTGTTCACTGAGGAGGATGCAGAAAAGTTAGGAACAAAGAAGTGAAGACTAGGAAGAACAAGGTGGGGAGAGAAGGTGCATTTATTTCCCACTATTCTACTTTGTTCAGTTTTTAAATTTGGCAATAAATTGAATCAATTTTCCCCAAGTTGAATCTGATTTGCCCATGACAGTAACTGGTAAGCCATCACACTGTTTTCTTCTTGACCTACAAGCTTTTTCATCTTATTTTCTCTCCCTGTCTTCCTAAGGAGGGGGAGTGAGAGTAGCATAGTGGGAACCTGGCAGCCAGACAAGGTTAATCCATCACACCTGTTTTGAAGGCAAAAGTACTCTTCAATGTCTCCCTCAGAAACTTTATCTCAGAAAATGTTTTGGAGTTGTTCAGGAATTTAGGGACCTTGAAAATCCTGACAGGTTTTAACCTCTAAGTTGCAGTTCTTACAACTCCATTTAAGCTTCAGAAATTGTATCGGGATGCTGTCCTGGTTTAGGAATGGTCCCAAAGTCAGTGCCCCCACCAGGACCGTCAAAAATCACGCACTGCTCTCATTCGCTGCCCCCGTGCCTGTTTTCCTCTCCCCACTGCAATGGGATGGAGTTGAGAATTGAAGGCTTGATATAAGAACGACTCACTGGTAACAGCAATGAGGTAAGAAAATGAACAATAACAGCAACATTATTAATAACAAAAGAATACAAGAGCAAGCGATTGACATTCAAAAATGCTCACTGAGGACCCTACAATAATGGACAATACATGACGGCTTCCCACCGACCTCCTGCCAGAGAGAGAGAGAGAGGGAGAAAGAGAGAGGGAGAGGGAGAGAGAGAGAGAGAGAGAGAGAGAGGGAGAGAGAGAGAGGGGCGGGGGGGGAGGGAGAGAGAGAGAGAGAGA
>WBMZ01010701.1:0-12201 GCA_013400975.1 Atrichornis clamosus | reverse complement strand
GGGGGAGAGAGGGGGAGAGAGAGAGGGAGAGAGAGACTTTATCCCACCCCTGGCAATGAGTGAAGCAATATCAAATAACATTAGGGTCCTGCCACATCCCCTCCCAGCTATTGCAAAAAATTAAACCTGTCCAAGCCAGAACCAGGACAGATGTATACCTGAACCATGGATATCTAAACATTTGGAAACTCTACGAGTAGAATTAACATGATTACAAAGCCTGTTTAGATTCAGTGTATATGAAAAGCAAGAATAAAAAGTAGAAAAAAATTTGTAACCTATTTAAAGACAAAGAAACCACAAAATATTTTCTCAAGAAGTTAATAAAGTAATAGATTTCACATGCACAGCCCCTCAAAGGGCACGTCTTCATGACATGAATAATGCAAGAGATAAGCAGGGCTAATCAAGCCAGAGATACAATGCCAGTGTAGCTATTCACTCTCCATTACAGAAATATATATTTAAAACTATTTGAGTAACAGTTTAGAAGTTCACTGTGCCACATATTTATTATTAAGTACCCACACATGTATATATTTGTCTTTAATGTATTTTTTGTGCTTTTATTGTTAACTTTTACTATTATCCGGAGTATAAACAAGAGAAATAAAGACAACTCAGCCAGACTACCTCTGTTTTAGCTTTTCCTGTCACTTGAACTGTCTTTATACCACTGATAGCCAGATCTAAATTTAGAATATATTATAAAATATTCCTACTTAAACTGCTCTTTGGTTGATCCCAAACAAAGGGCAGAGTCAACCAGTATTTCAGTGGACATCTGGATTAGCTGCCAATGCTTTAACCACTTTGTCTACTGATCTTCTCCTCCCAGAGGCTATACAATGAATTGGAGCTAACAGTTCCTGGTTCTCTATTCCTTACACGGACAGATCCTAGTCTTACATAAAAGTGAAACAAATAGACCTTCACCATGAAAGCCTTAAGTGCGTCTCTACACTCCATAATCTTGACCTGTGCCAAAATGACTGAGAATCAATCACCAATGTATGATTACTAGTCTGTTTACTTGCTTCAGAAAAGGAACAGCAGTCAAAATATCTCATTTGAAGCAAGCAGCTTAGCTACTTAACAGGCTAATAAGAAACAGTATGACACGAATATTTTCCAAATCTCACTACTCAGATTTTAAGCAATTTATGTCAAAGGAATAAACTATACAGTGTAATTTAGACAGATTCATGCCAAGTTTGTATTTAAAATATCCTCTAGTAATTGAAGAAAAGTGTTTATCGTTACCATTCTAACCTACAAAACTTACACACACACAGACACACACAGTTAATGGAACCCACAGGCTACTGATGTGGCAGTTTATCAAATTTAGCTGTAATGAAAGATAAATATTACAGGCAATTCACACTTCATGAAAGGATAAAAGTGTCAGTGTGTAGGTACCAGTTTTACTGCAGGCCATAATCAGCAAGTAAACGAAAGTGCAAATGTCTAAAGAGTTTATAGCCCTCTATGAACGCCTCATCTTGTCATGTATTGATTTAGGTTTTCAGAGGACTTTGCCAGTGTTAAACAAAGTGAGTGTCTGTGAACTTAAAGAACATGTTTTACCTCTGCCAATGCCATGTTTTACCTCTTACCACCTCTAGTTGTCTCAAACTAAATTTTAATGTGTTCCCATTGCTTTAATATCAGGAAATAGAAGAAACTGTTCCTTACACAACTATTTTCTTCTTAAACAGAGGGCAGTCCAGAGTGAATGTTTCATACTCTCCTCCTTCTCCGCAAACATGGACTCCATATTTCTCAGAAAGCTAATACAAAAGGAAAATTGAAATACGTATTACATTAAAACATTCTATTAAACATATTTTGTTGAAAATGTCAAAACCAGCACAGTACACACTGACTGCTGGCTGGGGTTAAACCACGATATGTACTTTCTAAAAGACTACCCATTACAAGGCTGAAAAACTCCAAACATCATATAGTCAGTTCTTGATTTCTTTGTATGGTTTTTACAGTGATCTAAAAATTACCAGTGTGTTGTATTTTAAGTAGAACTGTAACACTCAGATAAACAAATTAATTCCTATTTCTTCTTTCTCAGTGGCCACGAAAGGTTGTTCAGACTCCCACATTTGTCTAATTTTCTTTAGCGTAGCTATTTCACCTCTAGGAGAAACTTTTATTGTGAATCAACACAAGAAGTAGCACTTCACATAGAAGCATACAATGAACACATTTTTGACAACAGATTCAGAAACTGTATTCTGTGTTTCGGTAAATACTCATTCTTTCAAAAAAACAAAGCCAATGAGATTTTTCTAAGGCAAAAGCAAAAAGCTAAGGCAAGATCTAAAGAGAGAGAAACGTTGTTTCCTTTATAAATTGTACTTAATATACTTTCTAAATCAATATATGACTATTCATGAAGCACTGGATATCCCACTAAAACACATAACTAGATAAACCAAAACATTCAACAGACATGATTATCTTAATTAATCTCTGTTTTATAAATGAGCAGCCACGGAGCATGAACCAAAGTTCTTTTGCTGGAGTAAGGAGTGCACAACTGCTCAATAGCTCATGGTACTGTTTTAATGCACTGTACTGATAGGCAGTAAACAAGCACCTGTACTAGATCTGAGCACGGGGACACCCCCTCTTTTTCTGCAGGAGAAATTCATGCCCTTAGCAGAAGATTATATCACGTTCTAAAGTGTCGCTGCAGTAGCTGATTCAAGCCAAGTCCTGTCCAGGTTTTTTAACATTAAGCAAGCACTAACATTCTACTTTAAGTGGCTCTTGAGAATTTAAACTGTAGTCCTCAACTCCATTGCAAACACCAGTGTTACTATTGGGAATAATTTTTTAAGTCCTTTATGTCTTTCCTTAGAGATCAGAAGCCGACTCATGATGCTTCTGTAGCCAAAGTAGCAATGCAGTTCTCCAGAACACAGGAGTGGGTTAGAAAAAGTCTTGTCTGGAGGCTAGAAGGTAATTCCAAATCAGCTAGTTGCTTCGTTTTACGCAAATATAAGATTGGGCTATTTATACATTGTATGTTCCATTTTTTATATGGTTACCAGAATATTTGCGTAGCAGGTCTATTTAATATACTCAAATAACTCAAATAATTCTGTATTTTTATTGTTGAAGTTGAATGTAGTTGATATTATACTACAGTTCTCTTTCAAAGTTTTTTATTTTAAAACTTCAAAGAGTGTTTATAACTTCAGTTACTTAAACCAAAGGCCTGAATCCTCTTCAGTCTTTACTTTGCAGTAAAGTAAAATGCTCTGAGAAAACAATACCTTGGTAATGCTCTATGTGAATATTTAGTTGTCCGGTGCCATAAAATCTAAATGCCTTTTGGAACATATATTTAACATTTTTTCAATGTCTTGTTATGAGAGTTAGTTTTAATTTTTCCTTTCACGTTTTCTTTCAAAGAAAAGGAGTAAAAGAGAACCTTTAATCAAGTGCTCATTAAAAAATTACGCTCCTGACATAGAAGAGAACTCCATCTGTCAACAATGGCAACAAGGTTTGTATAGGACAAATACATCAGGAATAATTAATGTTGATGCAACAAGAATAGACAACCTACAAAACAGTTAGTCAAAACCTTTTATTCTTACTCTAGTTGCAAAAAAAAACTCTAAAGAAAACTATTACAAAAATGAAAGAGAGAAAACCAAGAAAGATCTTTCTAACTATAACCTTTCTAGAGTGAGTACAAGGAGTGACTATTTACAAGTCACTTTCAAAATTGATAGCTCTGCTTGCAAACAGTGTCTAGAGTAAGTATTGGCAATTACTATTGAACACTAGGAAGATGTGAGACTACTTCCTATCTTTGTTGTGAAAAATTCTCATTTTCAATGTCACTGGCTTCAACATCATTCTTGACACCAATTACACAAGGTGCTAAGGGATTTTCAGCTCCCACAAATGTTAACAGGAACAAAGGATATTCAGCAGCTCACAAAACAGATTCTTAACATTCATTTAACAAAGTCAGCAATATTTTTAAAATGTCGTCAATGGCATGAGAACTTTGCTTTTTAATAATTCAGATTATTAACATTTTTGAAGACCAATTATTTTGTTTTGCAAATTGGATGCTACATTCATAACAATACAACAGTATGGACTCTAAATTTTATGATTGCTAAATCTGCCTTCTAGTTCCTATGAGCCAGGAAACTGCAAATTTACAAATTAAACTTAACTAATTGCAAGTAATGCAAGTCTATTTACAAATCCAAAAGAAGTCTGTCATGAACACAACTTCTAGACTACACAAAATTTATCTTAAGTACACAATGAGATACAGGGTATATAAACAACAATTTCAAACATTACCTGAAGAACAGTCTCTTCCTAACTTGGGAATGAAACACAAGAATTAAAGCTGACTTTCTTTAACTTTTGGAATCAAAGATAAATATGTGAATTCAAGTGCTTCCCTTTTCAAGTAAAGACATTGTTCCCAAAGAGGAGATATAAGACTTAGTAAACCCTCGTGTTTACAGAAATGCTCTTTACATCAAGATGTTCTCATCAAATTCTGAAGCAAGCATACAAAAAAATATATTCCTATTGCCTATTAGCAGAGCCAGAAGTACAGACAAATATAACCATCATGTCCATTTACCATTCTATTAACAAGTTCTAAGGAGAGTGGGATCACCCCCTGAGATTTCATAAGTTGACAGAAAATTCTTTAGTGTAAAAAGCTGAGACTCCTGTTACAGAAGAAACAGTGGGACATGAAAGCAATTTAATAATTTAGCAATTATCTAGCAACTACTCCTCAATAATTAATCAAAGACCTATCAATTAGAAAAAAGCAATAATTCAGAAACTTTCCTTTCTGCAATGCCAATGTCCTGAGCCAGTAAAATTCACCCCTGCTGAAAGTAGGGGTGGCAGATCATCACTGCATTCCTAAGTTCAACATTCTGTATGTAGCCAAAAAAAAATTGCAAAAAGGTTTTCCCACTCCTTAGTCCTCCATTTTTCTGCTGCTACTGCAGCAAAATCACCTCACCTTTATGTCAATAATTATTATAATTTCTACTGTACACGTAAACTAAAGTAAACCAGAAGACTGAAAATTTGGGTGATACTATATATTTTCAAAGTCAAATAATTGAGTTGAGGAAATCAGGGCTGGTAGTGTGTTTGTTTGTTGGGGATTTCTTCCAATTAACATTGACATGCCTCATATAATGCCTCAACCAGAGTTTTTGTTCTAAAAAGGAAATGACTAGTTCATGCTTATTTCTTATATATCCAAAAGACAAATTGTAACAGGTGCATTATAGCAATAAAGTTGATTTTGATCTCATTGAGTGTTCCTTAAGGTAACCTTTTAGTGCACAAAAAAAAAAAAGAAAGTGAGTTCTACTTCCAGATATGTAACAGCAGAGAAGCTGAACTCTGTGAATACATGCTAAAAGTAAAATACATTCCCTACAAATCCCAAATTACTCAACATGTCACATATATGGTGGCTCTGTATCAAAGATGCTCATATTCAACACCGGCATTTTTCTGGGCACTGAACTTATTCAGATATAAAGAGGTTTTCAACAGAACTGAAGGACGTGTAGAACATTACTTAATTAATTCTAAACAGAACTGCAAAAATTCTCACAAATTTGCACACCGCACTCAGAAAAAAGCTGTAATGAAAAACCCTGCACCTAGCTCAATAAGAAACAGTTATGTAATGTCAGATGTCAACACAGAACCCAAAAAAACGGTCCACAAGGACATGAAAAAACTATAAATTAGAAAAAAACTCCAACAAGAACAACTAATTTACTGTAAAATTTGAAATTATTGGTTACATAATACAGCACAAATCAAAGACATGTAGGTATATAAAGCTGTAGTTGTTTTGGAGATGTGCAGTGTTAAACATTAATTCATTATGTGTATGGTTTGTTATAATCAGAATATTAAATTGTATCTCTCTGCCTTACTGAAAACTCTGAACACCTTGTTTTCACATTCTGTCTGCTAGAGCTTCTGATGCTGAAGACTTCACTGGCTGGCAAAAGAGTATTTTTCACATCATAAGCCTAAATATTTCTCTTCAGTTTATAGTTAATGATTTGGTTTTACTAGGCCTTAAAGCTAACTAAGTATCCGGTAAAAACAATTTATTTGTACTGGCTTGATTTTCATAGCATGTATACGCACAAGAAACAGCTAAATGAACAAATCATCAGTAGTACACTCTCCCCTACAATGGTCTGACAAACATTGCAAGTGGGGTCAGAATGTCCTATTTGTACATTTTAAGCTCTGTCATTGCTCTGTTTATTGTTGTATCAATAAAAGATAAAACCTGCAAATGTGGGTTTTGAGAAGCATTAAACCATGACAGTAATAATTTCAGTGAAACCAAGTAAGAATCACTTCAATTGAGACATCAAACACCATGAAGAATACATGTAATTCACAAAAACTACCACTTTTGGATTTCATAGTTTATTATTTTCTTTTTAAAATGAATGATGGTGAAATCAAATGCAGAAGAATACTTCTTATTAGCACAATTAAAACTGCAATACTTTCTGCTACAGTTTCAAATAAAGTCAAGACTGCGGATTCAACTGAGGTGAATAGCTAGCCAGCTGCAACCCCACTGAAGCTGCAACCTGAATTTTGATAACAGAAGCTTTCTGTGAATGTGAATGCTGAGATGATTTAAAGAAATAAGTGAGGCAAGACTTACATAAAAAAGATAATGAATGGGATTTGTATACCAACTAGTTTACATAGCAGAGGGCAGGGGAGAGGGAGGGGAAGATTTCTGGGCAGATTCTCCAGGTCTGAAGTAATAAACCTGAAGTTAAGAACAGATCAACAACATCTCTTCAAGTAAAGTTATTTGAATGTTATGGACCTTAATTCTTCCTCTTCAGTTATGCCAAGTAGCAATTATCTATCTTCTCATCTCCAGACAAGTAAATAATTAACAAAATGGAGTTAAACTCAAGATATAATTGCTATGTAACTCAACTGTCTTTCAGTAGATAAAGAGATTTTTAAAGTTCCTAAAAAATTCTGGTTACTTTTGCTTTCTCGTCTGCAAGTTTGCCGTGCCCTTAAGTGTTCCAAAAAAACTACTTATGAAGCCAGGCTGACTGGTAACTATCTAGATTAACAATGAAAAGTATTTTTAGGAGATCACTGTGGAAATTTAGACAGCCTACACTGATGAAAGTTATATCAAGACTCTTAATAGCCAAACACACAATCATTGTGGGTTTCTAACAGACCCAAGGACAAGGAACTGTGGTAAACTGGCATCGTCACAGAGGATACATGAAAACATAATTTCAGAACTGTTTTTCTTGAACTTAGCTTGATGTTTGATGCTTCTATATCAAACTCAAGACTCAAGTACAAAACCTAATTTCTTTTTCTTTCCCCTAGTTGAATAATTTTTCTTTAAATAAATCTACAAGCTCTGCCTACAAGCATTATCCTGCTTTGATGACACATAACCCTTTGCACAGAATTAAGTACATCCTAAAGAATAAACCGCTTATTCCATTTAAAAAAAAAATTTGTATTTAAATGCATTTCCCTGTATGCAGTCTGACCGTGTAAATGGCAGGAAACCTTCAAATAGGAATCTTTAAGGAAGTTTTGTATCACCTATGATTTTGCCGCTACCATTACTTGCTCTGAAAGTCTTTAACTTACACACAATTATTTAGCTTTATCATATTAACATACTAGTGTGCCTGCAATATTGAGGTTTCAGGCCTTTAGTTTGTTTTAAAGATGCTGACACCATTTGTGAACTATGTAAAGATATAATGTTTTTCATACCAAAAGTGCATAGCAGAGGCTTATATTCTGTATACAAAAATAAGCTTTGGGTTAGCACCTAATTTGTGAAAGCAAGTAATTTTTAAAGTTAATTTTACTGAATTTTTGCCTGTGTTACTTTTTAACTGCAAGTTTAAGTATATGAGTATCCTTCAAACAATACTCACCTTCAAAAGAATAGGCTCCATTTCACCTAGAGTTTTTCCTAGATGCTTATCTGGATCTAAACCTGAAAAAAACCCAAAAAGTGTAAAAATATTTTTTATGAAGTACTCTTATGACATCAATAAATGTTTTGTTTTGTTTTTTTCTTTTTCAAATATAGCACGTCTCTCTTAGAAACTCCACAGTACCTAAGATAACTACCACCCTAAAGAAAACACACTCAGTCAGAATTTTTCCTTATCCTCTTTCGGCAACTGGTTTCCATGTTTATAGAAAAATAAAGCCAGTTATCTTTTCACTACGTGTCAAGTGGAAAAGCTATTGCTTCCCTTTCTTAGAAGTTTCACTAACCGGTGAAGTAAACACACAGGTCCATGGTAGTAAAAATATTACGCAGATATTGCCTCTTTGAGGCAGAAGTTACCTTTGTAGAAACCTACTACATTAAAATACAAGTTAATTTTTTTTTTAGTTTCTGCAACCGGAAGGGACACAGACTGTTTTCCATAATAAAAACTTCTTTTGCCAAATCACATTCTGTGTGTGTGTTACTCACATAAAAATTTTAAGACTAAAAAGGATGGATGTATAAAGAAAACTCAGAGGATGTACTGAAAGGTGTACCTTTTGATCCATTACAAAATATTCTGTATGATGCCTACATTTTAATTTATTTTCCTTTGTAAAAACGTAAGCCCTATGAACATTTGATAGCTACTCTAACTTGCTCCTCTGTATCACTGTTTCGACTTTCTGAGTTTGGCCAACTTATGGCACCTAATGGTCATTTCTCAGGGATAAATTAAATAATTGGCAGAAATCAGTAGCAGGATTAAAAAAAATCCTGGAACAACTATTTCAAGAGTTGACATCTTCAACCAAATAAATATGCTAGTTGGATTTGGCACTAAGTGGTCAAAAGGTCTTAGCATATGAAGCAAATGAGAAAAAACAAAAGCATAGCCTCTGAAAGTGAAGGAACACTGGGAAATTTTCAGTTATCACATTTTTACTACTCTTAATTATTGTGGTTTGGACTTCTTTTTGTAATGATCACAATACCCATCTATTTTTTCCTACTGTACTGCTTTACACAATAATAGGTATCATCAAAGAGCTGCCACCAAAATTACTCCGTTCAGAAGCAATTTCTGAAGTACATACCCTGCAAAGCACTTTAGATCATTGATGATGAAAGCTGTTATATAAATGTACAGTACACTATTATATAAACTCATTGCTGACTTAAAATAGCTGATATGTCTCTTAATTTTTACAATCATGATCTTGGTATATTTAAACTCCTGCAAAAGTAAAACAAGTTAGAGTGAATGAGATTTCAAAACACTAAGAAAGTTTTTAAATATTTCATTAAAGCACATTAAAAATTCCCTTACTATCTAGGGGAGTGCTTTTAAAACTGCTTAATAATTAAAGTAAAAGAAGACTGAGGTTTTTTCCTCCCTCTATTCCTTTTTTTGTATTGCTTTTTATTAACAGACTAAAAATGCGTGTGCTAGATATATGATAAGGGTAATTTCTTCTTGCGAAAACAACTTTGAAATATATTAATTCAACTTCAATACTTCAATGGTTCTGGTAATCTCTTCCAACTTACACCAGCTCAGTATTCTGTCCTTGGTTTTAATGAGATAGGTAGTAGGCCAAACAAGCAATTTCTCTTAAAGTAAACAAATGAGTACTGTAATACAATATCATTTCACACATTTACATTAACATTATTCCTTTAATATAATTACTTTTCTAAGATAAGCACCCCTCTCTCCCTGTTAAAATCAGATTGAGTTCCTTTCAATTCAAACCAAGTGATACATTATAAACATGTAAGATGGGAAGAAGGTGTCGGAACCAGACACACTAACATCTTATTTCTTTTACAAGGTTCTCTTTGACAATATGGGTATACCTTCTGTTCTGTCCCCTAATGAACACAAATCAGTATTTTAAAAGAAACTATGATACAAATAATTTATGGAACACAAATAAATTGCTGATGTATATACTATGGGTAAACTCTTTAGTAACATCCCACACCTACATGAAAATCTGTAAAAGCAAAATGTACCTTTCCTGTTTCTCAGCAGAATTCTAATTTTGGACAGCTTGCTTTTCTTTTGAAAAATATGATTTTGTTTAGTTTTCAATAGCTTGGTATTATGAGTGAATAGAGACTGTCTGGTAAAGGCATCAAGAACCAATGTAACTTTTAATTTGCAGAACCAGTAATTCATATCTCAAATCTCTAATGGTATCCATTCACAGATGAAGCTGTATGTCTAATGTGAGAATTAGTATAATAAAGTATTTAAAATCATACTTACAAAACAGTTATTATAAAGCTATGCTTCTATTTGGTACATTTTTCTTTATCAATTAAGATTCTTAAAATGGCTGACTAAAGAGAGGAACAATATATTGCAAAGTCTTAGTACCACTTCTTCCAAATTTTTCCTCAGTGGAACTATATGTGAAGAAAGCTGAATGGCTTGATAAACCAACAACAAGGTCCAGGGCCTGGATGACTGTATGTAGAATTTAAAAATTAATTAGGAATGGAACTATAATTTGCAGCACTGACTTCTATTTTATTTAACTTGCATGTATCAATGGGAAGCAATTAGAATTCAATTAAAATACTCACTTTTATTACTTCACTGACTGACCTTGAAGTTAATGCCTGTTTTATTTAATTGCATCATCTATGAATAAATGTTAACCCTAGAATGTTATGGCCCATTATTTTCCACGCATTTTTAACTCCCCAACTGAACTACATCCGTCAATTTATTACATGCTGCCAAGAGAGCAAGTGGGGCTTTATTTCTTTGAGATAGACCAATACATGATGACAGAAACATCTCAAAAGATTTGATAATGCTGTTTTTAACAGTGCTCAGTAAAACAAATTGTGCTTTCACCTCCAGTTTTGTAGTCTAATTTTACTGTAAAATCAGTAAGGGATAACACAAATGGTATAATCACTTCAAAGTGATTTCTACTCCATCTGTAATTTCTGATAAATCCACTGACAGGAGCAGAACTCCTTCCTGCAGATACCAACAATGGTTGCAGAATGCTCTTATGTACAGCCACAAGACAAGTGCTGTAGAGAACTGCAGCAATGTCAAAAGACTGGGGCAGAAATTCACAGCTTTGTTCTGTGGTGAAAAAAAAGACGATTACTAAAAGACATGTTACCACTGTTGAGTTATGCAAAGGAACCATATTTTAAAAAGTTCACTTTGTCCATATGTCTTAGTGTAGCAGGAAAGCCTCACCTGAGGGGCAACTACCTGATACTATTTGTATTTATCAAAACCATTAGAAAACCAAGTTACATTTTCATGGCATTACATTCAGCTAATAAAATCCACATTCTAAAGCCTCATCTGAATAAGAAGAATATGTTTTATACATGTTCAGAATTTTAAAATAGTCTGGAATTTTAAGGAAGTATTTCAAAATAAAAAAATCTATTTTCATCTCAGTAAAATATCAAATAAATAACAATAAATCGTAATTACTGATTTTAAGAAATGGTGGTAAAGTTCTTCTGAAAGCTACATTGAAGCAAACTCTAACCCATAATATATGAACACATTGTGAAAGAATCACTACCATACACAAACACATCAATAAAATATGAGTTAACCATTATCTGTTGATAACATAGGGAAAAAAAACTCTGTCCTCTTCTAACTAAACAACCTTACAATTCAAAAAGTAAATCCTATTACTCACTTACTTCTTTCCTAAAATAAGGTTAAAAACAAATCTCCAAAATTGCTATTACCATAATCTTCTTGAAATATCATATTCATAGGATTAGGATAGACTTTTGGAAAAAAAATGGAACCTATTTTACAGTTACAGAAACATGAAGTTCCCCTTTTTTCCTGACTTGAGAAGTATTGTTGAGAAGATTAGTAACTGCCATCACTATGGATGTCAGGGACTAAGACAACTTCTGATGATGTAGAGCTGCATAATGCACAGTAAAGTTTCTGGAATGATCCTAATCAGCTGCTCACCAAGAGTAGAATTATTTAGAATTTTGAATACGAAAAGAGGTAATGAAATACTTTGGCTTTCTGGAACCAAAACTAGTCTCTTCTCAATCTCTTTATCATAAAGGAGACAGGGTTAACAATAAGGTGACTGTCTTAGTTT
>WBMZ01010699.1:14552-43838 GCA_013400975.1 Atrichornis clamosus | reverse complement strand
CGGCCGCTGAGGCAGCAGGTAGGGCGGGCGCGGCGGGCGCGGAGCGCAGCGGAGCCGGGCGGGGCGGCTC
The DNA here is from genome assembly GCA_013400975.1 of Atrichornis clamosus. NCBI lineage: Eukaryota > Metazoa > Chordata > Aves > Passeriformes > Menuridae > Atrichornis > Atrichornis clamosus. Next base: position 43,768 of record WBMZ01010699.1, on the reverse strand, counting down.
CCCCGCGGCCGGGGGGCAGCGGTGCCCGCGGGTCAGAGGAGGGCGGGGGACGGGAGCCCGGGTAGCGGCTTCCAGGGAGTCTCCTCGTGCGGCGGGGCCGGGAACGGCGGGAGGGAATGAACGGTCCGCGCGGACGCGGTGGCACAAAGGCCGTGAGTAACGGGGGGTTGGTGGGAGCGACAGCCGCAGCCCAGGTGAAGGGCGAGGGGAGGGACACGAGCCTGCAGCGGGAACAAAGCAGCCTCCCTCAGGGTCTTCAGTGGGAGGTGGGAGAAAAGGAAAGAAGAAAAAGGGGAGAAACGGGGACAGAGGGAGAAAAGGGGAGGGAAAGCGAGTGAATGGGGGGGAAAAGGGAGATAAAGGGGAAAAGGGGGGAGAGGGAAAGGAAAGAAGGAAAGAAAGAGAAAGAGAGGAAAGAATGAGAGAGAAGAAAGAAAGAAAGAAAGAAAAAAAGAAAAGAAAGAAAGCAAGCAAACATCAATGGGTGAACATGCTGTAGATTTGCTCATTTTGCTCATTCTGCCGACTTTCTGTGTAATTGCATCCTAGGTTTTCATTCCCTACACACCCTTGGAAGGAGCTCACTATGACAGGGCAGAGTCTGAAGGCTTTATCTGAAGCAAATTTTGAAGACAATGAGATCAGCATCAACGTTGGAGGCTTTAAGAAAAAGATGAGATCAAACACGTTATTAAGGTTCCCTGAGACCAGGCTGGGCAAATTGCTGAGCTGCCACTCAAAGGAGTCAATACTGGAGCTTTGTGATGACTATGATGACACCAAGAATGAATTTTACTTTGACAGGAACCCCGAGCTCTTTCCTTACGTGCTACATTTTTATAACACTGGCAAGCTCCATGTGATGGGTGAACTCTGCGTGTTTTCTTTCAGCCAGGAGATTGAATACTGGGGAATCAATGAATTCTTTATAGACTCCTGCTGCAGTTATAGCTACCATGGGAGGAAAATGGAGCCAGACCAAGAGAAATGGGAGGAACAAAGTGACCAGGAAAGTACCACATCTTCTTTTGATGAGATTTTGGCCTTCTACAATGATGCCTCTAAATTTGACAAACAACCCTTTGGAAACATCAGGAGGCAGCTGTGGCTTGCTTTGGATAATCCTGGGTATTCAGTTTTAAGCCGTATCTTCAGTGTCCTTTCAATAGTGGTGGTGCTGGGCTCCATCATGACCATGTGCCTGAACAGCCTCCCAGACTTTCAGATTGTTGACAGCAGTGGGAACCCTGATGAAGACCCTCGCTTTGAAATCGTGGAACATTTTGGTATTGCATGGTTCACTTTTGAACTGGTGGCAAGATTTGCAGTAGCTCCTGACTTTTTAAAATTTTTCAAGCATGCCCTGAATTTGATTGACCTAATGTCTATCCTTCCATTTTATATTACATTAATTGTCAACTTGGTGGTGGAAAGTAGTCCGACTTTAGCAAATTTAGGCAGAGTTGCACAAGTCCTGAGACTCATGAGGATCTTTCGCATATTAAAGCTTGCTAGACACTCCACAGGTCTCAGGTCTCTCGGAGCCACCCTGAAGTACAGCTACAGAGAGGTGGGGCTTCTTTTACTTTACCTCTCTGTTGGCATCTCCATTTTCTCAGTAGTGGCTTACACCATTGAGAAAGAAGAAAATGAAGGGTTAGCCACCATCCCTGCTTGTTGGTGGTGGGCTACTGTTAGCATGACCACAGTTGGCTATGGGGATGTTGTGCCAGGGAGCACTGCTGGCAAGTTGACAGCATCTGCATGCATCCTAGCCGGGATCCTAGTGGTAGTGCTTCCCATTACACTGATCTTCAATAAATTCTCCCACTTTTATAGACGTCAGAAGCAGTTAGAGAGTGCCATGAGAAGCTGTGATTTTGGTAATGGCATGAAAGAAGTTCCATCTGTCAATTTAAGGGACTACTACGCTTATAAAGTTAAATCCCTTATGGCCAGTCTGACCAATATGAGCAGGAGTAGCCCCAGCGAGCTGAGCCTGAATGATTCACTGCATTAGTGTACAAGTCTGACAGCAGTTTGCATGAGAGCTATCAAGAGCTATGTTTATAAATGTTTTCCTATTTGTCTTCTTTGTTGTTTTTTTCCTAGAGGATAGTGTTGCTGACACTGCACTTTGCACCTGAGAAACTAAAGACATTTCTATTACAAGTTGACAGTTTGCACATTTTCATCCTGTTGCATAAGGGTAGTAAATGCTGACTTTTCCATACAAGTGTTACCACTTCCATGACATTAGTGCTAGTGGTATAGTGATGATCTGTTACTTTGTGCATTTTCTCATCTGAGCAGAGAAATGAATGTACCCAAGTGGAATAAAAATTCTCAGCTGTGACATGAGTAATGAAAAATCACCTATACTGGTACCTGTACTAGTATGGCACTTCCCATGCATTTTACAACAGTTTAAAACAATCACCTGTGAATCACTGATACAGGAACACTTTTACCCATATTGCTGACCAGTAATTCTGATCATCACTTGTCTGAAAACACCTCTAAGTTTGCTTACTCTTGAATACACGTGTTAAAATCTGGGTGTTCTTGTTCTGAAATGTTATGTATGTTAATATTTTTCAGAATCTCCTAAGCATAGACCTTCCTCTGCTTCCAAGATTAGGTCAATACTGAGCCCTCTGAAGGCCACCCCTCATTTTCAGAGAGCTATGTATTCAAAGGCTACAGTTTTACATGTGACTCTGGGTATGGAGGCCCTCATAGACCTCTCAGTATCCCATTCCCAGAAGTGATCTGCTCACAGCTCAGTCCCAGTGCAGTTGCAGATATGCTGTGTCAGTCCATCAAAATGGTTCTGAGATCAGACACACAAACACGTGGGCTTTCAACAATTAGAAGCTCCAATGAAAAACCTGGATTTGTTTAATGAAGTGAAATATTCCCACATGAACAGTATAGGCAGCATTTTAGGAATTGACATTCATATACTGCAAAAAGACTAATTATAAAGATGCCATATGTGATGCTGAGATATAAAATCTAATTTTATCAGAAAAGCTTGAAAGCAGGTGTTGATGACAGACAATTCCATTAAGATTTCTGCCAAGGAAACTCTAAGGAAAAAAACACCCTGTAAGTCACATTTTCCCTCAGAAAGAAACTCACAATTTACAGCTAAGGGAGAGTATAAGGGCGTAAGAAGGGAACAGAAAAACAAAAAGAGCTTAATACTGCACTGACTGTGGGTAGATCCTCCTACCTACTTCTGTGATGTAGTCAATTTATATCCTTTCAAGGGCTGGCATGTACTTGTTTAAGAAAAAAAATACACGAGAGAACAGATAATCTGGGATTTCAAGAGTAATCATGAATCTGCACAAAGTTGGTTTTTGAGTGCTCGGTCTCCTCCCTTACACAATTGTACAGAGATCAACAGGCAGGCCTATAGTCAACAGGCAGAAGCCACTGCTTCCCTCTTTTTACTTCTTGGGATCTGTGCTAGAAAACAATCTACTGGCACTCAGTGGGCCGAACAGCATTTCTCCTCAGATCCTACTCTTTTTCCATTCCATTTATTATGCGAAATGTTCCAATTAATTTTTTTGTTTGTTTTACTTATGAAGACTAGAGAGGTGCAGAAATTAAATTCAAACTAGTTAGAAGAGAAATTAAAATACTAAAGCTAAAATTGTCATGTTTGGAAGACTGTGTTTGTATACCATGACAAGAGGTGGCCCGACCGACAGAATAAAGCAAATATGGTAGGAAAAGGTAATTGCCTCATTTAGGCTATCTGAGGTTGCAGTTTGGTTTGGATCTTTTGATGCTGTATCAGCTCCACCTAAAAAGCAGAAAGCTGAGCACCCCGGCTCAGATTCCTGTTTGCCCAGTGACCTACCACAGAATACACGGTGTGAAATAACTTATCCTGCCACCCCATTTCCTTTGAACACCCTCCCCACAACAGTTAGTAGCTGATTTAGGCCATGAAGTGTGAGGGAAACAGGTCCTTTCCAACCTTACCAAAGACTTCAATATAGCCTTCACAGGTTTTAAGTCAATTGGCAAGCTGTTGCTTGCTGTCCCTGAAATTCAAAGAATCATACACGTGGTCCTGAAGGTAGACTTAGAGAACCTGAATCCAAACTTGAAACATTTTGCTCAGGTTTACCCTAATGGAGGGCTGGCTCAAGTTCTCTGCTGGGTCACAGGCACACATTCAGCACTCTTGTCCCTGATTCGTACTGCCTGTGTGTAAACTCTCACAGCCACCCAAAACACGGAGCAGCGTGAGGTCACCTGTCGGGCTGAAATACCAGGAAGGAAGTAAGGGAATGATGAGGGGGGCATGTGCAGCACATACACTCCAGTCAGGTTACATGCTGCAAGGGTGGCAAATTCTCTCACAGTGCAAAGGACACTGCAAGCTCTCACTAGGTCTGTTGGCTGGGGGTTTTCAGAGAACTCAGCTCCAAGCAGTGCTTTTAACTCAGTTTCACAAGCAGTAGATTCCCAGAGCTGAAAACCAGTGACTTTCAGGGCAGTTATTTGGTGAGATCTGTAGACTTGCCAAAGAGTCACAAATTCTCTCAGCTGTTGCTAGTTTAACATTGCAAAGTTTGGGTCTAAACTTTGTAACACATAATTTCAATAACCTATAGCTTATCTTATGTTCTAGATTTATTATTATTTGTAGGGCTGATGCTCAGTCATTTCTGCAAATATTGAATGGAACGCGTCCAAATTGCATTTTACTAAAGAAAATGAAATACCCCAAGGAATTCCAACTTTTATTGTAGTGGTTGAAAGGAATTTTCATTATTGCATTTTTATATAAGTGCTTTGGATCAAAGACACTAAATAAATAAAGTACTGAAATTTAATATGTTCTTATTATCATGACAATTACTTTACACAGTGCACAGGAATTCCTTTCATAAACTTAACTAACTCCATGTTAAAAGTAGTCACATTTTTGCTTCCCCCTCCTCCTGAAGACCTTTCCAGAACTGTGCTGCTCTCCAAGGCTTGCACAACTTTTAGCACAATTTACACCAGGTTTTTGTCTTTTGCCAACACTGTTCTTTAGCTTAAATATTTCATTTTCCTCTTAGCATATTTATAGACAGCGATCACATGCCCTTACATACCTATTTTCACAGGTTTATACCTCCCAAGCTTCCCTTTAGTTTTCTTTTTATAAGTCCTGTTCCCCTGACCATCCTAGGAGATGTAGCCTTTTTTCTGCATTAATTCTGCTAGATTTATTATGTTTGAGCATTGTACAGTATTGTACAGCAGTTTTAACATTTGCTTATGACTAACAGAATTTTTCACTGAGCAGAATAACAATGTAACGATTTAAGTAATGCTGCTGACTTAGCTCCCCCAAAATATCTAAGAAAGGAAGAATAAGGCACACCTTTCCTGACATTTTATGAAGTAACGTCTATTCTAGGGCTCAGTGCCGTAAGTACTGAGAAAACTTATATCTCATTAAATAAAAGCTACAGGAAAATGTTTACATTACACTTTCAAGGAAAAGTTCATCAATCTCTCCAAAGCCTCACAGGGGAGAAGAGGGAGTGTAATTTTCGAGTAGTGAGTAATTTTGCCAGACTTCTTCACTCATTTGTGTGAGAACAGGGCATCTGCACTTCCATAAACCAATGGGTCAGAACTGAAGGGTGAGAGGACTAATTGGCCACTTTCTCCAGGTTGAAACTTGAACATTTCTGTGGTCAGAAATCTCCTTACTATGGATGTGCAGTTTACTGAAGAACATTGCATCGGCCTGTGCTCCTCCTGCCTGTGACAGTCCCCTTCCAGGCACCAGTGAAAATGCTGCGCCTACTCTCTTCAGTCTGAGAGCTTTGCATTGTTTAAATGAGAATTGTGGAAATATTTCAAATGAGGCATCTTACTTCATTGCCAGGAATAAACTGTTAGAGAATCTGAATTTCTAGTACAAATCTAGGCTATTACGAGAGTCAGAGATGCCCTTGAGAAGCAATATGTTACATTATGTTCCTGAGATGTAAAACCTATATATAGATTGTGATTAAGCTTTTTATGTATGTTGAGATTTTGTATTATTGCCTGGCTTGTTACTCACTTTCATCAGTTGCTTATTCTCCCTTTCCCTGCAGACTGTCCATTTTGAAAACAGACCGGTTTTTCCTTATGTTACATAGAACAAACTTAAAAACAAAGAACTTTGCCTTTAGTTTTCCAAATTTAATACCTCCAGTATTTGTACCTTTTTGTACAGAACTTTACAAGACTGCAGGGAACTACTGTATCTGGTGCTCTTTGTACTTTGTTTCTTGTCCCAATAGTGTATAACATAGTCAAGAACTCAGTTTTGTGCCACAAAATGGAAATTAAATGCATTAAAAATTATATTTCACCAGGGATCAAGAACTGATTTAAGTTTCAGGATATTCTGAGTATATATAATCAAAAAGAAGCCCGTCTCTCATTGTGAAGATGTTTCTTTTAAACACACACCAGGCTAGATTTGTATTCTTAGAAATGCTCTTAATTGGTGATTGTGGTGGGAAACCCATATTTTTCAGTTGAATAAACAGCACAAGCTTCTTGTTCTCTACCTGACAGATTAGGGACTAAGTAACATACCACCAGCACTTGTAGGCACTAAATCAACTTGACACGACCTTTCATCTCTTCCAAAATAACCCCCATCCTTAGAGGCCTCAGCTGTGCACATATAAGCAGCAGAAGGCCTCTGGAGTAACTGCTCCTGCTGTGCTAGTTATCCATTTCCTCTCACAATACTCCTGACTTTAATCTACCTTTGATGGTACTTTCAAACAGCATTCAACCTAAGTCACCACTCATATCCCTTGGTGGGGTGTTGTGCCAGAACTATTCTTTTCTCATCATGTTATTCTTAATTTCGTTTCCAATTTATGCATCTGGCTTCCCATTACGTTACACTAGAAATTAATTTGATCTCCCGTAACTAATTTTCAAGTTGCCCACTATTCAGACAGGGTAGAAGAATGTTCCCATCAGATCACTGAAGCATTTTTTACTGATTCTGCCTTTTTCCTTAAAAAAAAGATTATGCTTCTCATCTGAGAATAATTTACTGGGTTAAAAATGGAGCAATGGGTAATACATTATTCAAAGCAACGGTTCTACAGAGCAATCATTGAAGCTGCTAAGAAACATCACCCTCGTTAAAGATTGTGGATCTCTTCACCTCTCATATATAAAATTATGCATTGTCAACTGGAGGAAGCAACCTCCAAACAGTACGAAAGTGTGTCCCGAGATCACATGACACTGCTGGCAAAGGTCTGGCTCTGGAATTTATTTGCCCTGCTAGTAAAGAGGACGGAGAATCATCTCACAGATGTTGGGACTCACACCGACCTCCCACCGGACACTGCAGAAATTTGTTTGCCTGACATCGCCTCACCCTTTATACACAACCCTAAATCATGTAAGTCCTCACTTGGATAAACACATGCATTTGCCATAAGAGGCAGTGGCACAAATCCAGCATTTCAGCTTCACAGAAGTGCAGAAGAAACATCAGCACCTCCCACTCTTGCTTTTTTTTCTTTCAGTGTACCAATGGGCTTTAGCTTCTCACTGATCCCTGTTCAGAAACGAACAGGGCTAAATTTATTGGGAATTGGACAAAGTCTACTATAAATCTGACAATTTCTTCTATACATCTAAAGCAGCCTAAGCTTAATCTCATAAGGTAGCTCCTAATCTAATTTGGAAGATGAGTGGTACTCACACAGCACAGTTTGCTTGCCAGCAGCTGCTGTGCTCATCTCAAGTCCTGTACCTCCTGCTTCAGCCCCTTTATGTATCTGCCATATCCTGACGTGGCCATTCCTGCAGCCTGCATGTCATATGAGGAATGGGTGATGTGGTGGCTGTAACACAGCAAAATGAGGGTTTGGAGTTCCTGATTTAGGAACATCAATCCCATAAACTTTCAGTGGAAATTATCTCCATCCTGAGAAAGCAGTGTAAAAAAAGCAAAGTGCATCTTTTCATCTTGCTAGAGAATGTGAGAAAAGAAGTCATGGTGAATGAATGGCTTGTCTACTTGAGTTCTGGGCTTTTAAAATAAAACATTAATCCAATGCAGCCCAGAAAAGAAAAATAAACCAGATTGGAAAACAACAAAGCTGTAGCTGAACAGTGTTTCAATTCTTTCCTTACAAAGTGCACAGAACACCCATGTGTTGCATGGTTTCCTTTAGAGATCTGGACCAAAAATCAGAGATCAGCTTCCAAAAGTTTAGATTTCCCAATTTCTAAGCACTGCCGGGGTGTTAGACGTACCCTCCCCTCACTTGGGGCGGCAACATGGCACTCACAAACAAGGAGTTGGCAGCCTCATGGTATTTTGGGGCAGTAAGGCCATGCAGCTTCTGTGACTTGCTGTGATGAGGGAACACAGCAGCTGTTTGGCTCCGCAGCACGGTGCCCATTCAGCCCTGAGCATTTCCACTGATCAGGACAGAATCTGGAAGACAGCTCAGAATGGAGCAGTAACCTCTTCTAAAAATGCCTGAGTGTTCTTCCTTGTTCTAGAGCAAAAAGCTGAACTAAACACTTTAGTTCACATCAGTCAAACACTTTGCAAATAAGACTTTCCTCCTATTTTAGCTGCAAGATAGGACCAAACTGCTGAGCTTTTTGTGGAGGCAGTAGCTGAAGATAAGTGCTATGAGATGTATAAACTTGTGTCAGTTGATGAGCTGAATAAATCAATGCTAACGACACTTAAAAGGCTTCAAAATTATACCTACTTGGAATAAATTTGCAGTAATTGCTGGGATGTGGGGCTACTGTATTGCTGGTCCTGTAATACAAGAAATCCTCAATTCCTTATTCTAATAATTACATAATTGAGAGCTGTTTAAACACCTGGTTGCCAACAGAAGTTATAATTGCACTAATTAAGAGAAATAGGCTTCTTAGGTTTGTTGATTGATTCTAAAACAACACTATTGCTATCAATTTTAGCCACATTACATTGTGCAACGTAAACAGCCTCAAAAGCTGATCTATTTTTATAAAAGCTGAGCAACCAGTGGTGGATGCGTTCCCTTAGCAGGAGAGATATCCACGTACCTATAGTGGGGTACCAAATTACTTTTGGTTGTTTTAGTGTTTCTAATGGGATGAGAGACCCTTGGAATGAGTCAGAGCAATATTTCAGTTGTATTTATTGAAATACTGAACCAGTATTTCAATATCAGTATCACATCAGAGAATTCTGTTCTCTTTCTGAGGTATATTGGATTTGGATTAAGCAATTGTATGTGTATATAAACCAGTGCAGTGTTGGACATTAATACAGTCACCCCATTATTTTCTGGACAGTCTCAAGGCCATTTTCTGTAAAGATCAACTAACAGGAAAAGCAACCCAAAATTTCTCCTGGATTTCAGGAGACTCAGAAAAAGTTATTTTATTAATTGTATTTATAAGTAGAGCATTTGACTTGTTTCTGCATTTTTAATACAAAACACTTTGAAAAATTCTAGTCTTCTTCCCTAGTTTCAGCAGGGAAAATTGGTATATGACAAATAAATACGACTTATCTAGAGTCTGAAATAACACCTGCACTTTAAAAAGAATCTCATGCTTTTGGATATGGTTGCTATGAAAAATGGTAACTCTACTTAATCCTTCCTCAAATAATCTCTGGCCTCCATAATCTCTGGACTATGACACCTGTTTTCATGTATGATGAGAGAGCAAAAGGTCACCTCTTGGTGTTAAGCCTGTATAACCCACTGTACTGTAATAAAAATGAAATATCAATTGATGCATCACACAAAAGGCTTTAGTGTCAGATAAATCAACTCAAAAGCTTTTGGTCTCCCTCTTTGATGTATTGGCTGCGAGGCTTTTCTTAACAGCAACCACGCAGGCTTTGGGAGCCCAGGAGGAGGGCTGCAAAGCAGCAAAAATACCTGAAGAAGGCCAAAAGTAGAGTTAGAAATATGCGAAGGCCACAGCCATCTCCCCATGCATCGATCCTTCCAGTGACGCCAAAGGAATGAAAGGATGAACGGAGGGGCAGGGTGCTTGTTTCTGGGCACACCTGTATGCAGTAAAAGAACAGTGAGAGAATTATACTGGTCAGCTCCAAATTCTGTGCCTGAGGGGAGAAATAGGACTAGGAGGGCTACACTTTTCTCTGGGAGAAGCTAAGGAGAGATACTGTAATATATAATATCTGTCCTCAGAAGAAATATCCACCAGGAGAGAAGATCAGGTCTTTAGTAAACAACATATGGTTTAATTAATTTGACAGAGGAAAATATATCCAGATACATTAGCATGGGGCCATGTATATTTACAAATTTAACTTCTGAAGCTGTGACACCTAGAGAAAAAAATTTTAAAGGTTGCTGGAGTTTGCAGTGCCATGGTAAATAGCAAATATCATTAATGTTTTCCCCATTATGATAGACAGAAAATCAGTCTTTGAGCCCAGAATCAGATTATAGTTTAATTCCTTCCAATGTCTTCCTGCTGCCTGGCTCTGGGCAGCTCCCTACTTAGTGCCCAGTTTATCCCCTCTGAATTTTCTGTGGCCTTTAGAAAGGCCTGTTTGCAGTAAGTACCAGCACCAGGCAAGAACTCTGGCTGTTCACCTACAGCACATGAAAACCACCTGCTCCCACCACCACTTCTAGCAAAGCTAAACCCAGCACCCACAGTAAGAACCTGGCAGGCTGAGGAATAGTGCTGTTGCACTAAGAAATGCCCTGGCACAGGGCACGGAGCAATCATTAGTTGATGTCATTAGACAAACTCTTCTTCCACTGCACTGAGATAATTTCCTAAACATTTTTTGTATATCAATAAAAAAGCAGACATAAGGAACTTTATCCTTCCTAAGGGTTAAATGTGATTTTCATATTCCTTAGTGTGGACATGCCTTATTGGGTGCTATGGCCATGCTGCAGTCCTGCCAACAAAGTGGCATCAAAAGCTGTTTGCCACCACAGCATGGCCCTGTCCCCGAGATAAGAGCTGGCTCCTGCAAGGCTTCCTAGACCGCAGGCATTAGCTCGAGCTCAGCACTACCCTGCTGGGGATCAACAGCTTCCAGATTCACACGGAGTCTCTTGGCAAAGCAGGACTCGGTGCTGCGTGTTGGTTCCTCACGCTCTGCAGGAACCTCAGTGCCTGCACCACAGCCGGGGAGGGAGAGGAGCAGGAGGACGACAGCGGCTCCCATCTGGGCACAACACTTACATGACATCCCGGGAGCTGCACAGCTCATCCAGCCCTCTTGATAAAAACATCTCCATCCATGTCCGCCCAGGGCTGGAGCATGGACAGTCTCTCCATGCAGACACAAACAACATCTGCCATCAAAAGTCTCTGGAACCCCAGAAAGGTGTGGGGAAGGAAAGGAGGAGAAAACACCCCCACTTCAGTGACTTTGATAGGGTTCTTTTTCCATGCTTACTTACCTGGCACTGTTATGGTATGCTTCCATTTACAAAGTTTTAAAAAATTAAGACTTCTATCTTTAAAGTGGCAACAGGATAAATAAAGCATGAACATAAAAGACAATAAACATGAATGGAAGAAAATCAGACGTGAAACATCAACATAGAAGAGTAAGTTACATAGATGACTACCTGATTTGCTTTAGTCAGCTAACACTTTTTTTCCTCATATTCACAGTTAGCCTCTTAAGTGGCCTGGCCAGGTGCAGATGCCATATGCTTTTTCTTTTCTCCCCAAAGAAAATTTTAAAAAATTATTTCTTTCTTCCTGTTTCTGTGACAAATACCACTCTTCTCCAACCCAGAAGACTCTCTAAGGCCTAGTGAAATGAAGCATGACTCTATTCTGAGGAATCTGCGTAGCAAACAATGGAAAAAAGTATCAAGTATCTGTCCGTCTGGGACCAACAAATATTCTGAAAAGAAAGATCTGCTTGGAATCTGAACATCCCATCCTTTCAAAGGAAGGGAAAACAGGACAGCTGAGATTTCACTTCAGTGATCTCTGAATAGAAGAAGAGAATAAAAGCTGTTGCTGACATTTGCATATATCACAATCTCCCAAGGACACTTGGCTCAGGAGATGCTCTTAAAAGTAATGCCCACATTCATCTTCCCGAGCAGGAGGAAGAGAAGAAGGAAAACATGGAGAATTTTCAGGTATGCTTTAAAAATGCTAAGAGATTAAACCAAATCAAAATGGATGAGAGCACACCATATAAAAGACGGGCCCTTTCCAGAACAAATACACAGAACAGAGAGGAGAAACACACTTTGTGAGAAAGTATTTCACAAATGCGACTTAATGACTTCACACTAAACCATCAAAGTAATTTGCCTCTCCCCGAAAAGCTTAAGCTATTACTTCACCTGGCACAACATAACGGTGAGAAACAACACGCACGACCCAGGACGTGTCTTCTCCAAGGCCTTCATCGGCAATAGTGGGCATAACACTGATGCATCACAGCCTGGCATAGAAACATCACAAAGCAAATTTCCCAGCCAGCTGCATGACACAGCCTCAAATTGCACCAGGGCAGGTTTTTATTTGGTATTAGGAAAAATTTCTTCACTGAAAAGATTGTCAAGCATTGGAACAGGCTGCCCAGGGAAGTGGTGGTGTCACCATCCCTGGAGGTATTTAAGAGACATGTGCATGTGGCACTTAGGGACTTAGTTTAGTGTGGGCTTGGCAATGCTGGGTTAACAGCTGGCCTCAATGATCTTAGAGATCTTTTCGAACCTAAACAAGTACACGGCTATAGAACATCCATCATCACCTTTGGAAACACAGAAAGAAATGCCCAGCCACAATAAGATGGAGTCCTTAGTATTTGCAAAGAAATAAAGACTTCCTCACATTGTGAGGTCTTTTTAATTAGCTTTAGAACCAGGTACACACTGAAGAAAAAGTAACCCTCATTGTACCACACTGCCAGAGCTGCGTGCACACCAAGTGCTTTACAGAAGTGGTACAGCACACATTCTGCCTGGAAGCACCAGTGCCTTTTAACAGCGAGACAGGCTATCTCACAGACTTATGCAGAGATTCACACAATATTAGCCATATTTATATCTGGAAGTTCAATACACTGAACAGAGAAGCAGCCTGAGCCACTGTGCACTCTCCTCAGAATACACTGTGCAAGTGCAGACAAACAAATATTTACCGCAAATAAATAGTAAATGATCCAACAAATATCAGATTAGTACAGATTACCAGTAAAATTTCACCACTTCCAACATACCATGATTCACTGAGGGGCATTGGTCACAAGTTCCTTTCACTAAAATGTATTTGTGGGTAAATTCTTAAGAGAATAATTTTTAAAAATCAGAAAAGAAATGGGCAACGGAATCAAATTCAAGACATTAAATGTATCCACTTCTCCTACTTAAGCCTATCCATTACCTACTGGTTTTCTAGTGTGATGAGAAAAACAAAGGAACAACTCAAACCACTTATTCCACTAGTACCTCCAAATAAAGGATGTCTAGGAAGACTGCCAAGATACTTGGGTGGTGCTCAGCTTTCCCAGGATTAGGCCTTTAGCAACACCAGACTGCAGAGAGAGGGACTTCCAGAGAGTACTGAGGATTTCTGGCCTGATATGCTTTCATTGAGATCCTCAGACTTCTAGATCTTGCAGCAATCTTGTGATCTGGAAAAATTCTTTCCAGACCTGACTTTGAGTTTCTGTGGGTTTCTGTGCTCACAGTGTTATAAAAAGGAAACAAAAGCATGAGGGATGACTGTGGAAATGAGCATTAATGGTTACTATGAAGATAATTTTACTTCAGTTAGAATGAACAACAAGTCAACAATTATACATGAAAAATTAGCTTTTATTAAAAATGTTTAGTAATAAGCAATGATTTTTCAAAAAATTTTTAATTTACTAAACCTAAACATACAAAGTCAGAAGCAAACAAGAAATTGCTTGGTTAAAATCTTACTGAAGGTTAACTTGTCAGTAGTTCTATCAAATTTCCTGTGAGGCTTGCTTTTTAAATATCTTATATATTGTACTATTGGCTTTCCTTTACACCCTCCAGTAGAGATGTGTAGTCATCAACATGGATGATTTAATTCATTTATAAAAACAGAAGAAAGAAAAAAATAAGTTGCATCCATCTCTCAGCACAAAACTTACTCCTCTATGTTAATGCTTGCATGGAATTTAGAGCTCCATATGCTGGCTGCTAAAGCCAAAGGTAGCTCTTTAACTGACTGCAGTTTGCACCATACCAGAATGGCAACATTCCTAATTCCATATTAATTCATGGAAGCATTCTTTGGTCATAAACATCCTGTTTACAGTACATCAGATGCTATTTTTCACCCATTTTAAGTAGCTTCTTTGTTTTGTTCCACAGCATTCCGATTTTTCTCATGCATGTATAATCCATTCCTGTGTGCATGCATGTGCACAAAGCCTGAGTTGTTTCCATGCAGACACATCAGGATCGAAAAAAGGATGTCCTTTACCTTCTGATAGCTTTCAGATGTCAGACTGGAACAGCTCTAGTCTAAAAAGGCCTTTTACTGGAGTCCCTCGGCATATGCAATTCATCTTTAGGGTACCACATTACTGAAGCTTTCAGAATACACAAAACAGGAAATTTGTGGTCATTTTATTACATTGTCTATTACACTGTAAAGCCACATTATTCAAAATCAAAGACTTATTTTTGATGTGAAAGGTTTGAGTGAGGGAAAATCTAGCTGCTGAGGCTGCAGATAAGAGTGTCTAGACAATGACACTTTGTTTAAAAGGCACACCAAGAAAAGGCAAGCTGGGTTCCTCTCCTGATGGTTTAAATCTGTTTTATAATTTCTCTTATAGATATGCATATATATGTGTGTATACCTAAACAAACCTACGTATGCACAAACACCTTTGAGTTTCTGAGAACAGAAAATTCAAGAAGTAGACATTAATTTTAAATAAATAAGAACCATACTAATAGGGGGAAGTTGGTACTGTTATTTTTTCCTGCATTATGATTATAATCTAATGACACAATGATAGCATTATACCATTTTTTACTTTGTATCATTTCATTGTAAAAACGTGAGGCATAAGACTATCAGGTGCATTTTATCTTGCCTAAAGTAATTTTTATGGATCTGTGTTCTTGCATTTTCACAAGGAATGGTCATTGCTCTAAGAAATATGAAGAGAGTTGAGGATAAGGATGTTCTAACAATCACAATTAAGATCTATTCGACTCTAGGGTTTAGATGTCAGAGTATGGTGTGCATGCAAACACATGGTGAGGGACAAGGACAGCGATGGCTGTACACGGCTCAAACCCAAGCACTGGTACCAGCACGGCTGTAGAATGCTGATCTTGTAAAAACTTTTTGTTTCCATTTGCATAAGCTTTGTGATGTAATGCATCATTTCCAAAATCTGCATTGTTCCATCTAAATGGTCCACGTATGATGACGATCAATGTTAAGAGGTATGAGATGATTATTAACTTCCAGAAAACATTTAACTGAAGATGCCCATACAGTAGTCACCATTAAAAGTTTAACAGCTGAAAGCTGAATGTAAAGATCTTTTCAGCTGTATTGTTTAAAGAACTTTGACTATCACAGTGAAGTTATTTACATAAAAGGCAACAATAGCAAAGATTTCAATAGAGAACACAGTAGATTGTTCAGAGAGTGGATCACATTTTCTGCTATGTCTGAAGTACTTCTCACAATGTTGTAAATTCCACCAATAGATATTCCACAACATAAAGCAGACAGAAGAACTTGTAAAAAGCTATTAAGAGCTTGGTCCTGCATTTCTGATTCCCCAAAATCTACCAACAGAAGACTACAGGAATTCTGAATGTTTAGCGATTGCAGGAAAAAACCTTCAGAGCACTGTTAAATGTTGCTTTTCTGTGCTTATTAAATATAAGTATTCAATTTATTTTCTTTGGCTTTTACATTACTATCCCTTCGTATCTATGTGAAAACAAACCAAACCCAAACCACTAATAATTCCCCTCTCCCCTCAAAACAGTGACTAAAAAACCCCTAAATGAACCAAAAAACATACCCAGAAAGTGTAGCTGTTACTTCATTAGAAAATGCCAGTGTAAAATAGAGGTTTATACTGGTCAGAATTGCAACAGCAATTGGAAGTTTACACTGAAGGAGTGACTGCAAGTATTGCTTCTCCTGAATAACAAAAATTAAAACTGATTAGGCACTTGTTTTCTTGTTTAATACAGATGAGTGTGCGTACAAACGATAGAAATACTCTCTAAAAAAATGCTCTGTAGTGTAACAACTGTAATACTCAACTACAACCACAGTCCCCGATTCAGAAGAGCAGAAAAACATGTGACTATTACTTAAATCTTACTGATATGAATGTGCTGGATACATGTTCAAGTGCTGTCCTGAATTGGGATACTTGCTGAAATGGGAGTTTTAAGAGATAATACAGTGGTGAGAGGCTTTTCATTATACTACAATACCAATTTTATCGAATTTTACTCTGCTTTCCACAATATTATCCTAATACTTCCCAACAGAAAAGAAAACAAGCATAAAATAAATAGGATAACCAACGATTACATAATAAATATGCTACTAAGTGGGAGAAAAATACATTGCAATATAAGGCTGAGTAGTGCTGCACAATCAAAAAATCATTCCAGGTCCTCCAAAACACAATTCCCAATGTACAACACCAAGTCTCCACTATACACCTGAAAAGGACTGGGAAGTAACAGATTAAACTTCTATTACATAAAACTTTTGAAAATGCAAACAAGTGGTAATGTGTTTCGCTGCCATTGCAGAACACCATATGTACGTTCTCGACTGCTCCAATTGTCACTGCTTGTGAAGGAAAATTCAACAGATCAGATTTTTGAAAACTCTCATTATCGAATTCCTCCCGAATTACGAAGTTACCAGCGTCCACACTGACTCATAGTATGCTGTTTGAAAGTAAAACAAACTCAGAAATTTTGCTGCCTCCGTTTCTTTGCATCCATCGCATCTAGGATAGGTTGCCTCTTTGCAGTGTACCTCTGACGAAGCTCCTCAATTTCTCGTTCCATCATAGGGTCCAAAGCCTTTAATCTCATCTGTAATTCTTCTAAACTCAGATTCTTTAACTGTAAAACAACCAAACAAAAAAACAACTCCATAAAAAATATCAGAAATTGTTTTCAACAAAAATGAAAACCACTACCTTTCATAAACCTTTAATTTACAGTTGCAGAGTTTTTACACACTTTGAGTGCTTGTATACACATACATATAATTGTTGACACAGCCAAAAGCCTTAGGGTGCTCCACAGTAAATAATGAACAGCATATGAAAATAAACACACATAGTAAATTTAATTAAAATTAAAATATCTTTGCAAACCTTGCAAAGAAATTGCAAATAAATACAGGGCTAGAGTTTAACTCATTAGGCTGAAAAAAGCATGCCACAGCATACAAAAAACTCAATTCATTTATATAAATTATATTGCATAATCATATACTTCTTACTGAATTTCAGTCTTTTATAGAAGCCTGAAAAAGAGACAGCTGATATAAGTAATATTCTGACAGGTATTTAGGGGTACTTCTGATAAGAATGACAAGGCACCTGTCTTCCTCAACAGACTGCTCTCAGAACTAGTCAAAACAAATTGCTAACAGTGTTTACATAATACATGAAATAATTTCCTGAATTCATGGGGCAGTTACCTTTGACTAAGTTCTTTTCTTTCCAAAAATACTTTCTCACAATGTTTACCAGTTCATTACATTTCATTCATTAAAAGTGACTGGTCATATAACATGCAAATGACTTCATTGCCTTGCTGGTTGCTGCCAATTTTTCGTGGAGTATTGTCAGATACTGGGGCATGTTGGGCACTACTGCTCCACCTGCTACTGCAGGGAATGATCTGCATTTGAAATGTGTTCCTTTGTCTGGCCGATGTAATTTTTTTCCTGATGTAATTCAGTGCCTTTCTACATTTCTCTCTTGCCAGAATTGCCTATGTGCCAATTATTCTTCACCAAGTGTGAAAAATATGAACAAATTTCAAATAGCACATATAATTTCCTCTTAAAGAAAGGGATAATCTTTATTTTGTTTGCAAATATTCTGACACTGCAAACAAGCACACTACCTAACTCATGGGTAAAAACCCCCCAATTTTCTGAATCAACTACTAATGAGTCAATACTTCATTCATGAATCTAGGGCAGGTTTCTATCAACACAGTCTGATCTGTTTTCCCCGAGGAATGAACTGCTACTTTTGATCTTTATTTTTATCAGCAATTGAGGCATATAAATTAGCAACACATATTGCTACATACAGGCCAAACCCCATCATTATGACTTCTAGGAACAGACTACATTGTACATAGTAAACAAAAAAAGTCACAACAAAAAGAGGGCATATCAGAAATGCATAGCAGAGCATATGGAAAAGATGCACATTTTCATGCAACATCATTTTAACCATAAGATTCCTAATGAAGAAGATAATCAAAGAGATGTCAAAATGCCTTTGAGGACCAAAGATCCTGAGACCTGTATCCTTCAGAGACCTCAGATGTGCTCAGTAGCTCATCTGCAGTGTTGGTCTTACAGACCAGCTGAGTTGGAAGTGACCCACAAGGATCACTGATGTCCAACTCCTGGCCCTGCACAGCACCATCCCCAACAGTCACATCGTGTGCCTGAGAGCACTGTCCAAACAGTTCTTGAACTCTGTCAGGCCTGGTGCTGTGACCTCTTCCCTGGGGAGCCTGTTCCAGGGCCTAGCCAACCTATGGGTGAAGAACCTTTTTCTAATATCCAACCTAAACCTCCCCTGACACAACTTGAGGCCATTCCCTCAGATCCTGTCACTGGGCACCACAGAGAAGAGATCAGTGTCTGCCCCTCCTCTTCCCCTCACAAGGAGGTTGTAACTGCAATGAGGTCTCCCCTCCGTCTCCTTTTCTCCAGACTCAACAGACCAAGTGACCTCAGCTGCTCTTCATACAGCTTTCCCTCAAGGCCCTTCACCATGTTTGTTGCCCTCCTTTGGATGCTCCATTTGCCCTCCCTTGGTCTCTGCCAAGAACAAATTACATCTTTTGTTTCTTATGAGGGAAAGAGCTGCCTCTCAAGGAATCAAATACCATTCAGTTTATTGTGCTTCTCCCACTTGATATATAGAAAAAATGATGGGGGAAAGGAATTCCTCAGTCACCAAGACTTGCAGAAAGAGACCTTTCCATTTTCAGAGAAAGAAAAGATTAAAAATCTGCACTATGCTATTTAATTTTTAGCCCATTGGTAAGTGTAACTGGCACATGACACACTTTTCAGTAAAGGTATTCTTTTAGAGGAGTTAAGTGTCAGAGATTTAAGGTATAATGAGAAGAGATGACAGTGCCGACTCTGCTGTTTAACTGATCCTAACACAGCACAGATGAGAGGAGCAATAAACCCACATGTGACAGGAATAATGTATTCCGCACGCGTGACAGGAACAATGCATTTGGGGCTCCACAGACCAGCAAATGGACAAGGCAGGCACTGAATAATCTCGTGTGTGTGTGAGAACTGTCAGTGATGAAGACTCCCACCCACTCCTGCCCAGGCTGGGCAGCCACTTATTCCCTCTCAGTCACCACTGTAGACATCAGGCTTAAACTGAACAGAATAGATTCCAACTGATGTAATCACATAATTATTCTGCACTGAAAAACATTTTTTCATAAATTAGCAGAGAAGAATGTGGTGGGTGAGTTTTTATTTAAATTTCAATCAAGAAACAGATCAAGTAAACAGAATTAACTATTCTTTAAAGATCACAGACAGCTGGGAAGGATATTAAAATATAAAGAGATGAATATTTTAAGCCAGAGACTAGGAATCTTTCAGAATTATATCAGACATGTCACGCAGGGACCCAGAGAGCCACAGTACTTATCTGTATGAATGGGTGATGCCCACGACATTTAAAGGAAGGAAGCTGCAGAAGATGGAAAAGTTGAGAAGGTCTCATCTCTCTGACATCAGATGAGAACACCACTTAATCAGCCAAAGCTGAATCTGGGGTATGTGTCTGTGTGTCTGTGCATACATGTCTCCTCAGCAAATTTAAAAATATTTTTTCTTGACTTCTGTCTGTGCTACAGATATTACCTCACAAACCCTAAAAACCTGCAATAACCCAAGCACTGAATGCAACAGCAAATATATCAAATAAGATGTGCAGAAATAACTCAAACAAGATATTTAATTACTTCTATGTAATTTATTGCCCTGCATGATAAATATTTTTATTCAAATACTTAAAGCAATAGAGCTCAGCATTCATTTACTTTTACTTGCAAACAGTTTGCAATTTAAACTGCCATAAATATCACCATGTAGCTTGTTGTTGTAACTACTGGCGCTACTGGCATTAATGGGAAGGGAGAGGAGAGAATTCAGCGGTGCAAGCTACAGAGTTCAGAAATGCTTTAAATTATATTTCAATACCTTTGTAAAAGTTGCAAACTAGCAATTCAATTGTTACAACTACAATTGTAATTAGGATAGCACTTGTTTGACAGTGATACATAGTTCAATTTCTGCCACTCCACATAATGGACTGAATCGTGTTCTTTCAGAGGTCAAACACCCACAGTCACACAAGAGTTACAATCAGTGTCAGGACGGGCCAGCTCCAAGACTGAGGTCTTCAGTGAGTGAATGAAGTTTCTGGTAACAGTGTTTGCCTTATTTTACCAGATTTCACCAGCCACGAGTTTTGGAAAGCAGTAGTCCAAACTCCAACTTAAAATGCCCATACACAGACAAAGCATTTTAGAGTGAGCATGCATACCCAATTTTCCAGAAGAAAAATTAGGTGTATACAGAAAAAAACCTTTTTCCCTTACAGGTATATTTGTTAACCTAATCACTAAAGAGAGCTACAATGTATAAGGGAAGAAAAGAAAAAAGGAAAGCCAAACCACCACCAGAACCACATGGTATTGACTAATTTCTCCTTGAAGCTGTTGTGTTCTCAAGACACAGCCGCATCCAAAGAAGCCCCACTGAAATTCTCTGCTTTGCTAGAGCAAAGGAAATCAACTTTGCCCACAAAGAGACCAGACAACAGCCATCCTTGTGGGATGAACTCCCAGTGCTGCAAGCTGAGTGCCAGCAGCTCCTGCCTTGACCTTTTCCTCACCCTGATCCAGAGGAAAATCTTGGTGAAAAGAACCCATGCAGAAAGGAGCTCCACTGATCCAAGCTTTCCAGTGGCAAAAGTTACCTTTCAGCAGCACTAACCTCAGCTGGGACAAACAGCACTGAATAAAAGCATAACTAACCTTCTAACTGAATATAATTTTCAGTTATAATCTTTGGAAAAGACAACTCAACCACACACTTAGGAGCTGAGTAAGTTTGGAAAGCTGGTCCACTTTATCTCAAACTTTTAGCAAACGGGACACCTCCTTGGTCATTTTTCAACTTATTTGTAATAGTTAGAGGCTTTTTCAGGAAAGGCTATATGTAGAAGTTAAAAGCAGTAGAACAGATTAAAAATTGTTAGCAAGCATTTCTTAATGTGACTGCCCCCATTAAGCTGGCATACAGTAAAAATCCTAAGGCTGATGCAGCTCCAGGCATGAAGTGTTCTGGTTGTGATCAGAACACAGGTCAGAGCTACAAGTGCTCCAGAGACAGGAGCACTGCCCTTGTGTGAAGGCGGTAGGAACCACTGCTAACCAGTCTGGGAGTTTAAGATAATCCAGCACGACTATGCAAGGCTGGTTGAATACAGTGCAAATCAGCATTTCATCAGAAGAATATTTCCTATTGTAGTGGGTTGACCCTGGTTGGATGCCAGGCACCCACCAAAGCTGCTCCATCACTCCTGCAACTGGACAGGGGAGAGAAAATGTAACGAAGGTTCATGAGCTGAGATAAGATCCGGGAGAGATCACTCACCAAATTCCATCATGGGCCAAACAGACTCGAATTGGGGATATTAATTAAATTAATAACAAAACCAGAGCAGGATAATGAGAAGTGAATGATAATGAATCTTAAAAACACCTTCCCTCCAGCCCTCCCTCCTTCCCAGCTCTACCTCCTCCCCCCAGCTGCATAGGGAGATGGGGAATGGAGGTTATGATCAGTTCATCACATATTGTTTCTGCTGCTGCTCAGGGAGAGGAGTCCTTCCCCTGCTCCAGTGTGGGGTCCCTCCCATGAGAGTCAGTCCTTTATAAACTTCACCAATGTGAGTCCATCCCATGGGCATCACTCTCCACGAACTGCTGCAATGTGGGTCACTCTTTTCACAAGGTGCAGTTCTTCAAGGACAGACTGCTACACATGGGTCCCCCAGAGGATCACAAGTCCTAACAGGAAACTGCTCCAGCACGGACTCCTCTCTCCACAGGTCTGCAGGTCCCTGCCAGGAGCCTGCTCCAGCACAGGCCTCCCACAGATTCACAGATCTCTCCATCATCCACCTGTTCCAGTGCAGGTCTCCTCCACAGGCTGCAGGTGGATCTCTGCATCCCCACTTTCCTCCATGAACTGTAGGGGCACAGCTGTCTCACCATGGTCTTCACCAGAGGCTACAGGGGAACCTCAGCTCTGGCACCTGGAGCTGGAACCTCCTCTCCCTTCTCCTCCACTGACCTTGGTACCTGCAGAGTTGTTCCTCTCACATATTCTCACTCTGTTCTTCTAAGGCCACAATTACCACTGAGCAGTAACTTTTTTTTTCCATCTTAAATACATTATCACAGTGGCATTAACACCATTCCTGATTGGCTCAGCCTTGGCCAGCAGCAGATCCCAAGTTGGCTGGCACTGGCTCTGCTGGCCATGATGGAAGCTTCTGGCAGCTTCTCACAGAAGCCACCCCCGTAGCTCCCCTGCTATCAAAACCTGGCCACACAAACCAAATACACTTACGACAAAAACATTCTTACTCTGGTCAATACTGGTTTCAGGTTGATTGCTATTACACGGAACTCTTTCCTCCCAGTATTGCTGCAGTAACCTCCCAGAATCAAACCTCTGCAAGGGAAGAGCAACAAGTTGTACCTTTTTTTGTCTTTCAGTCTAACTTCATGCATCCCATATGGACCAGGTTCATTTGGATCAGCATTTTCAGCAAACCAAAGAATAATTACTTGCAGTCAATATTACAGCCTGCAGGAGGATCTACACTGTATCTTACATATTTTGTTTACAACACTACTGATCAGTCAAACCATACTGATGAAAATTCTGGCCAAAAAGGGCACTTGGAAAATAGGTATGTATTCCTGTCTACAGACCTGAGTTCTGTAGCAATGAGCTCAGAAGGAAGGAGATAAAGTACAACCAAAAATGGACTCTCAGAAGTCACAAAGTCAAAGGGTACAATGTAAATCCTGACTACTGGCTTCCATGTGTGTCCAGCACAGGAGTCAGGAGAAGGACATATATCTAAGATACTCAGTGGCGCTTGCAGTCCATGGATTTAGGTGAGGGGGCCTGGAACTCAACAGCCACACTTAGCCAGCACATATCTGAAGCCATCCAAACTCTTCAAGGGGCGAGGGCCAAGATTGCGGTGGATGTAGGGTACTACAGTCTTAATCCACCCTCGACAGTGAGATAAATAAAACCTCTAGGCCAGTTATGTTTTCAATATGATAAAATTAGATTTCATTAGTAATTCCATAATGCATGAGTTACCATTGCAAATCTCTTGCTATTAAGCTGGTGCAACAAAAGCAAACAAATGTATTTTCAGGGTTTAAATTGTTAAGAAAATAGATATTCAATCAAAAAGTAATCTGTACCAAGTTTGTCATGTTTACTTGAAAAAACAAATTCCTCCTAGCAACTGCTTAAATGGTTCTTACAGATGCAACATGCCTATTAGGGGCCTTAGATCAAAAAAATATGGATTGCTAATACTATATTCTGAGTCATCTATTTTCTCATCTGCTAGTAATTCATACAATATGAGTTATCAACAGAATGGCTAACAATAATAATTGCAACATGGCAATTGCAAAAGGGGGTTGCCCATAGCACTTTCTAAGATTAATCCAGTGAGTGTTTGGATTGTCTTGTGTGTTAGTGGTCTCAGGTAACTTTTCTCTCCATCTGTTCACTTTCCTCTGCTGAGTTTTCTTTCCTCTAGTGGAATGAGCTCCACTGACGGCTTCAAACTCTTTTTTTTACTGGTATAAAAAGCTAGACTTGAGTCAGAATCCAAAAGGTGGGCCTTTCTGACCAATTTATCTCTGCTGTGAATTCACACCCAAAATCTGTGGATCTCACTCGTGAAGAAGTTGTCACACGGTTGTGTGCAAGGAAGTAGTCCCTGGCTACTGTTGACTGTTCAGCTGTTCCAGTGCAGCAACAGGAGCAGAACAGCTTTATGTTTGCTCATACAGCAAATCCCACTGACCCTGCCTGAGCAGTGCCAGGTGATGATCAGCTGCCTCAGACACCCACTGGCCACACACCAGAGCTCGGACTTGCTGCCGTCCCCACTCCTGCTGTCACTACAGTGAGCAAATCAGTCACAAGAAAACAAACTTGGATGGGGAATGGAGCGCGAGCATTTATTTCAGGGTGTTTGAAAAGCAAGTATACTTGTTGCAATGCACAAAGTTATACAAATATAGAAAGGACTTCATTTACTGTAACTGTTTTTGACAATTCATGGGAGAGAAGGATTGACAACTTAACTTTCAAAAGCCAAAGTTCATTCCACAGGACTGCAGTTTTCTTAAACATCTTGGGGGGTAATATAAGCACATGGCACCAAGGGAAAATTAAAGATGGACAAGTCCATGTAATTTGAAGATGTTTTTCTAGGGATAAAATTGTATGTAAGTTCTCCATGATTAATTCCTATTTTCACTAGTAGAATTCTCTCTGCTCTAACATTAAAGCTGAACATAATTTTAGCAACACAAAGCTAAATCTTAGTCACTACCATCAACATTTTTCAGCTCTAGAAGACTTTTCTTAGCTTCATACAGAAATCACCAACGGGAAAAAACCAGTTTTCTGCAGCATTAGTGCATACTATCATTTGCATGCCTTTTTTGAACAGTGCCCAGAGCTCTCCTTTGAGCACATTAAATACTGCCAATACTAAAATTCAAAAATCATTAGCTAAGTCCTTTACGATCATTAAATGACCCTTAAAATTAAGATTCCTAAAATAAGATTTTTTAGGAGAAGGGAGGTGTCTTTTTATTTCCCTTTTCATTTCCAAGTCATCAGGAGGCAGCTAGAATCTAAATATTTCTGCAATTAAAAAGGCTAAAAAGCTCAGGGGAAAAAAAAAATCTAGTACTCAAAAACTTTAATGAGCAATCCTGATTATGGGAACTGAAATCTAAGGAAAAGCACAGATTATCATGAAAAGCAATATAAAATTAGCAAAAATGTCAACTTCTACCTGTTGTAATTTTACCCAGTTCCTGACAAAACAGTAAGGCAGTGTGCATTGATGCTTTATCATATCCTAAGCATTTCAAATGTAGTTTACATTGTTTTTACCTACTATAGCAGTCAGTGTTCTTGTAGCGTTTAGGTATATAATTTTCACTAAAACAAATAAAGCAACACAGAAGAGTCTGAACATGAATAAACTTAAGCAGTGTATCTCAAAAGTCTTGCAGCAAGTAAACATGCATTAATAAGTACCTTTGAGATCAAATCTTTAGTATCTGATAGATAAGGGTAAAAAATAAATTTAGGTGTACATAAGGAAAAAATCCTAGCGTTCTCTCTTTCCTATGTCATTTACACAGTGTACATAGTTACACTACATGCTTGGGTCTACTGAAGCATGACACGTTAATTTGCTATCACTTTCTCTTTAGAATTGCATCATCCAAAGATATTTTTAAAATTACTTTTAGAGTATCACAGGCAAAAATTCACAGTTTGAAATGGCTTAGAGAAGATCTTGGTGGTTTTTTATACACCATGATTTCTATACCAGGAATCTCAAGCTTAATCGTACAGTTTGTCCTCAAGAATTCTATAAATGTTTACTGGAGCTCCCAACAGAGTAAATAAGCTAAAGCTAAGGAAAAACACTCCATCTGGATACTCACCATTTAAACTTCATTTTAAATATACCCACATAGTTTTGATGACAAAGTAGCTACCACACCTGATCTAAAAATATGCTGGATTTCCCCCCCTCAGCCTTCTCTGCTTTTGGAGAAAAAAAAAAGCATGGGAAGAAAAAACAAACAAAAGAATCCCCCAAACATCCTTTCAAATATTACCAAGCAAAGACATCATGCTTTAAAAGGAAAAAGATTTCTTTAGTTAAAACTCATCGTGTAGCAAGTAAGTAGCATGAAAAAGTCAGCATTTTATCTTTATTAATCTGAAACTCTCCAGGGCAAGTGCTTTTAAATTGTCCTTCATACTGAACTCAGCTATCAGCAGTAATATATTACAGTGCCCTTGAATTCACCATATCACATTTCATCTACTGCAGCTATCATTCAGCTGTATAAACCCAAATGTTACCTTCATATCCAGAAGTTTTCTCAAGTTAAGGCACTGCCTACCTGACATGATTCTTCCATGAAAAGAGTATTTTAAAATATTCAGAAAAAAATAGCATTTTATTTCTGTAAAATTCTACTAATCTACACATAAATTCAAACTGTATTAAGAACGAAGATATAAGCTATTAGGGATGAGAAACATTTTAAAAAACCCCATTCAGTTAAGACAGCAACACATCGTAAAGATAAATTAAAAAATGAAAGATGTTCCTAGTTCTGCTAAAATATTTTGTAAATGCAAATCTATAGTGAAAACTAAAGACATAAGTGACACAAAAGAAAAGCTCTGAGGTTAAAAAAAGCTGTATTAAAATCTACAAATGTATTAAATACATATATTATATAATTATTAATAATTATATAATTTAAAGCTGTTTTTCCTCAATTTCTAGTTCAATTTAAGATTATTTTTTTAAATAGAAAGAAAAATGGTATCTCATTTAATAGTGAGTTATGACACAAGATGCATGCACAGCAATAACTTTGAAGTTAAAACCAGACCCAGAAAAGCATTTAACCTGAAGAGCAATGTGAGAAGCTAAAAGAATTTTAAACCTCAAACCTTAGTGTCGTAGTGAGTGACAATACAAGTGAATCCCAATTTTCTTAGAAGCATAAAATGTTGATACTCAAAGCTAAAACAACAAAACTAAACCTTCCTAACAAGGACAGTCTGTTGGAAGAGAGATGCAACACCCAAACCCAAAACGCACGCACAAATTTGTATGTTACTTGCTGAAAAACCTTGACGTAGTTATGCTCTTTATAAGGAAGAAAATTCAGTTTAGTTTAACCCAGCCAATTCAGAAAGGAACTAGGAAAATAACAGATGATCTTTAATAAATGGAAAAATGATAGACATACTGTTCGCTGGGGTTTATTTCATGCAGAAAGCATTCTAGAAGTCATTGAGAGATTATGGGTTTCAATCACTTTTGATACAAGATAGACAGAAAAAATCCTACAGTCCAGAAACTCAGGGCAATTTATAGCCAACAAATGCCAGGTTTATGAATCACTGGGTGAAGGAAGAAAATACAGCAAAGGCGGCAAAAAACTCCTAGGAAAACTGAGACATCAGTTGAAAGAGGCCTGCAAAACATCAGAAATTGTAGAATCTGAACTTGCAGCAACTGAATAAAGACTGGGCTAAGCAGAGAGATTTAGCAGAGCCATTAGTTGTGGCAGGGAAGAGAAATCCCTGTCCCAGGAAAGGCCTGCAGGTTACCACCTTGGGAAAGGGATAAGGGGGGACAAGAGCCAAGACTACCCGAGCTCGCTTAAGCACCAACATAGCCCCTGGATGCCACACATAGGGACCTGCAGTGAACACAGAGGGGAGAATCAATCCCCCAGCCTGAAGCAGCTGGCATCTTTATCAGACAGCACCAAATTTTCTTTTCTGTACGACTTTAAAGATCTAACAGAAGCACTGTTGGCTTTTAAAGAATGCATCTCAGTCCACAGATTCTCAAAAATTCTTTATTTCTTCCTCGAACGTTTTCTGGCAATCTTTTTTCCCCTCCACAGAACTGCTTGACTACCTTTTTAGTTTGGTGTGGTTCAGTTTTGCTACAAGACTGGGGTGCCTAATTTGGTGTGGTTCAGTTTTGCTACAAGACTGGGGTGCCTAATAGCAGTGTCACGGCCTACAGCATCCCTGAAAGGAGTTCCACTCCTGCATGACATTCAGCAGCTCACCAGCCACAGGGGCTGGAGATTTCATTTGCTTATGGAAGTTTTAATGTTATGAAAACTGATTAAAATTGTCTAGGAAACTCTTTTATTGTGCTCAAGAACTGAGCAGATTTTTTTATATCTCTTTACACCTTAAACAGTTTATTAACTCTGCCTAATGTTGCCTTTTATTGATGTCCTATCTATAAATCATACCAATCAAGCAGATACTGCAGAGCTTCAACTGGTTCATTAAAGTGGATTTAGTTTTTCTTTTGTCAAAATGCACCAGGCCCATATTGGTGAAACACACCTTAAATAAACACTATCAAATAAGATTGAACACACCTGATGAAATCCACCGTATGATGGGCTAAATCTAGTGGACAGCTACTGTCCTGCTTTTAATCCAGACTAAATTAAACCTAAAATAAGTGAACAAATACAGAAAGGGATAATCTGTCAAATAACACTGCTTAGCTAGCAACTTTTAAATAACATATATACCCGTTTCTTTACAAATTGTGGAGGCCAAAGGGCCTCCGGGTCAAGAGATGCACCAAATTCAGTGATGGGATAGTCCCTAGGACCCAGGTTAGGGTGAGAGAAAAGCCATTCCCCCAGGATGCTTTGCCCCATTACGTTGATATACCCAGTTCAGTTTCCCTGGTTGGCCTGTTGGCCTCCCTGCCCCTTTCTCCCTTTTATGTCCCCCTTTCCAGAACCTTCTCCCTGTCCGGCTCCCCCATTGGCCCGTGCCCCATCACCCCTCCCTCTGAGCGTCCTTATTGGTTCCCTTGCCCTAACCCCGCCCATGTACCGCCCCCACACCCTCAGACCATTGGCCCCTGACACTTTCCCGCCCAGGATACTTAAACCCTGACCTCAGCCATTTTGTAGTTCTTTGTCTCTGGGTATTTTTGAGTGTGCACTGCTAATAAACCC
>WBMZ01010699.1:0-14517 GCA_013400975.1 Atrichornis clamosus | reverse complement strand
CCTCCCACCTCTTTATCTCCGCCAGCTGTCTGGTTTGTGTGTGTGCGTGGCTGCCTGCAGACACCGTGCAGGGTGTGCTTGGTGTACGCGCAGGGCCTCACGAGTCCCGCAGGAGCGACTCCTGGAGGGACGCTTTCTGGAAGGTCGCAGCGCCTGAACCTCGAACCCCCACACCTTCCAGCCTTACTAAAAGGCGCAGCGACAACAAACGTAGTAGACCACTCTAACTGCTAATAATATACTAAGAAATAACCTGAAAATACAGAACAAGATAATCACTGATAATCTATCATGTCAATGCAACAGTAAATTTAAAAAAATAGACTGCTCCTCTTAATGAACAAGAAATCCAGGGTATCTAGATACTGAACAGTACACTTAACCATAATCTAAATCTAGTCTCTAAAACACAATCCACCTTCTAAAAGCATGGTGCTCACTCTGCATTAGTTTAGAAACTACATTTACTCACTGAATAAAATTCAATGATTCCGTGGCATATCTGCTTACTGAGTCCAGAACTGCCAAAATCACTTACCCAAGAAATACTTTATTATCAAACTTTTTGTCTATAACTCAAACATTAGTTCAATCAAGCCAAAAATTAGCACAGTTCTTTCTTACCTTCACAGTATTATTTCCTAGGAAGGCCTATAACATTTGATCTGTTTGCTTTCTCACAGAGAACAGAACAACACTAGTTTATTTAATTAGATTTTTCAGATCATAATCTAGAGACATAGTTTTGACTTACTACTCAATGCAAACAGGTACTGTACAAGCTTTTGTGCCAACACTGTTCATTATTCCCCATTCAAATTCAGAGTGCTCACTATTCCTCTTCTGCACCTCTGGAGTAAATGATGACAATTATATAGCCCACAACTCAGGAATGGTATGAGCTCTGCAAACCCTTATGATGTGAACTAAGTCTCAGCAGGACCTTTCTGGCCTCTCTGCTGGTTTTCCAATTCCTCTTGAGTGATTTTCTAGGGTTCAATTAAGGGATCAGTTTTCTAGACTTAAAAATCCATAAATAAAAGGAAAATAATTATAAAATCTTATCCATTGCATAGTATATCGATAATGAAAACATGACACACACTGCACTTGAACACTGGTAATGTTCATTGTTCAAGTGCAGAACATTGGTAATGTCAAGTGTCTGTAACTTCTAGTCTAAATCCCTCTCAAGAAAAACTGTTGGGAATTTAATCTAGGTTTTAAAATTGATTTTGTGTTCACAGTTTGGAAACTGAAGTAGAACCAAGGGCCTCATCTATATTATTTCCAACCCTAACAACCAGGGCAGGAAATAATGTGAACTTCCATCCAGCAAATTCCTACACAACATAAAATGCATGAGGAAAACATGAGCTAGACAAATGCATTCCTCAAATGCAAGGTGTCAGTACTCAAACAAAATCTGTGCTCCATGCAGTCAGCTGTTATACAGTTCACAGGCTCAGCTTTAAATAAAATCGTGTTTCACAACTGCACTTTCAGAAATAATTAAGAGCCAAAGAAAATTTTATTTCAATTTACAGTGCCTTGTAAAAGCAGTTCAATTGCTTTAACCATCTCCACAGCAGTGCTTTTCCAAAGTTAAGATGAAAATAGAAACGCTGAGGTTATTAAATACTCTCGCAATTTATTTAGAATACATCACAGGGGTTTCTGCTTACAGAACATCTATTCTTCAGTTTGAATGGTGTTCTGCATTCAAAGATACAACACTGAATACAGACGAAGTACAAATTAATAGGGCTGGTCATGTATTAAGTATCATTATTCAGTTTGTAAGAATAGAGAGGGTGTGAATAACTCCCTCGTCACTGACAGATCTGATGGATATGCGTGAGCATAAATGGATGCAGGGAAACATAGGTTTAATGTCAAAAGACTGTATATCTGTCTTGGACTTTAAATATTAATTTAACAACGCACATGGGTTACTTCTTGATCCAGTTACTGCACATGTCTAGATGTGTGTACTAGATTTACTGTCAAAGAAAAATACTCTCAGAAAGACATGTAAAGATGTAGCATACGTTCTCAAATTGATACAAATGGAATTCACCTTATGAACCAGAAGGATGTGGGAATGAAGAGGGGAGGAATCATGAGTATCTTTGTAATTTCTACATCCTGTCACAAGCAGACAACACCAGCAGATCTAATAGTTTAAAATGTGGTGTCAACACACAGCAACAAATCCTAAGAACCTCAAAAATGTAATAATTTAAAGAGTCCCCAGTACTAGTCTCCTCTCCACTTTTCACTGAAAAGAGATAGATGTATTTTCATTTCAAACTTAAACGATTTTCTGGATAGATTCTACAGCTGACAGAGAAGTGGCTTTTGGCATTAAGCCACCATCTTCTGAAAAGCTGCCACAGTTTTGAGTACAAACTGCCTTGTAGAACCACCCCACATATTGAGTAGTGGACCCACTAGCCAATTCTTTTTTCCTTGAAGAAACAAACTGCTAGATCAGGTTTGGACGGGGAAAAATTATACTTCTTTTTCTGCTTAATGTCTTTGAGACTCGCACTACTGCTGACACAGCTGGAGACCTTGCATTCTTCTGGTCTGAAATCAGAGTGCAAGCAAAGTCTAGATGTCCCAGTACCCTATCACCACAGAAATTACACTAGTAATTTAAGAATGCTATCAACATGTAGAAGGCAACGTTTTGCTGGGTTTTTTTACATCACTGAATAGGTAAAGTCTCCATTATAATACTCCTACTTCATTTAACACACACACATACGTGCACAAAGTTGAAATTACAAACGTTGTATAAACTATGAGAATTCGCAATGCTGTAAAACCAAACACATTAGAGAAAACAAAAAAATAATTTTGTTACAGTGAATGTCAAATTAACCAAAGGCTCAATTAAAAGGCACAATGAATGCAAATAAAGACTTCAAAATATTTTAAAATCCAAAATTTAGGAAGAGGTATTTTAAAGTAGCAACATAATCGTGTTGCATACAAAAAAACTTTTGGAACTGGTCCGCCAGTCAATTTTGTAAATTAAATAACTTAGTTTCCACTTTCATTAGTGATTCTAACTTTATACTCTCATTCACAGAAGTATTAGATTCTTGCAGTCCTCACCCATTTCAATCGTAAACCACATTCCCCTTTTCTCCATCAGTGTCTCTTACTGATTTAAATACAATCGCAGAGAAACATCTTATTCTGTTGATTTTTGACATTACTATCTCCAAACATCTTCCATTCTGGAGTTTGTATTTCTGCCATTTGATGGTCTGTATTGCACAAGGAATCCTAGTAATTAAGAACTACATGCCTACTAATCTGGTTGGTGATGATGTTGCTAGAATGCCAATCATGTTTATCAGATCCTGGCCATTAGAATAGTAATAGCAAAACAGCATTTCAGTAATTTAACAATTTCTCCTATTTCAACAAATGTATTCTATTTATACTCCCCTAAGGAGAATCACAGTGCATAGTAAGTTGCCTAGAAGCAGCACCATTGCAAAACTACAAGGTGAATTAACTAATCACATTAATTTGCTTAATTATGATGAAAATATTTCACCTCTTTCTCAGCAATATCATGCAAAATTTTGAAAGCAAAATAATCTGAAAATTGACAATTTTGTTATTTAATGTTGCCATAACAACCATAGAAAATTGTGTAGGAAAACACCAAGCAATAAAGGATGAAATGCCATAGAAACAGATAAGAATAGAACAAGTTGTGTCAGTCCTAGCCTTAAGGAAAATTTTAGGCACAGAAAAGCTCATGGATAGAGTTATGAAAAGGTGGAGAAATAGAACAGGGTGGTTAATGTTGGGAAATGAAAAACGTAGTTTTATGATATAGTGCCAAAGTTCTCCAACAGAGATTACATGCAGATTAGTTGAAACCTCTAAGAAAACTAAAGCACATTAGATAAAAATTCAGCACAGATTATGACAAAAACTTGTTTTGCTTTTTGGTTTTTTTTAAATCTCTTGCTTATAACAATTCTACTGCAGTGTTGCATGATATAAATAGTCAAAAGCCCTCAAAACCTGAATACAGTAATATCTAAATTGCTGCCAGTTTTACATGGTTTTCTAAAATTCCCTCCAGCAGAAGGAACTAACAATTGACTTAGGAAGTTACGAAGGAATTCAAATGTAGGGATCTGTTTTCCTGTAGGTCGACCCACTACTGCACTGTATAATAAATGTAAACATGAGATGATATCATTTCATCTCTGTTCCTCACCTTTCCAACGACCTTTCAGAGAAAACATCCTGGAGCCTGAATTTTGTTTAACATGGAAGTCATACAGGCTGGATAATACGACATTCCTACCTAAGAGCAAAACATCTTTAATGCATTTGGTTCTCCTAAAATAAAAATGTTACACAGATATCTCTATATCACAGCTAGAGTCAACACACAGACCAGTCAAAAGCAAAGTTTTGTGTACAGTAGGAGAAATAATACATTTCTAGCTCTTTGTTTAAAGAATTAACAAAATCAAAATGAAATCTCTCTAGTGAAACTCCATTTTGGATGTTATCCACTGCCTTCTATTGAGAGCATAATCAAGCAAAAACACTTTCTTTTCACATCTCTCTTGTTTCAAAGAAGGACAAAAAAAGCAGATGGGATTAAAATGGAGCTCAAAGATGGTATATTTAGATTTGATCCAGCAGACATATGGAAGCCATTATATAAAGAAGGGAATTGTTGCATAAAACGTTCAGGTGAGATGCAACTTAATAAAAGACAAGAATCTTGGGAGCAGCATAAAAAACAATAGAGACTAAAGTAGCTTCATTCTACTGGAGGTAGCCAAAAGGGTCAGTCCTGCTGCATGAAATACTCAGGCTCCTGACCACTTCCTTACATGAGATCTACCAATTCTGCAACTGCAGGGTGAGCTGGGAGAGAGGGGAGGGAAGGACAAGGGGGTGTTGGACGTTTTTTGACCAAGGTAAATTGACTCAGCTCTCTGGCTATGACTGATACATGGAAAAAACAGAAATGAGCCAGTGTCCCCTTCTGGCCATGTCTGTCTCTTTTCATAGCTCCCATTTCCTGATTAAGCCTGGGGCATGCCACTCATCTGTCCCTGGCTCCAAGCTACTGAGGCCACGATCAATCTTTCAGTAGGGCAATGGCAACAGATGACTGTGGGCTTCAGGCTACAAGCCATACTTCAGCACTGGTGTCCATCTGGATCCCTCTTCTCGACAAGCAAATTAATAGTGGTACTATTGAAACTTGGAGCAAATTCACTTCCTTTGAAGCCTCCACCTTTGCCAAATTTGGACAATATGACTCAGGACAAACTACACAAGTCTCATTTCCTCAAGAAACAGAGAAAAAATAACACACAGCTAGATTGCACAAAAATAATCTTTGTACAGATTAATTAAAAATTTGAAACACCAATATGATTAAATGTTGATTAAGTTATTATGATTAGGCATATGAAACACCAATATGATTACATTAGCAGAAAGCACATAGTAAGACTGAGTATCCCACTTTGGATAAGTAAAGGCTGGGAGGTCACAAAAATCTATGAAAGATGACTGTGCTTTTATGACAAAGTGAATGAAATTGATTTTATACAGTACAACCACTAAATCCTATAAAGTATTTCCCCTAATAGCTCTGACAACAGGATTAGTAGTTTCCTCAAATTCAGTCTGTGTGCAAAACTGTAAACAAGTAATATAAATACAATGGTGGGGGATTCTGGAGGGCTGGGGTTAACCAACACAGCAGCTTTTCTCTTCCTGGTATTCATAGTACTTTAGAAGAAACACGGAGATGGTGTATCCTCAGCACGTTTTAGGATTCAAGGTATATTTGACAGTGAAATAACAAGACCAAGGCCAACACTTATACCAAAATATGTCAGGGCACCTGAAAACCCAATAATCTGTAAGTGAAATTTTAATGCCAGCAACTAAAACTTTTGTACCAGTTATTTCTTGTAGACTTAGAAAATGCATTTGTAAACATTTTTCTGACTTCACAATATATTTTAAATGCCAAATGACTACAGTAAATGTTGTGTTGTGATCATCAGTCATTATCAGTGGACTACACAATACATGCTTTTGAAAACCTTTTTGTAACAATATCTTAAAATATGCACTATTGCAATAGTTTCTTATGTACTTATATTTCTTCCTTAAAAACATGAAAAGGGAATAAAAGCAATAGAACAAGAATCTAGTACCATGGGTTCATTTATTCTCTATATAAATGTGATCTTCTCACATTTATAAAAAGAACGTGAATTAGGCCCAACAGTGGATGTAGATGGAGACCTACTCAAGTGCTAAAGTTATACAACAATGAATTTTAAAGCACAATCTAACTCATCAATTCTATTTCTAAAAAGCCTTCACACCCTTAAAGAGGAAGAAATACCACCTTTTGAGAAAAAGTTTCAGGTGTCACCTATTTGAAACTTTGTATTTCTTCAGTGTTACCACTGAGGTTCTAACATGTTCAACCAACCTGATGGAGCAGCTCCGGTTGAATTTGGAAGCATTCAAATCCTCTCTTCAGAAAAGCCTTCAGCAACTTGGCATCACATCTTCTCACCATTGTGCAAAAGCATTGCTTTATCAAAACCATGATATATTTAAAAGCAGTATAAAAATAGCAGAGTCCACAACTGTTGTCATAGCACTGATGAAAATGTTACAACAATCTTAATGCTTCAGCAAAAATTTTTAATTAAAATGTTTCAGTGAGGCAATTGCTGTTTTACTTTTTACCATAAATTTTGATTATCATTAAAAACAACCCAACTAATTAAAATAAAAGCTTAAGTAACAATCACAGTTTCATTAAAAAACATTTCACCTGAAAGTTAATGTTTTTTAGGAAATTCTCTGTCCTATGAATTAAAAGACATCTGTGGACCCTATTGAATATAAAAAAACAGGGGAAAAGAAATCTGCAGGTATTGCAAAGTTAGTTACCACATAGCCTATTAAAACTCTCCAAATACTGAGATTCTACAACACTGCAAGAGAAACCTGCCTTATTGCTGAAGTAATTGACACTTATTAGTGATAAGGACTATACCACCTCATCCAATTTTACTTCATGTTATCCAGCATGTATCACTGAGGTCAAAATGTGTTACTAAAATGACAGGCTATGATTATTTCCAACCTGAATTGGCAAACCAAAGGCAGTGGGGAAAGGGAGATTTTCACTCACTGTCCTCCAGCACAGTACATGGTCCAGGACCTTGTAATGAGTTATCACAGTACTTATCCTGTAAGGCAGATGGCTTTTCCCAAAGCAGAGTTTGCAGTGAAGTCTAATTGTATTTAGATTCCCTGTATCACATTGTCATGAAACATATGCTAATTTAAAGGATTCAACTAATTTCAGGTGACTGCTTTGAAAATTTCAAAATTAGAACAAGTCTTACATGGCTACTGTTAGCGACAAAGCTGTGACTGAACACAGCTCAGTTTAACCTTTAAATATGTATACTCTAAAAGTAAGATATCACTTCTTAATATAAGCCTCCCCCAGACTAAAAGTAGAAGCCCTTCTATACTCAAAATGTGAAGCCGCCTGGTATGACAACTCTAGAAGGAAGAAATAGAAAGGAAATTCTGGTACAGAACAGAGTCAGGAATCTCTCCATTAATGATTCCTGTACATAAGAACTTCCTAAAGCAGTGTTAGCAAGAGCCTGACATTTACCAAAACCAATCTTAAGACATTTACTAAACTCCTGACATGTCTCCTGTAGATCTCCCTAAACTGATAGAAAGTTCTGCTGTCTTTACAGCAAAGTTCTATCTCTTGCCTGCTTCACAAGTAGACATGGCTGCTATTAACAAAAGTAATAAAAGCATCATTTTTACTCTGTACTTTTGTCCTCATAAATCAACATATGGATTTTTTACGCACAAATGTAGCAAACAGTCAATAGCAATCACCACAGCAAGGAGAAAAACTCAGTTGAAGAATACACCAAGCATGCAAGACATTACTCATACATAAAAATAGATATACCATGTTCATTAATGTATTGAACACAGCAATTCGAGTTAAATTTCACAAAAGGTTAGTTCTGATCATGGACTGCATGGCACCAGGTACCATGTACTTAGATAAGTATAAGGCGAAACAAAACGAAGTTTGATGGCACAATCAGACAACAAAATAAAACTACTCCTAAAACCCCCCATATTTCACTTAAATACCTGACACTTACTCAACTAACAATCACCTGCATGCAAAGTTCTTGGTAGCTTTAAAATACCTTTTTTTTTCTTCTTCTTTTCTTTTTTTAAGAATAAAATATTCTTCAAGCTACTTCCCACCATATCAAGCACAAACATGCTTTCATTTAACTTCAGAAATGGAATGTGTCTTATTTTAATCTTGCACCTTTGCTCGGTTGAAGAAACTTGCTGATAATAAGAGAAAACCAGATCTTACTTAAATTATGATTTACGCTATGAGTTTATATATTCTCAGGAACACTGCATTCCAGACTGATAGCCACTTGTTTTTGTGGGGTTTTTTTTTGTTTTTCTTTATTTTTGGTTTGTTTGCTTGCTCTGAGGTGTTTCTTAATGTTTTTTAATCAGTCGATCCCATAAAAGCAGCTGGCAGGATCACCATGCTCCTGACCCAGCAGGTTCATACATCAGACACTCATTTCAATTTTCAGCTGAAAAACTCTAGTCTTCATTCCATATATCATGATCTGGGAATAGGGGATTCCCGTGGCTCTGACACCAACACCCAAGTTTGCAGAAGGGACTGCATATTGCCAGTTCCAGACGCTGCATGTATGGTGTATGCATGTGGACCCTCTTTTTTCCAGCGCCTTGTTGGACGCCAGCCCAGAAGTGTTTGTGGTATCAGCTCCGGGAGGGACACGGCAGGGACACGGCAGGGACACGGGAGGGACACGGGAGGGACACGGGAGGGCCGGTGTGAGCGTCACCTCCCGCCGCCCCCGGGCTGCCGCCGCGCGGGCAGCTGCTCCCGCAAGTGCTGCGGATCACACCGGGGCCACACAGCCTTCCACCACCTTCGCTTGCTGTTTGAGATGGACTCCACAATTTGCATCTTACACTATTTGCTTTATTTGCCAAATTAACTGAAGGATTGCCATGTCATAAGAAAGCAGTGCAATTGTTTGGCAGCAGGTTCCAAGAAATGAATACTTTTGTGGATTCGAGGTTGTCAGGACAAACTGCAAAAGTAATGGACTCATTTACCGCAGAAAATTATTTAGCAACAAAAATACAGACAATGGGAATCATGATTACTTATGTAGCAGTAAGCATGGGGAATGCAAATCCATGAAAAGAAATAAAGATATCTTAAGAAAAATAAGCAGCAATCTGACATGAAAGTAATGACAAACGTTATCACATTCCTATAGCTACAACTAAACCAGTTCAGCAACACCATGGTACTCCTTCCTCCTCATCTGAAAATTTAACAAGCCTAAATTCTAAACCAGATAATGGGATATAAACAGAAGATTAAAAATTATCCCCTCATGCTGACTCATTTGTCACAGTTTCTGGGCTTGCTGAAATTCTGGTCCTACCTCTATAATTTTCTGAAATTTCTGAATTTTCTCCCTCAGGAAACATGGCATGTGCATGAAGCTCAGCAACTTGCTTCTAGTGACTGCCATGGCAGACTACTCTTCTAAGACGCCTCTCTTCGATTTCCGGTCACTTTTAAACAGAGTGAAGATATTGATACTCTCACTGAAAAGCATTTCCAAGTGCATTGTAGTCTAAAGCAAACATGTAACAAACAATCTAGTCCATTTAATTCCAATTGCATAGTAATATTCAAAATGCCAAAGTATAAATATTCCTTGTTTCACCTGAATTCAGTGAGGTAAATTTATGGTATTCCAAATTAGGGTATTTATAGCATGAACCCAATTTTCTTTAAAAAAAAGAATGACCAAAGCAAAACACAACCAAACAACATAAAACAACAACAGGAAGAAAACCACACTCCCCAAAAAACTAAATCAAAACAAAAAAAAGAAACCAATCCCCAAAAGAAAACTACTAAAAAAATTAAACTCCACATAAACCCCCACAAAAACCCCAAGAGCCAATCACCTATCACTTCTCTAAGTACAAGCTTAAATATTATGTACCCTTGTAGCTTTGGACTATTTCAATTTTTGTAAGGAAAGTCTAATGGATTTCACTTGCATGTATGAAATCGAAGCAGCACACCTTACCTCTTTTCAACTTTTCCCAAAATATACATGGTATGAAAAAAAAAAAAAAAGGATGCTAACCTTGAGAGATGGAAAACCACAGAAGTCCCCTTGGTTAAACGAACTTCTATGGACTCTGTCCCGGACTGGTCAGATCCACAATTTACAATCCACTCCTGCACCATACTAGGAGAACTGCGGGGGTCTCAGGGCAGGTCAGAGGTCCAGAAGCAATTAATATCACCATGAATTCTGCCTCCATTAAGGTTTGATTACTGTGTGCAGTGGAGGAAATTTGCCACCACCATACTACACGAAGTATTTACAGAGCAAGAAATTCAGCTCACTAGTACAAAAGTAGTCCATTCCTGTTCAGGTATTATTTCTGATGCTTTGAAGCAGTTGCTCAGCACCATGGCTGTCAGTGGAGGTTCACCCTACTAAGAGACTGCCTCATAGGCTCTCTTACTACCTTTTCTACTTTTTTAAATCTATGCCATAAAATTATACATCATATATATTTTATTTCCATTCAAATTCAACACTAGGCATGGGAACATATTTCTATGGTACAGGTACTTTAGCAAAAATCCGTGAGCAGTTTAATTTAAAAGCCATGGACAGCAACCTAAAGCAATTTTTGACCATGCAAAATGTTTTATAAATAGTTCCATGTGCGCTGTTCTTCTGGAGTCTCACTAGAGACAAATAATAACCTTGTATTTCATTCTCATTTACTCTGAATTAGCCAAACCTTGTGGTTTTAATTACATACTTAATACACCTGGCATGGTCTAATTACAGAAAACAAAACATCATTTAAACAAAGGGTGACCTTGAACTCAGTCTATCAAAATAACGGTTAACTTCAAGTTTTCAGTTTTTAACGAACTGCCAAGACATGCAATAGCAATTTTTTTCAAATGTGATCATATGCCTTTAGAGCAACAGACTTATTGAATTAGGAAACATCTGTACACACCCTTTATGGCTTTCCTCATTATTAATGCAAATCCCTCTCAGATTTCAATAGTGCTATAAACAGTTCTACAGGTAAACACAAAGTCTGCACTACTGATATGTTTAATGTGGTAGACTATACTACATCTAGATCTGACAAGCAGCAGCCTGCTGAAGCTGAAGCAATTTTTTCAGAAACTTCATGATTTTGTACAAGTATTGCAACTACCAACAAAGGCAATACAAAGCTATAGCCAGGACGACATGATGCAAAAGAGGCAACAAAGAGTTTTGATACCAGAAACTTAATTAAATACATGAGGTATTCTACTGCTGCAATGTGGTTACTTATCTGCTTGAAACTGTGTGCTTAAATCCCTTCTTCAGTTGTGTTGAAGAGTTTCAGTGACAGACTGGTTTTAG
Organism: Atrichornis clamosus; assembly: GCA_013400975.1. Lineage (NCBI taxonomy): Eukaryota > Metazoa > Chordata > Aves > Passeriformes > Menuridae > Atrichornis > Atrichornis clamosus. The sequence goes on along the minus strand of WBMZ01010699.1, from coordinate 2,893 downwards.
AAGAATGCTTCAATGTAATAGTGAATGGTCTTCACACATCTGACACAGTTTTTTTTACTTCTACTTGTGACCAAGTAATGCTAAGAAGCATATTTATTAAGGCATCTGGGATTTAAAGTCAAGAGAATGTAATGCCTACACAAAATTCAATAAGGCCTAAAATTGTTGTAATATAACCACATCACATATGATTTTATATTGGTTGTCATTACTGCCCTAGTGTTTCTCACCTCAACATGCCAGAACAGCAAACATAAAGTGCATTTGAGGCAAATGATGTCAATGACAGTATTAAGGAAGGGAATTAGAATTTGAGCATGCTCAACAAAGATCTACCAAACTACTATTCTATTTCACAAACAGATGGCATTCAAAGATGGACTCAAATATTGGTCTATGTTCCATATTGCTGACCATGGCGTACTTCTAAAATGGAATACTCCAGCACACAAGGGGTAGAGAAGTTGGTTATTAGAAATTTTGACAATGTTTCAGCATGGGAACAGACTACTGTCACTTCTGACAAAGCCAATGTTTTGAACATAGATGACAAGAAAGTTAGTGTTTTGCCTGTATATTAGGTCTCAATAGGTAGATGTTTGTTGAAAAAAAAAATTGTTCAACAATTAATAGGTTCAACAAATTCATATAAAAGTATCCTGTACAGATAAGCAAATATATTCAGGGTTATCATGAATGCTGACAAACATCCATCACTTAATTTATTTGGCTGGCAAAGTAAGAATAACACTGATTGTCTAAAGGAGAAAAGCATTCTGAACTTTTAACACCCCACAGACAGAATTCAATAAATATATTAAAATAAATGAAGGAGAAAGGAAAGATTTTACAGAATAAACCATATATGTACTAGATTGTGATTAAATAATTATATATATCACTAATTATTTAACTGAACTGCCACAGCATCCAAGCCAAGACTCTGTTGCCTGACAGAGACACATTCCAAACTGTCCAGGAGGGGATATGATCTAAATGAGATTTGTCACAAAGTAGTACATTGTTAGAAAATAAAGGTAAGATATATGGGAGTGAGCAGAATTTATGCTTCACATGAGACCTGATGGCAGGACTTCTGCACCTTATTCCAGCTCTGCTATGAACTCACTTTTTGTTTCTCTGCCACCATTCTCCTGATAACAGAATTCATCAATTTTTTTCCAGTGCAAGACTGTAACTAGGAAAGTCCTTGAATAAACACTCAGATCTGAATCCTTCTCATTATGGTCTCTCAACCAGAAGATCTCTGTCAGTGCAATTACATTGCTTTAGCTCTACCAGAAAATCCTGTTCTCAGGCTATGCCAAACGCACAAACAAACATGGCACCCACTAACATACCACAAAGATAATGTGTCACAGGTTCAAACAGTATTTCATTCTCTTCAGATGTAGCATGGCTATGCTACTTTGAAATAAAAATAATCCTGTCCATCAAACAATGCTAGTGACATAAACAACCTGGAGCAAAATAGGCACATTACATTACCACAGAGGAATAAAATCATCACCAGCAGTTAAAAAGGTAATCTGTAAAAAAAGCCTTGAGACTATGCAGGGCAAAATGCTCTACAGCTGAGTTCTCACAAACTCTGAAATCAATAGGCCCAAATGGTTAAAATAAAGTTTATCTGCAAATTGAAAACCATAATAGTTTTTTCCGAAGATTATTTCCCTAAATAGCAAAACAAAATAAAAATAACCATTTCACAAGCACAATACAGGCAAATTAAAAAAAATCTTTTTGTTCAATTAAATTGGATCAAAGAACCCTGACATTATTTAGTCTCTGAATTGTACAAAGCATGCAGTTAATTATTTTATAGTTCTAATGACAGCACAATATACTTGTCAAAAATATTGCAAGGCAAATCTACAGTGAAAATAAGAACAAAATCCTAAAAATGAGTGCAAATTCATCCCTATTATCTTTTTTTCTTTTGTACTGGAACCAAGAGATAAACTTAAAAGTTTCAAAGACTATTTCTTTAAGTTGGCATTCATATTTATATTGGTGAATTTAATTAACCTATCTCAATATATTTATGGTACCAGATGCTCTCTTCTTTCAAGCCCTTAATACCAGCCGTAGGACATCACGATATAGTCAAAGCAGAAAATCATCCACTATAGAAAAGCATTCCTACAAACCACTGAATTACATGAATGAAACAGTGAGACTGAAGACAACGGGTCCATCTAAGCTTTCTACAATACACAACTATTTTAATAATCCTGGCAGCATCCCTGAGGATAAATTCCTTGCTGTCTGCCAGTGGCTATGCTCTTCCTTCTGTGAGACCAATAATTTATTTACACAGTAACTTAAAACAGTTTACACGTGAAACAACAGAGGGGTTTTGTTTGGTTGGTTTTTAATTTGATGGTATTTTGTCTTTTTGTCCAAAAAGAAAGATTCAGCTCAAAAGTCTTTTTTCTGAGTCTGTCTAGAGTCTGTTCAACTGTAGGGAGAGAAAGCAGCTCCTTTGAGAATATGACACATGGCCCGACTAATCTCCTCTGGCTGTTGTCAAGGCGTTTACAAGGGCTTTTACAAGGGTTTCCTGTGCTACGGTTCCAGAAGCAGGGATGACTTGTCACAACTTAAAAGTAGTGTTCTGATGACAGATGTCCTACTCCTGGAGAACCAGCTAATCCGACCTGTGAATGCTCATGATGCAAGTACAGAATCAGCACATGAGCGAACTGATCATATTCTTGACTGCTACTGACAACTTGGTGAAGCCCCACAGATCTTCAAAGCAGGCATGAACACCAAATCTTTATAATCATTTCTGGGGTGGATATTTAAACACTCATATATAGGAGTGTTTAAGTATCCACCTCAGAAACTATTATATATATTTTATATA
>WBMZ01010698.1:0-14584 GCA_013400975.1 Atrichornis clamosus | reverse complement strand
ACCTTCCCCTCACCCCAGACCCTTCCCTCACCCCAAACCTTCCCCATGCCGGGGCTGCGCCTCGGCTGCTCCCGCCCAGGAGTTTCCTCACCTGGTGGGAACAAGTTTCAGGCGCGGTGATGCAATGCAGGACACCGGGAAGGACTCCTTGCCCAGCTGAGGCTTTTCTTATTTAGCACTGGGTGTTTGCAGCTCATAAGCAACTTTGTGACCATTTTTCCTGTGCGTCTTTTTCACTTGACAGTGTTTTACCTGGAAGCTTTTGTACTTCAAGTCCTACAGTGAACTAATAAAGATGTTTTACGATATTATTTGGGGTCGTGCTTCATCTCTCTTTCAATCAGTCCTTCCATCTGCAGCAGGACAGACTGACTGGCTCACGCAAGCTCGGGAGAAGTGCTCTGGGGTTGTTTTCGGGCACACAAACCACAGCACCCTGGAGAGGAGCCTTTGATGGGCCAACTTGTCCACTCACACCAGGGCAACCTCCTCCTGAGAGGTGCGCTGGGCTGTTTGCTCAGAGCACAACGTTCCTCCTTGCAGCAGAATTTACTCCTCCACAAATGACCAGCACAAAACTTGCAGCATCTTGGCTTTGCACCAGCACGAGGAGGGAGCTGAGCTCGGCGTGGGCTTTCTGAGCTCCCAACCTGGGCAGAGACTCCTGAGCTTCCCTCAGCCTCTCCTCTGCACTGGAGGAGCTGCGAGAAGCAGCTTTGACAAGGCCAATTTCTATTTATAAAGACAAAGTTACTCTAAAAGGGCTGTCTCAGAACTGCCCGCAGGCCAAAAGCGCCTCAGCGTCTCTCTCCAAAGGAGGTTTTTCCAACCTTTAAGAAGGCAAATATAAAATAATTAAAAACTAATACTGTGAGTCTCTCGGCTTTAATGCATGCATAATTAATTTATTTCAAAATCCTGGTGGCTGCTGAGGTGCCAGGGGCCCCTTGCTCACCCTTGTGGCACCCCTGGTGCTGGGCGGCAGCACAGCCCCTCTGGTCAGCCTGGGGAGGATGTTTTGGGAGCTGCCCTGGGAGGGGAGATGGGCCTGATCACCTGACAGGTGATTCTTCCCGATATCCCACCCCAGCTCTCGCAGCCAACCCCGTGGCCCTGTCACACCTGTTGTGTGTCACCTGTCCTGTCACACCTGTCGTGTCACACCTGTCGTGTCACACCTGTCGTGTCACACCTGTCGTGTCACACCTGTCGTGTCACACCTGTCGTGTCACACCTGTCGTGTCACACCTGTCATGTGTCACCTGTCCTGTCACACCTGTCCTGTCACACCTGTAGTGTCACACCTGTGTCACACCTGTCATGTCACACCTGTCATGTCACATCTGTCATGTCACACCTGCCGTGTCACACCTGTCCTGTCACACCTGTCGTGTCACACTTACCCTGCCTGTCCTGTCCTGTCCTGTCACACCTGTCCTGCCGTGTCACACCTGTCCTGTCCCACCTCCCCTGCCCTGTCCCACCTGTCCTGTCTCACCTGTCCTGTCACACCTGTTGTGTTACACCTGCCGTGTCACACCTGTCCTGCCGTGTCACACCTGTCCTGTCACACCTGTCCTGCCATGTCACACCTGTCCTGCCGTGTCACACCTGCCCTGCCGTGTCTCACCTGTCCTGTCTCACCTGTCCTGTCTCACCTGTCCTGTCACACCTGCCCTGCCGTGTCTCACCTGCCCCCTGGCCCGCCCCCATCCCCGGATTTTGGGGCCCCTTGGCGCTCCCGCGCTCCCGGCCCGGCCCGCAGCGCCCTCTGCCGGCCCCATCGGGAATCCCGGGAATCCGCCGGGATCGGCCCCACGGACCCCAAATCGGGGGAATCTCAAACAGCAAAAACATCCCTTGTGCAGCTCCGGGAGGGGCATCTAAAAGGCAAAGAAATCTTCCCAAGGTCCCCTTTTCCCAGGTTTTCGCTGCTCTGCTGCAGCTCCGGCATTCCCGCAGCACTGCTCAGATCCCAGAACATCCTCAAATGCAGGATCTTTAAGGGGGATACACTTGGGACACTTTCTAAGCTTCTGAGATGAACTTTCCTTTGAAGGAAAGAAAGAAGAGAAAAGAAAGGAGAGGGAAGGGTAGTAAGGAAAAGAAGAAAAGGAAGGAAAAGACAGAAAAGAAGGGAGGAAAGGAAGTAAAGGAATTTTGCCGTGGCACAGCTGAGCACAGGTGCTGTAAGGAAACAGCCCAGACTGGGGAGACCACAGCCGGTCCCTGGAGTGACCAGCACGGGGCTGGGGAGGTCACTCTGTCTTTCAACAGGATATTTTCCCAGGAAAGCAGCTCTGAGGTGCTTTGGGCACGTCCTGGACACAAACCTTCCCTCTGGGCAGCCCCCGAGGAGCCTCCCCTCCCCAAGGCTCGGCTGCTGAACAGTCAGAGCCCAGCTGAGCACAGAGCTGGGTGCAGAGATCCTCTTTCCTTCCTTCTCAGCCTTTTATTTCTGCTGCTCGGGGCCTTCTCCAGGAATGCACCTCCCAGAGCATTTTAGGATGCGATGCCTCCTTGGCTCCTTTTCCCTCTTCCCAGCAGCCCCCTTCAACAACAGCCTCAGCTCCAGCTTTCTAACCTGATTATTCCACCTTCAATCCTGCCCAACTTCAGGGGCGCATCAAGCAGATGGTAGCCCAGAAAAATCACATGGCATTTGCCTTTTCCAAGCCATCCTGTTTCCCAATTTAGAGCAGAAAGAAATCCGATCAGTCAAATCCAATTCGAGCTGGGCCGTAAGTCTGGAAAATGGATTATGCAAAATGCCTGACATCAACAGCTTGATGTGAATGTTGAATTGAGTTTGGGAGGAGATCAGAGTGTTTATACCCAGGGCTTTAAAAATGGGACTAAGACTAAGGCACCTTGTGATTTCTTGACAAAAGGTTGATAAGAGGAACAATTTTCCACTGGGTTGTGCCAGCACTGACACAAACTCATCCACTGCACTTCCACCCCCGCTCTGCCCAGGCCACAGGACATGGAACCATCCAGCTACTGAGCCCTAAATTCCACAAGGTTCCTGTTTCAGTCCTGCAGGGCTAAAATAGGGGCAATCTGATGGCAGCACAGTCAGCTCACTTTATTTTAAGCACCTGTTTCAATTGCCATTGAGAAATATTATTTTTTTAATTATACTCACGCTTTTTGCTGTCATCACATAAAAGTTAAGCAAAAGGGGCTCCTTCCCTCCTCTACCTCTGCAATAGCATCGTCACCTCTGCCTTATCTCTGTGGTACCCAGCTGCCACCCCAGCTCCTCCCCTAAATTCAATAGATCAGTCTCACAGGCTCCAGTTTCAGTCAGATACACAGGTGCTTGCACAGGTCTTCACCTAATTAAAAAATAAATGCTACCACCCAAAGGTTTTTAATAAATATTTCTTTATTCAAGTCATGTGTTACAAAATTTCTACCAACAACTGTACAAGGGCTCACGGGGGGAGGGCTGCTGGCCTGGGGGTCCCCAAGCAGCCCCTTCAGTGCCTGGGCTCACCACGTGAGCAGAATCAGAGAACTGAAAGCGTTTTAGTAAACCAGCAATATGCAACTCTAGTAACTACACAGCCACTTTAAAGTTGTGCAGGAAGCAGAGTGTGTTACCTTGGTCGAGATGCTGAAATGGGAGGAATTAGAGATTTGTATCCTCCGGTGAAAACATTTTTTCACAAGCTGGAAAAATCAATAAAAGTGAATGCTTACATCCAGGCTCTCAAGCCAGAAGTGAGATTTTTCTGTCAGATCTTTGGCTGATAAACTCTTGACTTGAGAGAGCTTTAAGCAGCTGCCCAGAGCAGCATAAAGCAGAAGCCTAATCAGCTCTGATAAGGAAGCACACCACAAACTAGTGTGTATTTACAGAGAACTCACAGAAAGGCTATTTTGGAATGGAAATTAATATGATCTGAATTCTAGCACTGATTGTGTCTTATCCTGAACGCTTCCTCCTGTAATTTGAACACTGGTTAAACTGACAAGACCACAAACCAGCAAACTAATCAGCTAATGACAGATACTACAGTCCTAATTAAAGGCCACAAAAAAGGGATTGTAAATCTTTTCATTGGTATGACCTGGCCCACTGATCCCATGGGAAAATTAAAACAAAGCAGACAAACTCATGTTATTTTCCTGGGGAAATTTTGTTTGTAAATGAACCAATAAATCCAATAAAGGTGAGCCAAAATATTGGTTCAAGCCAAAATATTGGTTCAACCCAAATTCTTTTTCCACATACATCTATGTGGCAATATGGGTTAGAATAGCAGAGCTCAGCCTGCAACCTGTGTAAATTTTATATCTGTAGTTGGTGGCTAAAATAAGTCCAGTGTAAAACCACTGTACTCAAATTTTTGTCCCTTTTTCCACTCTTTTCAAGGCCAGGTTGGACAGGGCTTGGAACAACCTCATGTAGTGAGTGGCATCCCTGCCCCGGCAGGGGTTGGAACCAGATGAGCTTTAAGGTTCCTTCCAACTCAAACCATCCTGGGATTTGTGATTCCCTGGTCCTGCCAATAGAGCAGCACAAATCCTCTCACTGCAGAGACACTGCCAAGCAAAACTCTGCTCTTCCCTTTTGCCTGCTTCCACACAGAACTTTTCCAAGTGCAGTGAAAATCTGGAGCTCCTGGAGCCCATCCTCTGCCCCCAGAGCAGGAGCAGCTGTTCCGGAGCGATGACGCCGTAAGGACCAGGGCCCCAAAAGGAGCTGATTCACACCTGTGCCATTCTGCGCTCTTCGTGGGGCTGTGCAGAGCAACAACCCCTCCCGCTGCTGCGTGCGGAATCAGCATTTGCAGCCCCTCAGAAACCCAGGGCTCTGAGCAGGGCACAGACCCCGGGCCCCAGGAGGGAGAGGAAGGAGCTCCTGCTCCACCTGCCCAGCCCCTGCGCTGCTTCCCTCAGCTCTGCGTCGTGTTGGCCGCTGGCCCAGCCCCGGTCTCACTTCTGGTAGCCAGATGTGGCCGGTCAGCAACTTGACAGGAGCAGCAGTGCAGCTGCAGAACACACACGGAGCCCCCTGAACGTTCAACACCTGCAGAGCAGCTCTGCTGGGGGATGTGCTGTGTCCTGCAGGAATGAGTGATGCCAGCACCAGCCTGCACTGGAGACAGCACCACCGCCTGCACTTCTGGCTTCCCAACCCCATCTGTCACCAGCCTAAAACCCTGCCCAGGACCTGCTGCAGGAAGCCAGGAAAAGTGTGTTCCTTGGGGTGTAACCAAAAACCAGAGCTGGCAAACACGGTGTTGTGTACACAGAAAGACTTATTCATGGGCCAAAAATAGTCCCTGGGTACCAGCAGTGTTCAGCACGTGGGTTTTGGATCGAGATACAGCTTCTTAAACCACTCAAGTTTTCATCTGGATGCTGAGATTGCATTAAAAAGGAAAGTCACTACCAGGCTAGAGGAAGAGAGTCACACTTGGAGTCAGCATCACGTTTTCAGCTGTGTCAAAACGGAGTTTCCTCAGAACAAAGCACTCTTTCTCCTCTGCTCAGTGATCCATCCCCCAGGGTTCACATCCATTTGCAGCATCTTCATCACCCACTTGTCTTTCCTGGCTCCATCAATGAACTCATCAAGAGACAACTGCCCTGTGGGTGACATGAGGGGCACGAGATCAGGAGTCAAAACAAGAGAGATAAGGAGAAGGCAGGAAGCAAATACCATCTATGTGTCAGATAAAGGCTTATCAGACAAGATCTTAATTTCCCCACCTAGTCCAGGCCAGCAAGACAAACCAGGGGCCGTGACCCAGGGCGTTCCCCCCTGCCCCATGCCAACGGGAGACACCAGACCCCGCAGGGCTCACGCAGGCTCCTCCAGGACCACTGCAGATCCCGCAAGCCCCGGTCTGACTGGAACCACTCCTTTGTTGAGGCCCTTTGTGCTGGGACTGGGGCCCGCCCTCTGGCTGCTGGGGGCTGTCAGAGGATGGGATCTGAGGGACAAAGTCCGGACAGAGCTGTGACTCCTTCGTATTTCACATTAAAATAACAATGAAACTGATTTCACCCTGCTGCACCAAGTGGCTTTTGATTGTGCGGGACAGGCCAGAACCAAACCCAGCGTGTCCATTGGAGCACAGAGCCAGGAGATTTGGGACAGCCAGGACCAAAGGCAGCCTGCCCAGCACGGGTGAGGGCTCACCAGGCAGGGATGCAGCCGGTGCCACCCATCACTCACCATCCCCGTTCTCATCCACCAGCTGGAATATCCTGTCCACCACCTCCTCCGGTGTAAGCAGCGGGGTCCTCTCCTCCACGTCCGACCAACACACCTTCTTCAGCTTGTAGATAGACTGAAAAGGAGTTCACAAATTAGGAAAAGGGCTGCAAAATGAAAAGCAGTGAACTCCGTGATCACCCCCACATCGTAAAGGTCTTTTTCAAAGGCTGTGGGTTTAACCTTTCTGGAAAGATCTGCCCCTCACAGCCTCAGATGTGCAATGAGACCTCTGACCTGATGCCTACACAGGCTGCAGATTAATTACCTCGTCTGCTCTCTGAGGCTGCTGCCCTCCCATGTTCCTTACACATTTAGTCAGACCTCGGGGCTCCTTTGCAAAGAACAAAGCAAGAGTTTCACAGATGGGAAAATCATTAGACTTGGCTCTGATTTTTCCCTAACATCCAAAGCCAGGCACATCTGGACTAAGCCAGCCCTCTCTCCCAGGGAAGCTGTGTGCAAGCTGCAAGGTCAAGCCCGTCTTAGCACGTATTTTGACCCACAGTTTCTGTTCCCCTTTGCCAAGGGAGAGGGTCAGATTTTATCTGCTCCTCCCGTGACAACCACCTGCCCATTGTTAACTTTCCTCCTCATGCTGAAGGGTTTTGTCTAAAGTCTTCCCACAGAGAGGATTAGCAGTGGCCTAACAATTCTGGCCAATTCTTGGCTGACCTCAAAACTAGAATGGAACGTGCCCCAGACAGGCTGCCCTGCTGCCCCCTCACTGCTGCAGGTAAGCAGCTGCTCACCCTGCCCAGCCAAAAGGAGCTGCTGCCCACAGGAGCCATTCCTGATCCTGCATCTCCCCTGGGATGCCCCAAGGGCTGATAAGCCTTGGTTATCACCCTGCCAGGCGCTGCTGGGCAGGGGAGCAGCCCCCGTGGTGCTGCAGCACAGCCACCAGGACATCCACCCCAGGCACCTGTGCCCGACTGCTCAGCCCCACAGGATCCCTCAGGGGGGAAAAGAGCTCTGGGATCACCCAGTCCAGCCCTCCCCCAGACACCCAGGTGTCACATCCTCATGACTTTTAAATCCTGCAGGGTTGGTGACTCCACCAGTGCCCTGGGCAGCTGTGCCAGTGCTGGACAACCCTTCTGGTGCAGAAGTTTTCCCTGATATCCAATCTAAACCTCCCCTGCTGCAGCTTGAGGTGATCTTCTCTTGTCCTACCACCTGTAACTTGGGAGAAGAGACCAAGTCCCACCTTGCAAGTCAAACCAGAGTCACTGAGATGCCTCTTCTCACACCTCCACACCATCACTGATTAATTCCAAGTGCAGAACACAGCACAAACCCAGAAAGGCACCAGTGCAGAGGGAATTTCTGTACTACTTGGTACCTCTCAGGGTATTCTCACCAACTGCTCAGGCAGGACACAGCCCCAAGGAGGGGCACGGGGTGAGCCCCTCTCCACAGACCACCACAAAGAACTTTGGTGCTGGCAGCTTGAAAGCAAAGGCAGAGCAGGGGTCCAGGGCCTCCACAGCAGCACCCAGATGCTGCAGTTCTGGGCAGCAGCAAGGCCAGGCTGCCCAAAACAGATCCCTCAGACCCCCCACCAGGCTCCAAACCCTTTCAGCAGGGTCAGGCATTTTCACTTCATCACCACCCACAGCTGCCTCCAAACCGAGTATCACAACCCCTACACAGCATCACATTGCCAAAGAGCAGAGATTGCTTAAGTAAGTGGTGAAGCAATGCCCACTTACCTCAACGATTTCCAGCAGCTCAGGTTTATCTATGCAGCCATTCCCATCCTTGTCATACACTTTGAACGTCCACCTCAGCTTGTGTTCCAGTTTACCTCGTAAAACAAGATTCAAGGCAGCTACATATTCCAGAAAATCAATGGTATTATCCTGTAGAAACAGAAAAGCAGCAGCTGGATGACAACTGGTAGAAAGTTGATCGAAAGCTGCTTTAAAAGGTCTAGAAAACCTGGATTCAAACTGCCAAAAAGATAATCCATGGGACAGGGATTTGTTGGGCACTTGAGAGAAGGTTTGTACCAGTTCAGGGCCAGCAGCAAGCACAGCCCCACCACAGCTGAGCTCCTGCTCCCCCATCCTTCTGGCTGGTTTCATCTCGAGTTGACTGAGGAAGACCATGACAACAGAAGGGTCACCATTCTGCAGCAGGCAGCAAGAATCCCACAGGGAAGGATTGACACCAGGTGTTCATGCTGCTGAAAGCCTCCCGCTGAAGGGACGCAGAGCCTCCTGAAACCTCTGGGAGGTTTGGGCTGTGCCTCCCCCTCCCCACACACTTGGAACCAAAGTTCTCCACGGCCTCTGTGAGCAACAACTGCTGCTGCTGCCCTTGGAAGGGCAGAGAGCAGCAAAAGACAATTGGGAAGTTTTTATTTTCTTGCCGTATTACCAATAATCCTTTGGGTTGTTTGGTCCTGCTCAACTGATTACATTCCACCAGGTTATTCAAACAAAACACCCAGGCCTAAATTTGGTGTTCTTAACATCTCCCAGCATCCCTTAAAGCCAGATTTTCTGTCCTGCTAGGAATGGGACTTCGTCTTTTATGCAGTTTGTTCTGCAATCTTTTCTGCACAGCTTTCATAACAGAACTTGGGACCTGAACCTTTCCTTTCTTGCAGGAATTTGGGTTTTTACAACTTTGAGTTCTGAGACAAGCCTGACCTGCCCACATCTCCCATGGCTTTTTTTTTTAACCCTTTCCCACAAACTGACTTTCGCTGTCTCTTCTGTGTGATTTTGCCACTGTTTTCAAAGACAGCTTAAGGGAGATCAATTGATCAGAGATGAGCGACCTGAGTGCCCCTTTCCTGAATTGATGCAAGGCAACAAACAACCCCACGCCTGGAATACGATCAAGAGAGTTGGGGAAGAAGAATGGAACCCTTTGGGAAGCGTTGCTTGCCCATGTCAAGATGGGAAAGGCAGCTTTATTGCATTACTCCGAGGACCCGAAACAGCCCAGGCTGCCTTTGGCAGCAGTGCAGGGGGGGAATGCATGTGACTAAACCAGAAAGCCCACTTCTCCCAGGTGTCTCGCGACAGATATGGCAACGGGAATCAAAACCAGAATGTCCGAATTGTTCGGCATTCCTTTGCTTTCGGAAAGCAAAGCTAAAATCAGTATTTCGTTACAAACCACCAGCTCACACTAGATATTGACACTTTCTCCAACACAGAACAACTCTGAGTAGGACCTTCCTCCATTATCATTTCCCCTCTAACACAAGATAGAAATATTTTTCCATGTGGCAACCTTGGCTACTTGAGGATCTTACAACCATACTGTCTCAAAATGCGACTGCCCACATTTCACCTTTTAACCCAACCTTAGTCCCTTGAGGGGTCATTCTGACCAGTTTGGGTAGAGATCTGAGGAGATAAATCCATGTGCTCCTTCTCCTGCCCTGGCAGCTCCCTCGCCCCTATCTCAGTCCCACGAAGGGTGGGCACTGCACCCAAACACGTCCACGTTACAGAAGCCAGATGTGCAAATCATTACACAAATGACTGCAGAGCCTTCTCAGCACTTACCCCGTTCTTATCAAAAGCCCTGAACATGTTCTCCACGTACTCCGTTGCTTCCCGGTTGTTCTGGACCCCGAAGAACCTCTTGAACTCATGCATGAAGAGGGTCCCACTGGGACATTCCACCACAAATTTCTTGTACCACTCCTGCAGCTCTGCTACATCAATCTCTGTTTGCTCCCCTTCAGCATTGGTAAACTGCTGTCCCATTTTGCTCCGTGAAGTAGGACTAAAAAGAGAAGGAGAAGAGGGAAAATCCTGCCAAAGTCCTTTGTTCTTTTTCTTCTTGTTGTCTTGTGCCTTTAACTGATGTTGTGCCTTGCTGTTTCACCTTGGTTTTGGGGTGTTTTATTTTCTTGTTCCTCTTCCCTCCTCAGCTCCCAGATCCGTGTGAACTCTGGGAGATCTCGGAGCGGCTCCTCGAGCACTGAGCACGATAAAAATAACTAAAGATCATTAGGAGATTCCCACCTATGAGCCCCAGAGACCTTCAGATGTTCTGAGCTGTGCCCTATTTAGAAACAAACTCCAGGGGCTCAGGGTCTTTCTCCACATTAATACCCTGATGTCAAAGAATTTGGGAGCCGAGGTTCCCTGCACACACGACACACAGCTCGCTCTGTGCTACAGAGTTTTCTAGGGGAGAAAAGGGATTAGAGAAGAAGGAACATCAGTTTTTGCAATGCTGGCCTGAATTACCTGCTTGGGGGGGTTCCTCAGTGCTTCAGTGAGATGGGGCAGAGGAACAAACGATATTTATAGAGGGAAAATCCTGAAAAAACAAACACTTCCATGAAAAAACCCTGCTAATGCATTAAATTAACCGAATGCCTGCTATAGGCTGTACTCTACTAAATGCTTGAGAGAGCCAGCAAAGACACCTAGACACAACCACACATGTTCCTCCTATTTTCACATTTCCATCTTAAAGCCGTAAGTTAAAAATAACAGGAACTGTTTATTTCCATATTTCTTAAAGCAAAGAGCTCTCCTTATTCCCTTTCACTCTTTGTGCCTTTATCCATGGAAACTCTGCTCCCGCTCACCCTTCCCTCTGAACACCCCTCCCCGCTTTGGTTACAGACACAAAGTGCAGCTCTTCTGCTCAGCACCACTCAGAACTCAACCTCTCCACACAGCCCCTTCCTTCTCCTCCCGGAGCCTCCAGCTTTTATCCACACCTTACCAGGTGTTCTGAATCCAGTCATTATCTGTGTCAGCTGGAAAGAGTGACCTGAGCTATAAATGTGCCCAGGCCAGCCTGATATCTTTATTAAGAGGATTGGAGCAGTGTTAATAGGAAACAATAGATTTGCCTCTATTAATGCTAAGGCCCAGATGGATGGAAGCTGTTCACTTTTCTGGAAATTTTTTCGTGTTGGGTGGGTATGAAGAGCCTCTCCAATGGAAAAATACTGGCTCAGAATCAGGGTAAAATTTGAATTTGATATTGCAGAACAGTAGAGCACTTCATGCTGCAGTGTAAGAGCAGGATGAGCTCTGAATCTGCTCACAGCTGTAAGCAACCCAGCAGTGATATTGTGTGTATGTACACACACCTGAGACTTGCAGGAGTTTGTATCTGTATATAATAAAACCTTACGCTTTGACGTGCAAGGATAGCCAGGCAATGTGTGGTTTCACTTAAAACAAAAGCAAAGAGAGGACATAACAACACAGCAGAAGGCTGGACGTGGATGGGAGGGGCCAGAGAAGTTGCCAGAAAATTTAAGACTGTTCTAGTTCAATTAAAACGTTTTAATCTAATAATATTCTGGTTTGTCTATCCTAGAAGAGTGCAACAGCATTAATGAACTCAGTCCTTCCTTCTGTAAATGCTTCAGCCCCTGCGCCTCAGACGTCTCACCTGCAGCAGAGCAGTCTGAGGTCTGGCTCGTCAGAAAAATAACAGTGAGTCCATCCCCCAGTGCTCTCCTCTTCCCCAGACTGACTGCAAAGAAGCCTTTGGCAGCCACGGTCGCATTTATAAATTGTTTTATATAATTTTTGGAATCTTCTTGGCTGGTGAGGCCACGAGTCCTCCCCAGGTCACGAACAGGTCCGGGCCACAGGGGTGGGGAGGACGCGCTCTCCTTCTCGTGCAGCACACCCGGGGCTTTGGGATGTGCTGGTGTGGAGCCTTTCCACCATGCTGGGCTGCTCTCCTGCACGGAGCTGTGTTGGAATGTGAGTGCTGAGAGCTCACAACAAGACTCCACATGCCCAGAACGTTGTCTTGGCTCATTGCATAATTTTGTTTTGCCTTATGGGAACTCGGTGATCTGTTCCCAGGAGAGAAAATGGTTCTTCTTTGTTTTGATGACTGCAATCTTTTCCAGCTTGGAATACAAAGCCCAGCTGCTGCTGTTGCAGGTATCATGACACACAATTGTGTTGATAAAAGCAGTGATATTCATTTGGCACTGAAATAAAGTAAATCCTATAGCTCCTGGTATGAAAATTCCTCTGCCTATCCTCTGTGCTCTGTGGACTGCACTGGAAGCTGCTGCCTCTCAGCCAGCAGAAAGTCACTTCATGAGGTACAGTTTATCAGCCAAAAGATTTCTTAATTTGGTTCAAAAAAATGATGCAGATAGAGGTAAATATGATCAGAGAGAAGTAAAAATAAAAAGAATTCTTTCTAGCAAACCCTACAATGAAGAGGTTGGTGCTGTTTGTCTGCCTGAGGGAGCAGGATCAGTGCTCTGTGTGTCCTGTCAGAGTGAACACTTTGGATGATCAGGCACAAACAGGTAACATCTGATTGCATGTCCTGCCTCATGAGTTATCCCTAGATTATCCCTTCTCCAGCTCCAAAGCTGCGGAGTTTCCCAGCCAAGAGCATGGAAAAAGGCAGCTGATTTCCCGTCAGCTCCCCACCTCAGCATGCTGCCACACGCTCCAGCACAGGCTGGTAGAAACTCAAGAGGGAAAAAAAAAAACCACCAAGCCCTGCAGAGGGCTGGGAAGACTCATTTGTTTGGCATCTGTGCTGGTGCTGGGGAAGGCAGCAGAGCAGCAGGTGCTGGCAGGCACAGCTCCCTGCCAGCGGGGACCAACTTCAGGGAAACGGGAGGCAGGACCGGACCCTTCTCCCAGGCTGGAGCAGGCCTCACCTGGGTGTTTTGCCACATTGCTCCATGATTTCAAATACCCCAGCCCTGACCTGCCCCAGGAGCCCTCCCATGGGTTGGGCATCTCAAGAGTCCTTCCAGTGGGCCCAGGAAGAGCAAAACCCAGCCCAGACAGCTCCCACCACTGCCACGGACAGCCAAGGCACGCAGGAGAGAGAGCAGCACCACTTCCAGAGCTCCCGAGCACCCGACCACAAACAAAGCCAGCCCAAAGCATCCCTAAACTTCCCGGTCGCCAGGCAGGATGGAGGCGTGGACAGCAGGAATGCAGGGAGGATGAACGGCAGCTTTTGTGCTGACCCATCTGAGGAGAGATCAAAGATCCTTCGTAGCTTGGCTGGGAGCTCAGCCCAAGAGCTCTGTCTCTTCCCAGTCGCTCCCGAAATTTTCTGTACCACTGCATGTTTTAGACAGCAGGAATAACAACCAGGATGTTTTATTGCAGGAGCAGCTGTCCCTTGTTCTACATCTCAGGAATGGTGAGGTACCACTAACCAGAGCCGTGTCACCCAACACAGAGAGCGCTGGCCCCGGGGTGTCACACACTGCCTTCTGCTTATTGCCAGAAAGATTTTATGATGCGCTGACAAACTCCTGCTGAATGTTACCTCTGAGTGCAATTCCATGCTGAATGAAACCTGAAAGATTTACCTTGTGCTTGGCATCTGGCAAGGCAAACTTTCCCAGAAAAATGCTGCATTGTTTTCTCTATGTGTGAAGATTTCCAAAATGTTGCCTAGTTCCAAACTCTTGGCTTTCTACTCAGCTGTGGCTGTAAGCCAGCCTTTCCAAAGTCAGGATTCAGCATTTTCCGTGGTGTTCATGACAGGAAGGAGAAGGGAAATTCCCATTTCTTTTCTGGTTCATTGAAACTGAATGGTGAAGTATTGTATGATCCTTGAAACCAAGATTCACCACTGAGTCACGGTTCTCCACCTACGAGGAAAATAAATCAGAGGCAAGGCTGGAGGGCAGGAGACTGCAGAGGGACCGGGGAGATGCTGCTGAGCCCCTTCCCAGGGGTAGGTGTGGTCCCCAGAGCAGGGATGGAGGCAGGGAAGAGGGACGTTTTTGTGCTTTTCAGAGAAAAAACTGTGTGCCTGTGGCTTTAATCAGAGCTGACTTTAGGGTTTGACTTTGTCCCGTGCTGTCATTGACTGGGTATATATGGATGGATTTAGGACAAGAGGAAATGCACTCAGGTTGTGCTAGGGGAGGTTTAGATGGGATCTTAGGGAAAATGTCTTCACTGAAAGGATGGTCAAGCATTGGAACAGGCTGCCTGGGGAAGTGGTGGAGTCACTGTCCCTGGAAGTGTTCAAAATCCATGTGGATGTGGTGCCAAGGGACACAGCTTAGTGGTGGACCTGGCAGTGCTGGGTTAATGTTTGGACTCGATGATCTTAGAGGTCTTTTCCAGCCATAATGATTTCTGTGATTCTGTGACTCAGCTGAATAAGCTTTGAACTTCAAAAAAAAAACCCAGGAACTTTGTTTTCTTCCCAAACTATTCCATTTAAAAGGAAAATACATCCCGTTTAAAAGCAAACTTCCTTTCCTAAATATACAAGGGGAGAAAAAAATCTCGTTTTGAAGGAAATTTGGTTTTCTGAATATTCCACCTGACAGGAAAAGGGCCGTGGACAAAGGCCGGGGGTGCGGACGCTCCGCTGTGCGGAGGCTGCGCGGGG
>WBMZ01010696.1:0-167333 GCA_013400975.1 Atrichornis clamosus | reverse complement strand
CGCCCGGCCGGGGACGCCCTCCCGCCGCCCCCTCCGCCGCAGCCGGGAGCGGGCGGAGCCTGTGCGGCGCCGCCGGTTTTATCCCCCCTGCATCCCTCACGCCGGGCCAGCGGAGAAAGCGAGCGCGCTCCTGCCTGGGCAGAGCGGGATCGGGCGGAGGGACCGGAGGCGCCGCCACCGTCACCTGGCGCTGCGGCGGGGGCGGGGCGCGGCACTGTGTCTGCGGCAGCCCCGGGGCGCTGCTCGGCCGCTTAAAGCAGCGGAGCCACCGGCCGGGAGGGGCGTTCGGAGCAGTGGCGGCCGCAGAGCGAGGGGAAGGCATGGAGGGCAAGGAGCAGCCGGCGGGGTCCGCGGGGGATGAGGGCTCCAAGGATGCGCTGGGCAGGGCGCTGGGTCCCACGCCGAGCCAGAGCCGCTTCCAGGTGGACCTGGTGGCCGAGGGGCCCCGCAAGTCGGGCGGGGACCTCGGCGTGGAGGGTAAGGGAGTCGAGGAAGCCAAGGGCAGGTTTCGGGTGAACTTCGTGGACCCGTCGGCCGGCGGCGAGAGCCCCGGCGAGCCCGGGGGAGGCAGCTCCGAGGGCGGCAATGTGAGCGGCGTCCAGAACGGCGGCGACACGGTGATGAGCGAGGGCAGCCTGCACTCGGGCGGGCACCACCACTACTACTATGACACCCATACCAACACCTACTACCTGCGCACCTTCGGGCACAACACCATGGACGCTGTGCCCCGCATCGATCACTATCGGCACACCGCCGCGGACCTGGGCGAGAAGCTCCTCCGGCCCAGCCTGGCCGAGCTGCACGATGAGCTGGACAAGGTGAGAGTGGCCCCCGGGCTCCCCCGGCATCGGGGGTGCGGGGGCTCCTTGGAGAGCGAGTCGGCAAAAAAGCTTACAAAAAAAAAAAAAAGGGGGAAAAAGCCAAAAGCTCGCCGAACCTCGAGGAGGCGCAAACAGCGCGGGTGCATAGCTTGCGTCTCAATTTTATTATTTTTTTTTGTCTTTTCATGACGCAGTGTTATCCCCCCCCCCCCCCCCCACGTGCTACTGGGAGATGGTCCCCCAGTGTGAGAGGCATTTAGAGCCGTAGGTCTGTTTTCCTCATAACCGAGCGGAGATCTCCTGCGCGTTTCCCACTTTCGTATCGCCTCCAGCAGATAGGGTGTTAATTCTGGGGGTGCCGTAGGTGTTAGTCTGGGAAGGGGAGTCAAAACGTTGGGAAGAGACGCTAAAAAAAAGTAAAAAATAAGGAAGGATGCGCTTGCTTTTGGTAGCGGCCAGAGGTCTGTGTCTGCGGCGCCGAGCCAGAGCCCACTGGATCTGATCGGATCTGGATCAGATGCTGGTGGATCTGCACAGGCACAGATCCTGAACGAGCCTTTCCAGGGTTGCTCAGTGGCTGCTGCGTCGTGATCAAGGCTTGAAAAATTTTGGAGCTGCGTGTCTCAAGCTTTTTCTATTTTGGACTACTAGTCCGTGTGTGTTATTTGAGACGAGTTAACAGTGAGAGCCTTCTTCGCGTTGCAGGCTGTCTTTGCTAAAAGACGAGGTTTAGTTGAACCCAGAACTAATTCTATGGGTTTGTTTTTTTTTTTTAACTATAATGACTAAACTAACACAAGATAAGTAAAGCTTTTGTAGTGTGTCTTCTTGCAGTTTGAAAATGGGTGTTCGGCTGTGCTCAAAGAAGCCCATGTTCTGAGTGGCGTTTTACTGCTGTGTTTAGGGCAATAAAGGAACACATGGGCCAAGTTCCAGTGAAGTGAAGAGTATTTTATTTCTCGAACTTTTTTTTCATCCCACCTTTCACTCCTTACAGGTGGAGTTCCATCAGGAAATGTGTGTTCTGTCCGGATTTACCTGTTTCACACCGTTATTAGCCTGCTCAGTGCATCACACTGACCTTTGGGGTTTTGGGGAGGGGGTGGAGGGGTTTGTGGTGTTTAAGTGTATTTTTTGAAACTGACTCTTGAATTGTTCCAGTAGAAGTAATTGGTTGGTGTATTATAAATAAACTTGTTTGTGCCATCTAAGATTAGATCTCAAATTTTAATTGCTAACTGTAACAGCAAATTACTCCTGCCTTCCAGGTCCTGTCCTGATGGAGCTAAAGGATGTTCTGTAGTCTTAAGTTAAGATGAAATCAAAATGGGCAGTTACTGTCTTGTGCATGGACTTAGGTGAACTATAAATAAAACACGTATGTGTGTTCTCATAGTATATGTGAAACCACACTGATTTCCTGTCATGCTGCCCCCCTGAATTTCTGACTTCTGGTCCATGATGGGATGACCAGGTGTGGGATACTCAGCTTTGTAAGCAGAATGTTGCTTGCGTTTCTCAGGTTGGCAAATAGCTTTTTCAGTTGCAGCAGTCTGGAAAGCTCTAAGTGCAGGATATAACGTATTCTGGAACTATAATTTCTAAAATGGTAACTTCTTCATTAAGAAGAAACGCATGGCAAGCAATTTTCTTCGTAGTTTGTGGCATAGAAGAGTCGTAGACAACCTAATTACAGGTTCATTATCAAAACTGTTTCACTGTGAGTATTAATTAAGTCAAATTATTAATTTCTTAAATGTCATGAATTTGTTCTGCAGTGTAGGTAGATGTATATGTGAAGATTTTTTTTTTTTAAAGTCATGTCCTGTCTTAAACCTCCTCCCCTAAAATGAATATTGGGGATGGAATATGCAATTTTGGTTGCATTTGGTATTAAGTTTTACTTTTAAAAAAGGTCATGGTATAAGCCAGAATTTAAGTTGAAGTTCAGTGGAGTAACTCAGGTGTTCTGTTGCAGGATGTTTAATGTCCAAAGCAATTAAAGTGTTAGCAACTACTTAGGCTTATATGAAGAAGTGAAGCCATTATTTTTGCTTCCAAGTTAGCAAAACATTTTCCAAGATAAAGCTGTGAACACCGAAGCTTTTAATAAGGGTGTGTCATGCATACTAATAGCATTGGATACCTACATTTCTCTCTATCTCAGGAGTATAAAATAGGTCCTGTTTGTGATTATGTACTTGGTTCATGAGCACAGAGTACTGATAACTTTTAAATCAAGATGGTGCTGTGAAAGGTGTGTGCAAAGCTGTTGTGCTTTTTTTACTGTTTTCAGGGGGTTTATTGTCTCCATTCTCAGTGATTTCAGTTCACTCCGACTAGCAGTAATGGTCTCTAGTGTTAAGTAATGCTGTGCGTTGAGGACTGTATTTTACTGACTTTTAGTAACTTGAAGAATTAACCTCGCTGTTTATCTGTGTGTTTTGTACTAACTGGACAGGTACAGCATGTCTGTGAAAGGCTGCTGGTACAAACATCCTGGTACCCTTACATACAGTTTGCACTCCGTGAATATCTATTGTTATGCCTCTGCTGTTGACCCAGTGCATCAAGATTGGCAGTTACTTTGTGTTAAGACTGATCCAAAACTGTTTACCAGCAATATGGTTCACTGCTTTGAATACCGATACTTTATCTTGCAGTTAGAGTTCGTTCTATTCTGTTTCCTTTTAATAGGTAAATAAATGTGAGGCAGTGTTGGAGCATTGTTAATGCCAGTGCTAATTACAGAATTTCTTTTTCCTTTGTCTTTGTTTAGAAGCTTCATATGTCTAACTCTTCTACTGATTCTGTTCTGACAGAAAAACAGTTGGAAGAAGAGTCACTGTTTGAGGAAGATGCACATACATGTACTGAAGGGGTACCATTTCACAAGGGTTTGTCTCACAGTCCTGGTAGGATAGGTGTTCGTGTGGTCATTCCAACAGCGGCTTATTCTAGTAGGAAAGGTTGTTCTTGAAACTGGTTGTGTAAACACAGCTAAGTGGTTCTGCAGTAGTCTTGAGTTGGATTAATTGCATAATACTTACCTTGGTCGATCATATTAAATTTCAGGTGAGGGGTCTTGTCTTGGTTTATCATTGGCTGCAGACAGCCAAGATGATCAATCAGTTCCTTACCCAGTTGCTATGTATTAATTTCGTTCTGCTTTAGAGGGATGAGAGAGGGAATTTGGTGATGCTGTTGCAGCTGCTATCTCATAGATAAAGGGAATGTGTTGCAGGAGCTGTAGTCTCCAGAGATGTAGAAGTGAGAGGATGTTTATTAGCAAAGAAGTGGGAGGGAAACAGCATACCGTGACATGCAGGTTTTCATTGCAGTGGTGTCCCCTGCCCTCTTGAGGGGATCTGCCTTCAGACAATAGGAAGATGAAAAGTGTCCTTGCTTTTCTTAATTTTTTTTTTTCCTGTCTTACAGCTTTGGAATACTGCGTCAGCTACATCTGTACGTAAAGATACAGCCTGTAGAAGATATTCCAAATGCTTTTGTGTTCCTGAATTTATCAATTTCCGTGGCATGCCACAGACCTTATGGTTCTGAAACATGTACTCGTATTCAGACTTGCACAGTGTAATCCACTGCTGTGCATTAAGTAATAATTTTTTCTGTATAGCACTGAATTAATTGGGGAGCTTTTTTTTTTTTCTAAAGACTAAATCTTGCTGTGTGTGAGCGATTCTAATTTGATCTTTGTGCAGTCACTCGCAGCTGTGGTGAGTGGATGTGGTGCGAACCAAGCCCTCTACTGGCAGCTCTGCTCTGTTGTTCGTGAAGTACTCACCGAGAGCACTGACAGGCTGTGAGGTACTGATCTCAGAGGAAGATCTTCACACCACCTCCACCCCCCCCTCCCCCCGGATCGAATTATAAATCAAAATAGAAAGAAATCCCAAGGTATTTAAAAACACAAGCGTGCTTTGCTTCCTCCCACACAAAAATCTGTGCACCTGTCATCTGACTTCGGAGACAGAAATAAGAAAAAAGGCATTACTGCTAGTCCTGATAGAGAATTGAGGGGGCTTTTTTTGTTTGGTTTACTCAAGTTGGATGACTGTAATTGTTTTAAATTGTCTTTCTGTCTTTGATCAGTATTTTCTCAAACATTGCAGGGTTTCCTCTTATTTGATAACTTAATGTTTAACCTAAGCACAATGAAAAGATCTGTGTATGACACTGCTTTTTAAAGAGAATATATTCTGTCCTGAAAACGTTAAAACAACTGCTGCATTTCTAATACTTGTTTGTTTTTATTTTGTTTCAATTTGTGGTTTATGTCTGGTTAGCCTGTAAAGAAAACAGAACTCAGCTAAAGATGTATAAAAGGCTAAAAGATGGTTGTAGGGTATCAGGTTAGGTGACCATGTCATGTGAGGTCTGTCTTTAACAGCTCCTTCCTCCTCTCTCACAGAAAATTGAGACCCTCTTGCAATAGTTTTTATTGCACCACCTTGCTGAATCTTGTTTACAGCCTGTAGGTCTCTTACTTCTTGAGTCCCTATGATTTTTAGTTTGGATAACTTCTTGCTGTCATTTATATATGTAAGCAGATTTTTAATTTTCTTTCTGAACTTTACTAAAATAAAAGAGAAAGTATCTTAGTCTTGGTCTGGGTGCTGTTGGATATCCCAGAAGCCTATAATTAGCATCTGTTCACTTTTAAACATCAGTGACCTTAATGCACCTGTACTCGATGAGGCTTTACTTGCATCATGCAAAGGGATGTTTTTATGCTTTCTCAACGTGTGTAGGGAGTCCTCACTTTGCTTCTCCTGATACCCCACTTAATGAAAACCATTTTTATCAAGAAAGAAGACTGTACTGCTCTGTTTGCAGCAGTAAATAATATTAATGCTCCAGAGCTTGTATTTTATAAGGACTGTGTATAATTTGTATTTATGCATTGCTTGATGCTTGCATCTCTTAAATCTTTGATTCAAGCAAAGACTGTGATAAGTCTTTTCTTTAGTCCAGAACACCTATGGTATACTGAAAAAATTGAACTGACTTCAGCAAACTGCTAATACTGGTTTTGCTACTTAGTTTTTGTCATGTCCCAGAGAAGCTGGAAATAATTGAACCCTGTTGCCAGCTTGTGTAGTTCACAGTGCAAGTGTGGACTATTGCTGAAAGGGGTGAACTCTTACGCTGTCACAGATCTTAGCTGGATCTGATATGGAGCTGATCTGGTTTACAGAAACCCAGCACCCCCTCAACTGCAAAATCTTGGACTGCATGTGGTGATTTGGTTCCCTGATCCAGTACTTAAGGGATCTCCGCAGTCTTTCGTCTGCACACACGCATCAGTAAAAAGGTTTTTGAGTGTACACTCCTAATAGACATATATTTATTTACTTAATAATTCTGTATATGTGTGCTGCTGTTCAAATATTGTGTGTGCTACAAAGTAAAAATTGAAGAGTGATGTAAAGATGAAATTAACACTTTCTTTCTTTACCCTTATTAACATTACAAAAAAAAAATTTTCTTGTCACAGTCCCAGTGGACTGTCCTCTGCACCCTTTGAAGACTGCTGCAGTGCAGTGTGACCCCCTTCAGTGCTCACATTGTGGGGAAAAGGCATTGTAAGTGGACAGGAGAATAAAACTAGGGAAGGAAGAAGGGAGAGCCTGTTTGGAGGAGCTGTTTGTGGGGGAGTGGGAGGGGTAGTAGTGGGGTTTTTTTGGTTTTGGGGGGTTTTTTTAAACGCAGCTCATGTATTGTCAATATCAATGACTGATTCAAGACAAGAACCTGAAAGAATAGCAATTACTTCTCTCTAGTTGGCCAGCATTTCTTATAAGATGTTTTAGAATGGATTAAAGAGGAAGGTGCTGCAGAATTCATCTTCAGATTAACTTTTTTCTCTTTTGGTACTGCTCCTGATTAGACCTGAAATGATTTTCATTCTTGAAGAACTTTCTTCCAGGGGAGGAGCTTGGCAAGATCAGTATCTTGGAGTAATTTAAACCAGTGTACTACATCTTCTATTGAATTCTTCAGATTTTTTCCTAAAGCCTCATATAATATTCATTCAGGAGAAACCACAAACCCATTTACCCCCTGCTTCTTGATATAGGTAATAGGAGTCCCACTGTGGTCATTTGTCACTACTGAGAATTTTTTTAAATAGTTGACTTCAAATTGTTTGCCTTTCAGTATTTTGGAAGCTATCTAGTTTTTTAATTCAAGTGCATGGAAGGTCTTTGATTTATTTCTGCACTTCAGAGATAGTTTATACCTGACAAACTTACTGAAATTTCTTTTCATGCATAAAAACTAACTTAAGATGTATTATCTGTGCCTTATAAACATAAATGATTTAAAGATAAGGTGATAAAAAGAGTAAAAAAATTCCTAAAGATTAAACTTAAAAAATTAAAATTCCATTTTAATAAGAAGGCTTATCTCTTGCATCTTCACTTTGCTAGTTAACTTTCCTTCCTTGAATCAACTGCTTCTACTTCAGATGATTCAGTTGTTTGGGTTTTTCTTAAATTCAAAGAAAATATCTGTGTCTGTTTCAGCTGTAAAGGAACTGTGATGCTAGATTAATGTTTCAACTTGGACTGACAGTTTACATGGCAGAGTCCTAAGACTATTCTGAGTAATACTGCTTTTGAACCGTAAGCAGTTTGGCAACTTTGGCTTCAGTGTGATGCCGTGCCAGTACAAGTAAGTGCTTTGCTGTGTGAATGTACCAGCCCCTGCTCAGTGCTGGCTCAGGGGCTGTGCTCTAGCTGTAATCACCACTTCATAACATGACATGAAAAATTCAGGCATTTTAGGTTGATTTTTAGGATTATTTCAATGGGCTTTTTAGTCTGTAGTAAGCCAATAGGTTAAATGTAACTTTTCAGGAACTTCCTACATTTGGAACAAGACTTCTAATAAAAGAGGGGTGTTTTATTAAAGTTTTGCTATTGCTGTATAGTGTCATTTGCTCCCTGTCTCCTATTTCTTGAATGGTAAGGGCATCATTCTGTTTTGCAGAAGTAGATGAAAACCAGAAGGTGTAAAGAGCAAGAATGCCTCAAATAAATCCTTTTTTTAGGGTGCGGAATAGAAAATTACTTGTGTGCTGGTTTTGGCTGGGGCAGAGTTAATTTCCTTCCCAGTATCTGGTATGGGGCTGTGTTTTAGATTTGTGTTGAACACAGGGTGATAATACAGAGATGTTTCTGTTGTTGCTGAGCAGGGCTTGCACAGAGCCAAGGCCTGTGCTTCGTCTTGTACAGCCATGCTGGGGAGGAGGCTGAGGGTACGTGGGAGCCTGGGAGGGGACACAGCCAGGACAGGTGACCCAAACTGGCCCAAGGGGTATTCCAGACCACGTGGCATCATGCTCAGTATGTAAAGTGTGGGGAGAAGGAGGAAAGGGACATGGGGAGTGATGGTGTTTGTCTTCCAAGTCACTGTTGTGTGATGGGCCCTGCTCTCCTGGAGATGGCTGAACACCTGCCCAACCATGAGAAGCAGTGAATTAATTCCTTATTTTGCTTTGCTTGTGTGAGCAGCTTTTACTTCCCCTATTAAACTGTCTTTTTCCCAGCCCAAGAGCCTTTACTCTTCTGATTCTTTCCCCAGTCCCACTGGTGGGGGTGTGGGTGGGTGGCTGCCTGGGGCTGAACCATGATGGTTTGGAAATCTGACACGTCCAGAACAACTTGATATGATTGAAATGGATTATTTTTTGTAGTTAATAGCAGAACATTGTTTTTCTTGGACTATACGTGGGTATGCAGAATTTCTGTTCAGGAGGCTTGTTAGTGGGATTTACTTCAGCCGTTATACCATCAAGTGCTGCATCTGCTTCATTCTGGACTGAATCAGACTTTTGTGTTTCAGTTACTCATGTGAAAACTACCCGTGTTCAGAGCCTGGATCCACTTTCCTGTGAGGTTTGATTTCTCCTTCCAGGACAATGGATATCAAAAGGAATATTGCAGTCAATGCACTGTAAGGAATAATTACTTAGATAAATCATTCAGAGTACTGTGGTGGTTCTGGAAAGGGTCAGATGCACCAGTGCAGAAATGAAGGTGCATTCCTGAGGTGTGAGGGACTACATATATTTATTTCTTTTAAACTGAATGAATTGGTTGCCCCTACAGTTGTGTAGGATGTCATGTCTCCTGCTGACTGGGTTAGTGGTGCAGTTTTCTGTTAACCAGAAGTGGAGAGACTGGAAAAGGAAATTTGGGCGCTTTTTTGGGGAGACTTGGTGGTTTGGTTTTCTGGGGGTTATGTTTTGCTTTTGAAGTGGCAGCAGTGTTGAGTCTTTCTTTACAGGAAGGCTTGATTTTGCCCACAAAATTTCTGGTAGTGTAGACCCATAAGCATTGTAGGTCTTCCATAGGTTGGCTGCGCTGCAAAGCTGCTGAACAGAGGCGGTTTCTCATTCTTTTCTAATTCTCATGATCAACTCCCCAGAGTTTTCATATCCTCCTGTGCTTATGGAGGGATATATGAATCAAGATGTAAAGATATGAGGAGTTTATTTTGCAAAGTGCTCTTGTTCTTTAATGTTCTTGGCAGGGAGAAAAAACAAATATTATTTACATTTCTGATAGGATACTGCTCTTGCACACCTGCAGATGTCAACAAAACTTAGCTGCTGTGTCACATGTAAAAACTACTTAAAAGGGATTTATCTGGTCACACCATACTGGCTGTGGGCTATCAAATCTCAGACTTCAGTGCTTCCCTGTGGAATTTTTCTTACGTATATATGACTAGTCCTTTCCTGTCAGGAAAGACTAGTGCAGACATCTAATTCTGGACATCCTATGCTGGTTATGACAAGCAGATTAAATGATGTTGACACTGTCACTGTTTCTGGAAACACTGATTAATAATCTACCTTGGGAGAGACTTTATTTTGATGTGATGCTTAGGAAAGCTTTGAATTTTCTCTTTGATTTTGAAGGGCTGAAAACTCAAAACTAGTGGTGATGCACTAGGGAAAGCAGGTAGATGCAGGGCTGAGCTCACCCTTGGAGTGCTGGGCAATGCTCTTCATCCTGTGTTAGCTTAGGTGACAGGACAGGTTACTGGCTGTTGAATACTGCCATGACATTCAAGTTCATCAAGACCACTCAAGGACCAGTCAGTTTCGGTCTTATTTTCACCAGTTGTAGTACTTTTAAATGTGGACAGTTTTCCTGTTGCTTCATTTCTGAATTGATTCCAGCTTTTCCTTCAAGCAAAAATCTACCAGATTGCATCCTGTATTAGGATAGAAGGATGATAATCATCTCCTAAAAGAGAAAAGTCTACAGCCTTCAGGTGGTAAGCTTAGAGATTTGTCAAGAAAACTGTATGCATGTAAGACATTAAAATGGTGCTAATCTTCATAAACAAATCTTCTGTCTATCCTTTGTAAGTATATCACCTTGAAGGAAAGGATTTACTCCTAAACTGAAATCAATTGCCTGAGTAAGTTTCTTGATTAATAGTGTTGCTAGCCTAGTTAATGCATCTGCATCTACTACATATCAGAGCTGGGAGGATGAGTGGATGATTATCCCTTTAAAATAATTAAAGTAAAAATGGCTTTTAAAATCATAATATATATGGGGGGGGTGTATATATGTATATGCACACACACAAAAAACCACTGTTTAATGTTTCTCTATTAAAAGCAGTATGCAAGACGGAAATACAAGCTGATGGCACAGACATACAGCTAATTTTTCAGTTGACATGTTAATTGCCACTATAAATTTCTTCTGTTCAAAATTGCTGTAATCAAAGTAAAACACACTTTAATTTCAGCTTAAGATAACATTACTGTTTAGTATTTGATGCAATCTCTTTTGAAATCTTGGGAAGTGCTTGCCAAAGGTATTTGCTACTATATTTTGAATGTGTAATTGTAGAGAAGGTAATACAGCCAAAGCAGTTAAGTTTTGATCTCTTGGCTGCAAACCTGCAAAGGATTTCCTTTGATTGAGGTGAGTAACCAATGGTTGAATGTTTGATTCCAAGGAATCCCAAGTTTGAAGAACTGACTGTTTTATCTGGGCAGTTTATCGCCTGTTGTTCTAGGTAACTTCTGGATGCCATTTAATGGCTTATTAGGCTTTTTTTAGGTTATGACTGTAAAGATACTGGAGTGGGAATTATGGCAGATTTGCTAATGGAATATGTAATTTATTCCTGTTGTATAACAAAGTAGTGAAGTCCTGCTATGACTGCTGAAATTTCTGAACTGCTGTCAGCAGCAGTGACTAGCAGTGCTCCCTGATGGTATTCATCTTCTGAGTTTGTTCTTTAGAGAAAATGATAAAAAGATGTTTAGGCAGACTAAGGTGTCTTGAACATGTCTTGTGCCATGTTTTCCTTTGCATGTGCTGCTTGACTGGGTTTTTTCCCCACTGGGAGCAGTGCTAATCAGTCAGGCTTCCTATCTAACTCCTGAAAAACTTGAGCACCTGAATCTGTTTTGTTAATGTGGTAAAACTGTTTTTAACTAATGAATAATGAGAAATTTGTAATTTTTGTTCTGGGTGTCTGTGAAAGATACTGATTTTCTGAGTAGCAATTTTTAAGTGAGGTATGTTTGAAGTACCAAATACTCAGATTGTTGCATCTGTTGGTAGCGTGTAAAATAGTGACGTAATTAAGATTCAAAATGTCATGGCCTGGTTTCAGTTTTAGAATTTGCACTTTCATTGCTCCTTCATCAGAATAAGGGCAATTATAGAGCAGTAGCTGAGAGTTGTGCACACTTGTTCTTAGTTTCCATACCTGTCACCATCCTTATTCCAGCAGAGGAGGACTGGTGAGGAAGAATTAGAATGAAATGCAGTATTTAAAGGTCAGTTGTACTACAGATGTGTGCTGTGGTTTGTTTTTCTTTTTTTTTTTCCCTTGATTACTCACTACAGAATTATTTTTCAGTGTTTTTTAGTCTTTTCATCTGTTGCTGTGTAGAAAGATGATAGTTCTCTGGAATGTTTAGGGTAGGTTTCTTTCAAGGGTAGTGGGAGATGTAGGCAGCATACTTTTTTTTTCCCCTTTACTACTTTGTTTTCGTAGGCATTAAGTTTTAGTTAACGTCAAGTGCCAGTCCCCAGTTCCACTAAAGATTATTCTGCATTGTTTGATAGGTGCAAATAGCAAATGGCTTGCTTTAAAAGTAACTGTTTCAGTCAGGTTTGAATATTGGCACTGTGTAGTGTTGAGTTTTCATGGGAGGGAGGCTTAGGTAAATTCACTGTGGCATAAACGCAAGCAATGGTATCTAAAAGCTTGAGGGTTAGCACTTCTGAAACAGATCAGTATAGACAAGAAAAGAGCTGTTTCCAGCAGCTGTATGGCTAGTGTTACTAGGATACAAAATACTGCCCAGTCAGACTGTTCTTTAAGTGTTACGTAGAGTGAGGTATTCTAAAATACCTCTGATCATCATAACCTCTGATGCTTTGTCCCTTTTAGAGCTGTTTATTTCTCTTACAAGAAGAAAACACTTGAAAACTGTCAGATTTGGCAGAGGTGCTTTTCAAATTTAGTATTAAGAACTCACTGTGATTTGTTGTTAGTGTATGAGCAAAGTTAGAGATAGTATCCCAGCCTCTTTGAATACTGGATTTTTGAAGAAATGGTTACAGGCAGTAGTCAGTGTCACCATATGGAGGCAAAGACTGGTGAGAACTTACTTTTGCTCTTATATATTTAAGTACTGAAATACTTTGGAATCCCAGGCAACCAAACTCAAGGCTTTTCTTGATAAAGGGTTTATCATAAGAATGTCTGGTGTCCCTGGACAACAATATGCTTAAAGCCATTCAGTAGAGATTTAGGTGTTCTGGAAAGGAAGCTCAGTGCTCTTGATCTCTTTCACAGCAGTGTAGATAAAAGCATTAAAGGATAGAAACAGCTTATAAAACTGACCCTTAGGCAAAAACTGGGAATTTTATGACATATGAAAATGTTAGCATGCTGAAAAGGTAGTGTTTCAAGAACAGACATATGTGATACACTTTCGTGTCCTTCCGCCAGCATTTTTAATACCTACCTTACTCTTCTTTATCACAGTAACACACTTGTACCAGTACAGACTATTTGCAAAAGTTTAAATTGTTATATCAGAGGTAAATATCACAGCAGCAGGATTATTCTGTGCAGTTATTCTGTGCTTGAAATACACCTGGCACTTCTAAAATCTTTTATTCAGCTCATTAGAAGTGTCACAGGTTGTGGGAGCAAGAATCCAAAAGTTTGTTCCAGAAGGGGAAGTAAGTTTGCGCTTTCAAGAAAAAGATAATAGGTAGTGTTTAAAAATCCTGGGAAGTATTAGCATAATTTGAGGCAAAATATTTAGTAATTTTAATGTAATCTGGTAATTTTCTTTAATCTGTCATTTTTATTTTATCTATTCTCAGGCTAAAGTATCCTTTAATTAGAAAAGCAGAAAACAAATGTTCATAAGCTGTTTTTCCATGTCTGTTTTGAGCTATGTTAATTCTGAAAATACTAGGTTTTGCACTTGAGTAGCCATAAGTCTTATTAGTGTGCAGGTCTGGAGCTAGGGTATTTGAGAGTGTGATCTCTCTCAGTAATGATTCTTCCTCTCTTGAGACAGCTGGCATGCTGCATCTGGATCAATACATTTTACTGCTTGTTTCCTTCCACCATAAGGAGCATCTTAAAATGGCAATGGCTACAAAATTAGCCTTGGGGAGATGGAAACAAGAAGTTGTTATGGGAAGGTGTAGTGAACAGGAGGGCAGTAGCTGCACAGAAAGACTGCAGGTGATGTGTGAAAGCTTCTGACTCTGGTGGAGAAGGGTTCCTGCAAACATCTCCAGCTTGAGAGCTCCTTCTCTTGGACTGGTGAGGGCAGAGACCTGTTGCTGCACAGAATTGTTCTGCCAGTACCTTTTGGGGAAAGATGGTTCTCACGTGGCTTCCTTTATTTTTTTTGTTCTCAGTAAGCATGATAAGTGATGAGAAGACTATGCTCAGTATCGGAATATGTAGGTACAAAGCAGTTTTAAATGTAAGCAGCTTGATTAAATGTAGTGGAATGCCATTTTTTATTTCCTTGCAGAAATCGTAGCTTGAAAAGATGAGGTTCTTGATTTTCTTCGGTACTGTGATAATATAAACTATTGAAAGCAGCTTCAGAGCAGTATCCTGCCAAGATGAGAAGAAGCCGCTGTTGTGAAGCCTTTCTAAAGAGTTTCTATGAGAAGAACCCCATATTGTATGACATGTGCTAAACCTGTAACTGGTCAGACTTGAGAGATGGAAAAAGCAGATAAATGCTCAAGTCTCAGGTGCTTCTTTGGCCCCCTGTTTTTGCACAGGACTAATGGCAGTGGGAGGGGTTAGCTGAAGAAGTTGGTGGCTGCTTGGAACATACCAAATCAGGCAGTTCACCATGACAGCAGTCTGCCTGAAGATCCAGCAGATAGTCTTACATACAAACTTGCTGCTTGTCCTGCCCTTTACTTGGGGCTTTCAAGTTGTGATTCCTGAAATGGAGCAAGACTCCATGTGTGTTTATTCTGGTGCTGCCTCATAAGGTTCAACATAGCCTAAGTATGTTGCCATTAAGATGGGATTTAGGTAAGTTCACCACAAAAAAAAAAACCAGCAAAAAAAACCCAAAGAAACCATTGCATGACATACACTGCTATCAAGAACTCTTAGTAAAGCAGTTTTTACTCATGAGACGCTTTGTGGTGCACCAGTGTGTTACAGGCTGTGTGTGAAAAATCTCAGATCTCCTCTGTCTACCAAGTACTTTCTCATTACTAATCTACTTCTAATAAGTGTGGAGGCTATTCACAGTTGGCACAAATAACTTAGTGTTATGATCCAGTACTGGAGATGAAATAGTAGATTATCTGTATTTTTCAGATGCTTTGATGCAGCAATGCAAAGTTCTGTGTAGGAGCAGAAATTAACTGTTTCTTGTCTGAAGTTCTCTCAGTGTATGATAGAATTGTCAGCCTGTAAATCTGGCTTATTTTTCCTTTAACAGGACAAGTGAACACCACAACTGAGTATTTTTTGGACTGATTATTTTGCTTTAAAAGTTGTATTAGTTAGACCATTTCTGATCTGAAATGCTAACCCCCCTTTTCTTTCCCCTTTTGTTACACCCCCTCCAAATCCACAGTGTGTTAGTGTTTCTTACTGTTTGTGAAGATCTTATCGTACATTTATTGGCTGTTCTAAAATAGTGCTAGTGCAGTTTTTTCCATTCAGTATGTGACTTGAGTAGAAGCATTGTTTCCTCATGAACACAAGCATGAAAAATACTATGCCTGCTTGATTTACAGCTGAGACCACAGTGGTGCTTTCTTAATATCGCCTTAGAGGGCTGAACTTGGAGCCTTATGTAGTGAAATTCTTCTGTGCCCACACTCTGTAATATCTGTTCTCACTGGTGCTTTGTTGGGCACCCACTAGCACTGATAACCAGGAGTAACCTTCCAGTTATTACATTTTGCTTGTGCTTCAAAATATTTTCCTAAGAAATATTGCATAGTGTGGAGAGACGAGACATACAGAACAAAACTATCTTGTGTTCCCCGTGTGTGTATCGTGGAGCTGATCTGGTAACTGATAACTCAGAATGCCAGTTGTGAGCCATTATCTCCTTCCCAGAATACAACAGGCTGAGGTGCGGGCTTGTTTGAGCACCACAGTAAAATGTGTAGCTGTCACATGGGGGTTGAGGTTCGCAGTGACCTTTGGAGGTCACCTTGTCAATACCTGGCCAGCTGTGTTCACGTGGTGAAGTATGTGATCCTTTCTTAGACTAGATACTAAGGTGTTTCTCTGCCTTCTCCTGAAACCTAAACATGCAGTGAACAAACTCCAACCTTGTTAAAAAAAAATGGCATTTAAAGGGGTTAAAGTAACCACTTTAAAGGAATTAACCACTTTTAGTCACTTTTCACTATTTTAAGATACGAAGATACAGATTCCTCCTACCCTTCCTTTAATCCTCCCTGACCAGACTTCTCAAAGAATAATTTTTTTACTTCATATTACACACATGACATGTGTTTTTGTAATAGCAGAAGATGTTACCTGATGCTGGCAAGCTTTTTTGGCCCAAGCTTAAAAATTGCTTAGATAATATAAGTGTGACTCCCTTTATATAACAGTTTAAAATAGTTTGTTGCAAGTATAATGTGATGGTTTTCTGTGAGAAATAAGAATGGGTTTTATATGAAGAAGTAGTAAGTGGTTATACTGTCTCATGCTTGATTGGAGGTTTTGTTGTAATTGTGAACGTGTTTATAATCTGCCCCTTGTTTTAATGCATTTTTTTTTCTCTTTGTTTCCTCCCCACTTTGGAAGATGCTGGTGGGGGAGAAATAGGGAGGAAACAGAAGAATCTGAGGGAGACATGAATACCTAGAAGGATTTTTATGATTTATTCCTGCACTTCTAAACTATCAAAGCAGGGTAGTAGGTAGGGTCATCCTCTTCTGTTACGAGCCTCAGGTTTGAGTAGGAAGTGTTCCCTTAGTTCTGGTTTAGGCAGGTCAGCATTTCTGAAATGTAGAGCATGGCACTTCTCTGGTTTTGGTCCTCACTGTTCTTCTGACCACTCTGAAAGGATCACATACCACTGCTTGATGCGGCTTGAGTGCCTGAATACAAATAATCAGCAATCAATAGATTCATCTGGTCAAAGGCTATGCAAATCTCCCAAGAATTACAGCCATTAGTTCACTTCTGTGCAGGAAAGCTGCAGTTCAGCAAACTGAGTTGTGTTTCTGTTTGTCCCCTGTTCAGTGTGTATTACACAGTATGTAATACATATATATATATAGATAGATATAGATATGTGCAAGAATAATTATATAATGCTGATGTCTTTTTAAATTTTAATCCGTTTTGCAGACAGTAAAGTGTATTCTTTAAAAGAGCTAACTGTTAAAGGTAATGATCTGGAAACTGATCGTGGTTCTGCATGATGGTGGAAACTTTGTGCCTTACAGGATCACCAGATGTGCTACAGGTACATCTGTTTGTGTGAGAATTTCCTAATTCAGATCAGTGAGAGAAGCACTTATGCAAATCTGTGCTAATGACCTTTGGATAAAGCTGACATAATCTGATTTTTTAAAAATCTGGTTTGTATGTTTACTGCTGATTGTAAGGGGATATGGATGACAACCTTCATAATTGACAGGTTTAGAAATATTTCCTCTGGACTCTGTGCTGAAGTTTGGTATTAAATGTATCAGGAGTAGAAAGAATTTAATAAAACACCTCACCCTGATCTTTTTTAGTATTTCCCTTCAGCACAGCATATACTTGAAAGCATTATTTTTGTACACTCTATTTTGTGTCTTAGCAAGTACGGGTTTTGCCCTTTACCTCATTGGGATTGAACCTCCAATTGTTCAAATGTTCTCTATGCTCTCTGGGGTGCAGACTGCTTCACAATATCCTGCTTGGTTTGTTGAATTTTAGAGTATCCATTCTTAATACTTGTTGCCTTGGATAACTTTGCTTAGAGTGCTTCTTGCTTTCTTACAACAAATGTAGGAAATATTTGAGTTTAAATGTTCAGGTGTTTGCCTGGCTTGGCAAAACAAAACTGCTTTTTAAGTAAGCATATTATGTGTGTATATACACATGTATTTTCAAAATATATCAGAAATTAACATTTCTGCATTTTTGAAGTTGAGAGTTGAATTGTAAAGAAAAGACACGACTTGGCCCTTGTCCCTGGAACTGATGTTTTTTTCCTCTGTAATCCTTCCCGTTTAAATGGGGAAAAGTGTTTGGGTAGAGACATCTCATTCCTCCTTTTCCCTGAAATGCCAGTCTCCCATCCTTCTTTATAGCAGCATCACCTTACAATGAATGGTAGAATAGTTTACAGGGAAATGAATAATTTATTTCCTGAAAAATTGATCCAGTGACAGCTAAGTCTGAACTACAGGAAATGCTTTAGCTGAGACCAGTAACTTGTAGTAGAAGATTCTGTGCCTTTACATTAAGAAGTAAAATTTCCTGTGCTGTAGAAGTCACTTCATTTGAAATCTTGCAGTTCTTTTTCTACAGAAGACTAGGTGTTGGATTTTTGGGGGAGGATATAGAACTGATTCTTGAAAATACTTACCACACTGGCTGCTAACAGTTTGTTCTTCTAAGTTTTTTTTACATTCCTTGAAATCTGAGATGTGTGTCGTGCAAAGGACATAAAGGAACAGCTCAAAACTTCTGCCATGTCACGCTTTTAATTTTTCTGTGTACACAAGGAGATGGTTTTTTTTTCACGAGTATGCCGTGCCCACTGTGCTCTGTCAGCCCCATAAAATGCAAACTTTTTTATGTTTTCCAAGGAGCCCTTTGAAGATGGCTACGCAAATGGTGAGGATGGCACACCAGCTGGGGATGCAGCCACTGCTTACACACCTGATAGCAAAGGGGTGGTCAAATTTGGCTGGATAAAGGGTGTATTGGTAAGTTTGATACATGATTGTTCAGTTTCTTACAGATGCAATCTTTCTAACTACCTTGTTTTCTGAGAGGTGTTGTGACAGTGTAGTATACAGATTATATATATGAGAGGTGTGCTAAACGCCATAATTTTAGGAAGCGTTACTGCTATTTTTACTGAATTTTAAGGAAGTACATACTTACGTACTTTAGGTTTTTAAGGGTTTATGGTTTCTTAGCACAGGTTTTAGAGTTTCTAAGTTGCATAATTTCCAAGAAGGAAAAAGATTATATAGTAGAAAAACTACATATTTTACTTCGGTTTGAAGAGGTCCTTACATCCCTTCTTTTTGTAGAATTGGTATCATTCTCTTGAGATAAGAGAGAGACCCAAGATCTCTTTTTAGTCTCCTGTCTAAATTCTGTACAGTTCAAACTCCGTCTTTATTGAGATCTAGGAGTTTTAAACACAAGGATTCTTTTTAGATGCACACTCGTCCATCCTGTTACTGTGCAGCTGTGTTGTAAGATACAAAAATGATAGAAACGTGAAGTTTCAGGAGTTGTTTGTTACTTTTAAAAGAATAAATTATTTAGTAAGATATTGCTTTAGTGCCTTTTTTTTTTTTTTTTTTTGAGAGAGAGATCTGTGGGAGATAATCTCAGTTATCATAGACCTCTATTTTAAGTCATGTATTCTGGAGTATAAATTTTGGTTCCCAAAGGTTGGTGTCTAAGTTATTACTATTATTTGCTTGAGACATACTGCAAGTGTCAGATACTGAAGTACTCTTAATTTTATGTGTGTTTAATGTAGTAAGTTTTTAATAATATTTAAGTTCCTTTTTGTTTCTAATCAAACTTAAACTTGTATGATAACCTGATTCTTGTGAAATAACTTGAAAAGTGGTAAGGAAAGACAGCAAGATAATTTCAAGAATATTAAAAACTGAAATGAATTACTGAAAATGACTGCAGATGTAAGACCTAATCTATGTAAAATTTCTGTTTTATCCTAGGTACGATGTATGTTAAATATTTGGGGTGTGATGCTCTTTATCAGACTGTCATGGATTGTAGGACAAGCTGGGATAGGTATGTGTACTAATGCTATAATTTTATTTTAGTGGCTTTCAGATGTGATCTACAAGAGGTGTTGATTCTGAGCTTAGACTTCAAACAGGAGTAGAAAATTAATATTGCCAATTCTTATGGTAATTGATCCATATCAAAACTTCAAGTAGTTACATAGACTTTTTCATTTAGTTATAAGGCAAGTATTTTAAAAATACACATTTGTAAGTCTTCAGTGAACTGTAGAGACAAACTTCTAATCTCTGGTTATTGAAATCTGTATATGGACTGTGTAGTACATAAGCAATTTTTTTCAAAGGCTTAACTTAATAATGGGCTGCAGAAAATCTCTGATCTGCAAAAGGCCTTGAATCTCTAGAATATAGCTCTTACTGTGCTGATTTAAGGGAACCTTTACCCCGTTTTATTTGTATACTGGAAACTCTTCTGTACAAAAGGGGAAAGAAGAAGCCTTTTGCCTGAATATATGGGACCACACACACAGAAAATTTGTGTTATATTTGCAAGACAAAGTATTTAAGTGAAGATAAATTGAAGGTTTGCACTCTTTTATGCTGCTGGGCTTACGCTGTTTTTCACCTTTTTCCGAAAGGTCTGTCTGTCTTGGTTATTGGGATGGCCACTGTTGTGACAACTATTACAGGACTGTCTACTTCAGCAATAGCCACAAATGGGTTTGTAAGAGGAGGTAACTGCTACTTTCATGAAGTTTTTAAAGCTTTCCTCTCTCTGGAGTGTACAATGTAAGGTTGCTGAGGAGCAAAGTCTTCCTTGCGTTCTGTATTTGATTAAGCAGTCATGTAATTAATAAGAGTCAGTAGTTAGCCTACTAATTTGATTTGACTAGTGCCTTGCTATTCTACTGTGAAAGAAACTTTTATCTAGTTTTTGTAATGCCAGCATTTTAAAGATATATATCCAGGAATGAATAGGGTCTTAATATTCTCCTGCATCTCCACTGGTTGGTTAAGAGTGTGCTTGTATGTGTTCATGTCCTGAAATAAACCTTCACACAAGTAACTCTCTAAACTTTCAGTTAGCTTCAGCTTTCCTGAAGGGTGAAGGTTTTCATTCTCTTCCACAGTTTATGTGCTGTTGTCAGCAACTCCTAAAAATATTTTTGTAAGTGGTTGATGCTTTTGACAACATCAAACTGCTTCATGACATTACGAGACTGCTACTAGTAGAAAATGTGGTGGAATTAAAGTAGGAACTCATAAAACTATCTTCATTAAGATTAAAAACGGAGAGAAAAGCCTCACTATCACAAAGTAAACAGATCTAATGGGAAAGATCAGCTATGAATGTTAGCATTATGTCAAGCTTAGTTTCTAAATGCCCTTTCTTTTTTTTAATTACATTATGCATATCAGATTTTCCCATTCATATGGGAGCCTTTTTTAGTTTTGAATTGAAATTTGAAGTGCTGAATGGGAGGAACTGTTGAATAAAATCACAGCTATGAAAATCTTACAGTAAGATTTTTCTTGTGTTACATAAAACGTGCAGAGTATGGCCAAGCTGGGTACATACGTATGTTTTGCACAAGAAGTGTAATGCAGTGAAATGAAGGATTTTCTGTTGCAGATTTTTAGGATACATTCAGTTACTCCAGACTGGAGCTGGAGGATTTTGTTGCTTCTAGAAACCTTAGCCTTTAAATTTGAGGAATATGCCTTTGCTACATTTTCTGAACTTTCCTGTAGTACTCTAGATATTCAGATTTTCTTTTGTCTTGTGGAATTTGAGATGCTGCTTTTGCCAAGCTCAAAAGTACAAAGAATAGGCTCTTGAGAGTCCCATTGGAGGGCAGAAAATTCTTTTAACAACAGAGGTTTTAGAAACATGTCTTGGAGATTGCAGAACTTCAGTGGGTTTATTACTGCTTTGCCAGTTTCTTGATCTTGACTAAGGAAAATGTTTCATAGTAGAACTGTGCACAAGTGCTTTGAGCAGTTTGAAGTAAAAAGCCCAGTAATGCTGCTGCTCGTATTTTACAGTTTGTTTTTTAACCATAGAACTGGTTGCATAGCTGAATAATATGATGTGGTGCATGAGTCATGGTTATTTTCAGCTGGTCTCCTTTCCTAAGAGCTTGAAATATATTCCTGAAATTTCAGCATGTCTGTCCCTAAGATACAGAGTTTAGGGTTATTTTCTAATGCATCAGGGAACATGCAAGAATAAGTAGATTCTGATTCATGTAAATGTTAAATTGCTGATGAGTGTCTGTTCTTAGGCTCTATCATGTAGTGGGTTTTTTTATCTTTTGTGGGTTTTTTTTTTTTCTTTCAGGGGGAGCATATTACTTAATTTCCAGAAGCCTGGGGCCAGAGTTTGGTGGTGCCATAGGTCTGATCTTTGCCTTTGCCAATGCTGTGGCAGTAGCAATGTACGTTGTTGGCTTTGCAGAGACCGTTGTCGAGCTACTCAAGGTACACCAATGATATTGATTATATCTTACATAAATTTGAGTTGTCATCTGATCATAAAATGGTTTTGTTTGGAAGGGAGACTTAAAGGTCACCTAGACCACCCCCCATGCAATAATCAGAGAATGCTAGAATGGTTTGGGTTGGAAGGGGCCCTAAAGCTCATCCAGTGCCACCCCCTGCCATGGACAGGGACACCTCCCACTATCCCAGATTGCTTCAAGCCCCCTCCAACCTGGCCTTGGACACTTCCAGGGATGGGGCATCTACAGCCTCCCTGGACAACGTGTCCCAGTGTTGCACCACCCTCACTGTAAAATGTTCCTTCCTTATATCTAGTCTAAATCTGCCCTCTTAAAACCATTATTCTGTGTCCTGTCACTACAAGCCCTATCCAAAAGTCTATCCCCATCTTTCTTATAAGCCCCTTTTAAATATTAAATGGTTGCAATAAGTTCTCCCTGGAGATCTCTTTTCTCCAGGCTGAACAAGCCTGATCATTTCCATTTAGAAGATTCATTAATTAAAAAAAAAAAGAGGCAAAACCCAAATTACTTGCATCCTTACAGGAAATCTACAATTAGTGGTATGCAGGTTAACAGCTAGCAAATTAGAGTAAGTGCAATGCTGTTCTTTAGTAGGGAAGATACTTACCTGATGAAGTATATGACTCTGTATTTTTAATTTGTTTTGTTAGGAAAGTGGAACGTTGATGATTGATGAAGTGAATGATATCAGAATCATAGGAGCTATCACGGTGGTTATACTGCTGGGCATTTCCATTGCAGGAATGGAATGGGAAGCAAAAGTAAGGAACTCCCATCTTTTCTTGTATTCTCTGCTTCATAATTTTGATTCCATTTTTGTACCTTAGCTGTTTGATTTATTTTTAAGATATTTAGTGTATTCAGCACTGCATGACAGCATGTTAGAAGTCACTTGATTTTTATGTAATAGTTCTTGGTCTGGCACTGGTGTGTGCAGGTCTGAGCAGCATTTCAAATCTTAAACCACATCCTTACACTGGAAGCTTAAACCTCTATGAGAACCTAAAATGCAGCATAATCTGCTCTTAATGACATTGTCAAGTAGGGTAGTTCCCCTCTTCTGGGCAGCTGGAACACAAGAGAGGGTAAGAACTTCAACATGGGAATTTCCCCTTACTACAAACTTTAGTGGGGGGCTGGTGCCAGTCTAGAGCTGTGCAGTTTCTGCTTGCTCAAACCCAGTATTCTTCCCTTCTCTTCCATTCCCTTCTGGTTTGGTTTCCATTTGGAAACAGCCAAACTGTGTGGTGCATTCACTAGACCCAGCACTGAGAAGGGTTTTGAATGTTGGTGGTAGTGAATGTGTAGGAGGGAAAACTACTTCCCTCATCTTGTAGTGGGTGCACAGTCTTAGGTCAAGTCTGTGGAAGCAAACACTGAAGGGATCTTGGAGTACCTTAATATAGAGGCTGCCTTACTAGTTTTCTGCTTGACATTCCTAGGCAGTGTAGCTTGCTCTCTGTTTCCTGTACCTGTAGGCTTTTTCTCAATATCTGTCCATAATATGCTCAAAAAAAGATTGAGAACAGCTCCTATTTTCTGCACTGAGAGGCTTCTTGAGGGAGCTTCTTTATGAAGTGTTGTAAGTTTTTTATGCTACTGCAATAAGAATATGGTGGTTTTTATAATGAAAATGAGAGGGTTTTTTCTTACTGTTGCTGTCACCCCTAGAAATAGGCATCCTAGAAGGCGGCAGTGAAGATCAAGTTCATTACTCTGATCTACTATAAGGACAAAAGAAATTTACAGAAATTAGCTTTGGCATGTACTTCAAAATTGAACTTCTGTAAACACTGTTCACTTTTCTCAAGTAGCCCGTCACTGTCTGTAACTAGAATTTGTGATAGTGTTTTTATATACCCAACTTCAAACAATACTCACCTCCTTATTCTGAACTGTTTGGTTTCTCCTTTGATGGAATTAGTTGTTAGTAACTCCCTGGCCACTGCCACTTGAAGTCACAAGAAGTGTCTTGGTTTTGCTGTGTTGAATGAGCAGTTACATAACAGCAGCTTGCACGGAAAGACCTGTCTTTAATTAAGTTTCCATTTGAAACCTGAATTGTGGTATCACTGCAATGTCATCCTTGCTAGGGAATGGGAAGCTTTAAAAGTCTTGTGCTCAGTGCAAAGGTCAAGGCTTGTTGTCTTGGTTTCTCTGTCAGGGGAGAAGGCAGGTGGGAGCAATGATAAGCAAGTGAACCTGTCAAACGAGCCTTTCATGTGGGCTAACATACAACTCAGCACAGCAAAACATTGCTGTTTCCATCTTGATTAAACTACCTGTGGTGGTCTCCTATGCCTTAGCCATGCTTTAGAGAATGCCTTGAAAAATGTAGCAGGGGAATCTCTTTGCCTTTGAAATAGATCTAAAAGCTAAGAGAGACTGGGATTCCAGGGAAGTGTGATTTAAAAATGGCTTTTCAGAGTTTGTGTACTTTCACTACTTGACTCTTTGTGTTGAAGTCCTAGAAGCCCATTCTTTCAGATTTTAGAATTTAAGTAAGATATTCAGCAAACACCGCTAGTTCAGGGAGAAGCCTAGGTTAGTTACTGAAAAAATCTACTTCGGGATTTTTTGATCAATTGCTCTGTGATAACTTCATGTTGAAATCTCTGTCTTACTGAAGACTTTTGTAAGTACCCAACTGTATCCTTACACGTTTTACCTATTCTTGAGGCTTTACAAGGATTTAAACACGATGCACAAACTATTTTCCTCAGGTGGAGTTGAAAATCTGCTCCAGCCTGTCATGCTCTGTTTATCACTGTTCCATCCTGTTTTCTTGAGAGGCTGGGTGAACTGAAAACTATGTTTTGTAGCCATCAAGAATGCCACAGTTCTATTACATATTTACTTGTGATCCTAGGCCTGAAAAAAGTCTGTGAATAGCTTCCCCCAGGCCACTGGCATATGCTTTTCTAAGGAATCAACTCTCAAGAAAGCAGAGCAGTGTGATTGATTATTTAAATGGAAGACCTGAACCACCTCTACAGTGCCTAGGTCTATCTTTATTCACACTTTTGAGGTGTTGGATGGCTTAAAGTACTTCTTATTCCAGTTGTAGTATTTATAATAGTTCTGTGGAAAAGTTACTAAAATTCTGGGTTGTAATGAAAGAAGTCTCAGAAGTAGGAAGTAACTCATAATTCTTGGAGTCTGCAATTCAATTTCGTAAGTAAGGGTAGAGGACATGAGAGTGTAGCAAAATAACCTAGTTCGTTGCATAAAATAGGAAACAAAAGCTGTTTGATTTCAGGTGTAATAACATAAAGTAAATATCACATTCTGAAATACAAGACAAAGCATTATGGTCATGCTTAATAAGGCAGTAGTAGCATTTGTGTTGCATTCAGCTGTTTTCTTCTGAATTTCTTGAATCTACTCTAATGCATTCCTTCTGCAAGGCTTATATATAGAGAAAATAGTTCTTTTCAGAATTTTGTCTTTAGAAGTATACCTTTGAGGGGTTTAGTAATAATAAACTCCTTTTTTAATTAGGAATTAAACTTGGAAGTTATTCCTATTTGTTTATTTAAAGCCTTTGTACAAACTCTCTCCAGCTTTCCTCATTTATGTGTGGAAAACATGCTGAGAAGGCTAAGCTGAATTTGGAATCAAGTAAACATTTACAGTTTAGAGCACAACACTTGATACCGTGAAAAGAACAAGTTCTCCTGTCTGACAGCAATCATTATGTTTCAGGCACAGATAGTCCTACTGGTGATCCTCATACTTGCTATTGGAGACTTTGTTATAGGAACATTTATTCCTCTGGATAGCAAAAAGCCTAAAGGTTTCTTTGGTTATAAAGGTATGTTGTAACAGTGTACTAAATGGTAAACAATACATTTTTTTGCAAAAATAGGCATATATTTATGTGTTACATAAATATAACACTTATAATTATATAAATATAACAGTTATAATTGAATTAAATATCTATCTATATTTAACTAGAGAGATGTTTTTCCTGGATTTTTCAGACTTTTGCAGTTTTGTCCCTCAAAGTTATTGGGGCCAAAACTTGATCCTACCTGCTTAATATTGAATATATTAAATTTTAAAAAGCTCATGATACTCTTTTTTCTGCTTTTAAATCTGCTTGAGTTTACTGTGTTGACTTTAACTTTGAATTGAAGTGATGAATTAGGACTTAAATTTTCCACCTTTAATTTTGAGAAGGTCACACTGCTGTGACTTTCAACTTTTTTTTTATTGGTCTGATGGTGTCTGGAATGGGTTAATACTGTAGCTTGTGTATGA
Source organism: Atrichornis clamosus (assembly GCA_013400975.1). Lineage (NCBI taxonomy): Eukaryota > Metazoa > Chordata > Aves > Passeriformes > Menuridae > Atrichornis > Atrichornis clamosus. Next base: position 141,224 of record WBMZ01010696.1, on the reverse strand, counting down.
ACACTGATAGCCTTAAATCTTCTTTCCACAGCCGAAATATTTATGGAGAATTTTGGACCAGATTTCCGACAAGAGGAAACTTTCTTTTCTGTGTTTGCTATTTTCTTCCCTGCTGCCACTGGCATCCTTGCTGGTGCCAATATCTCGGGGGACCTCGCGGTGAGTAGTGAATGAGCAAATACTGTTCACAACCACTCGAGTGTGCACTTACCTCTGTCATCACTGTCCACTGACATTTTTCTTTCAGGATCCTCAGTCAGCCATACCTAAAGGAACGCTGTTGGCCATCTTAATCACTACATTGGTTTACGTAGGAATTGCAGTATCTGTAGGTAAATAGAGAATGTTTTTAACTTTATCCTTTCACGTTCATTCTGAGGGTGTATTTTGATACGGTTTTATGTAATTTGTTTTGTAAAGTCATTGTGTAATTGGCTTTCCTGCATGGGAAAGTAATAGCCAAAGGTTTGTAGTTTTTACTGTTGGAGATTAAGTTTTCAGCTGGTTTTGTAATTTCCTGAAATGACTGATGCTTTTCTAAGAAAAGTGACTGCTTCGGACTAAATATGACAAAAGACTTCGTATGGGTGTTTCCTCACTTGTTGCAGTTATTTATGTTAAAGGATTTACAATTTAACAGTGGGATAATCCCTGGATTAGAAAAGTTTATTTTCAGGAAATACTCACTGAACAAACACCTGCATTGTTTTGAAGATGATGGTAATCAGCCACTTACCTGAAGTGAACTAGGGGGTGATCAGCCTGCAGTGGTGAGGACGCTAGAGCAGTAATTCCTCAGCTGAGGGAGTAGACCAAGAAGTGCCTTCAGTATGGTCAGCCCCCTTTGGAAGTGTCATGTTCGTGTGTAAACAGGAGAAGTAATCATAGACTGATCTGAGTCTTGTACAGCATCTCTTCCCAGTCTTCCTCACCCCACAGTGGTTTGAAAGTCTCTGTGGAAGTTGCCCTGGAGTTTGGTACCAGTTTTGCACCAGGTTTTTCCCCACACATAAAAGAACTCTAGTAACCTTAAGATTATAGGATTGTAATTGTACCTTCCATAGTTACTCCCTTTGGTTGGAAATATTTTTTACTCATGTCACGTAAACTACTTTCTGATGGCAATAATAATTTTTCTTACATTAAATACCTTGTTTTATAATGGCTGTGATGCCTTTGGAATGAAATTCTCATTTCTAAGAGATTTTTCGCCTATAAAATTTCTCACTGATCTTACCATTAATGAAACTTCCTTTCTAAAGATACCAGTCTTGCTAGTGTGCCTCTGTTGGCTGACATGGGAGTGAAGCTCTGCCAAACAGTTGCTCTGCAGTGATTGTGCTTTATGCAGCATAATGACTTACACTCATTTCCTAATTAGATTGACTGCACAGACCTCTTGCTACCAAATTTGAATACTTTGGAACTTCAACTCACACAAGCGAAAAATTATTGTTAATCCTCACTTATTAATGGAATACTTTGATGGTCTTCCAAACATGAAAAATGCAGTAAAAAAACTGACAAAAGAAGCATTTTGCAAAACCAACTAAACGTGAAATTGTTTGGTGCATGACATTGTTTGGTACAGACCTGTTCTGCCTTGTACGTCAAATTACGCTTTGAATTCTGCTAGTTAGAAAAAGGCAGCAGAAGTCAGAGATTATAAGTGAAATTCAACTCCTTTTGAGGCCTTGGATTAGGAATATTGGACAAATACAAATACTTCTATTCCTTTTCCAGAGTAGTGGTAAGCAAGTCATTAAAGATTTGAAGGGGCTAATAAATGTTGCTGAGTACTCATCTCTGAAGAGGAAGATGATGTTCTGAATTTAGCTCATCATTTTTATGCTTCATAGTAAGTAGGAAGGTTAAACTGGGTAGAAGAGGCTTAAAAAAGGAAAATTTCTAGTCCTGCTGCAAAGCTAGGCAACTACTTCAAAAAGGTAACTGTGAGAAGAAGGTTCATGTTTTAGCAAAGGACTCATGCAAACATGCAGGTGGCATGAGGAGGCAGATTTCATAAGAAGATTTGCATCAAAAATCTTGAAAGATACATTTCAAAGAACAACATTCGTTGCTTTGAAAAGAAGGGAAACTCTAAAAAAAAAATAAGCCAAAGTTCTGAGTAGAGTTAAGTCTTGCTTCCTGTACTTATGAAAGTAAAACTAATTTACAGGGGCCTAACTGTAGGTGCTTATAGGACTGGTGAAGTAAAACGCTCTGAACTGTGGTCTGAAGGATTATAGTACCTCTGGAATTCATGTAGTTAAGGAGATAGCTTGGTAGAGATGGCTGTTAATTTTTCTCAGGCTTAAAGCATGGCAGAGCTTTATATGACTTTGGCAGAAGCATGCTTATGTATGCCTGTGAAAAGGTGAAACCCTGTTTCTGCAGGAAGGAAGACCTAGAGATTTTTAGGGAAAATGTCGCCAGAACCATATAAATAAAACTTTCTGAATTAAGGTTACAGAAAGTGTGCAGGCTGTACTTTATATCTGAGTGTCTTCTGTCTGCTGAGAACATACCCTGCTCAGGTGGCTTCTGTTCTACATTCTTTCATGGTCAGGCCCACATTAAATTTGTTCTTACTGCCATTGTCCCTTTCTGTCATACTTTGGCTCTCTGTGTGACAGTCCTGCCAGCCAGTTGGATCTGAGCTTTGAAACATGAGGAAGAGGAGGGCTGTGGTAGTGCACCGTAGGTATTTAATGGGTTGTTCAGTGTAATGGGCCTGCCACTGTGATCTGTCACCAACAAAATGTTATTTACAAATAGTTCAGCTGGGAAGTGTGTTGTCACGTCCATTATATACTGCTTGAGTGCCTGGGGCAAATACTTGTGTAGTGGAGAAGAAGAAATATTTTTCTGTTGTAGAGCTTTTAATTCCTTTTGAACCAGGAAACAACAAAAAACCCTGGCCCCTCCCTCAGAAGAAAAGCATAAGATAGGTGATCAGTGTGATCAATTACTCTGTAATTTAAACAGTTGGGCCTAATAAGTAATTTTTAAAGGAAATGTGAGGAGTGCACGGGTTAAGTAAGTAATGTCCACCTACTGCGACCAGGCATTGCTGTGGACTATTAATCAAGTTCTGATGGCTCAGAAAAATCTAAATATAGTATAGGTAATTAGGAATTCATTTTCCCAATGGAAGAGAGACAATTTACATAGATGTCTGGGACTATTACTGGAGAAACTTAAAACTTGCAGCAGATGTGTGCCTTCTTCCTTACTTTGCAAGTAATTAATTCAGGTCCTTAGCTGTCACATGATTCTCTAGCCAGGAACTCTTTGTCATTCAAGATGAAAGATTAAAGTAAGGGAATTTTACTGACTGCTGCTCTGTAGACTTCTCTTCCCCACTCCCTGTTCAATTCCTGTTCTTGGAAGTATGTCCTAGTGTTCAGACAGTTTGATTGCCTCTACTATTAGACCATAAAAGGTTAAATAACACTTAGTCTGCTCTACTTTTTGTCATTTATGAGACAAAAACCCCTTGAAATAGAAGACTTAATGGCCTTTTAGTACTCTTTAGTTTTTCTTTATACTTAGAGGCTGAAATGCTCTTTTTCTAGCATTTTCTTGCCTGCAAAATTACCAGTTACCATAGGTGAACTGAAGACAGCAGTTAAGGTGATAATTATTTAAAAAATGATGTAAAAATGGCACAGTGTGTCTTTTGTTTTTCACCAAGAAACCAACTTAAAATGCCATGGTCACACAGGAGATGGCTTACTTAAGCATTGGGAAATGGCTTCCAACAGGCTTTCATGACAACTTAATTTTTTTGAATGTCTGAGCCATATTGACTGGAAAACAAACAACTGCAACAGCATGTACACCTGTCTACAGACATCTTTACATTCAAAACAAAGCTCTTCTGGGAAAATTGACCAAAAGAGAAAAGATGAAGACATAAAATGGCTTGGGTTGGAAGGAACCTTGGAGATCATCCAGTGCCACCCCCTGCCATGGGCAGGGACACCTTCCAGTGTCCCAGGTTGCCCCAAGCCCCGTCCATCCTGGCCTTGGACACTTCAGGGATGGGGCAGCCACAGCTTCTCTGGGCAGCCTGTGCCAGTGCTGTCAAATTAAGTGGTGTTGAATAACACTAAGTTCAGTTCAAGAGCTTCGTGGAAACTCGTGTTTCAGAGAAATGGTATGTTAAAACTGTGCTAGTAAACTTTTGCAAGTCTACTGACATTGTTTTCCTCTGTGCTAAAATTTTATTGCTACACTCAGATTTATTAAAAAAGCTAAAGATAGTTTCAGCCAAGGGAGCAGTTGTTTGGTTTGTTTGTGTTTGCTCTTCATAGTGGAGATAGGCTCAGCACTGAGGAGTGTTAAAAACTAAATACTGTATTTTGTCATTGCTCTGTGAGATTATTCTTACATGAAAAGGAATTAACACATGTCCTTAAGTTCAGGTTCAGTTTGTTAATGCTTTTTTTCATTGTTGTGTCCATTGTAGGTTCCTGTGTTGTTCGGGATGCCACAGGGAACGTCAATGACACCATTGTCACCGAGCTGACAAATTGCACTGCTGCAGCCTGCCAACTAAACTATGATTTCTCATCCTGTCAGGCTCAGACAGGGTGTCAGTATGGGCTGATGAACAATTTCCAGGTATGAAACTTTCTCCTTAACCTGTATTTTGGGGGTTTTTTGTTTTGGTTTGTTTTTTTTTTTTTTGTTTTGGTTTGAGTTTTTTTTCCTTGGTTTGGTTTGTTGGTTTGGGTTTTTTTAATTGTTTATTTAGAAAAGTCATAGGCTAAATATGCTCATCTCCATAAATAGAAGTTTTATCTGGAATAGGTATGTGGTACACTCTAGCTGGTATGCAGAAGAATGCGTGCATGTTGAAAACTTTCAGGTTTTTATACACAGGTGGTATAAATATTTACTCCTTTTCTGAGAAAGCTGCTTAGATTAGGTGGTACTGCAGCTTGCTTTAGGTATCTGAATGTCATGCAGTGATGGGGATAGAGATACTCATTTTTCATAGTAATCATGGAGAGCCTCTCTCTGTAATTTGCTTTTCAAGTTTTTGATTTTTTTAGAAAATATGCTGACTTTTTAAGAATATTCCACATATTTATCACAGCATTCTCTTTAATGGTAAGAATGTCATGAATTTTCTTTAAACATGATGTTACATATTTTCAAACTCTATGGAAAGGATAGTTCCTAGTGTTCCACCACAACCACTTGGGATGTCCATGAGCTATTTGTAAGGGTTTGGAAGAATCCAAGGAAAGTGAACTTACTGCCCATGGATTTCAGCTTGGTTTGTGGTAGTCCCATCTTTGCCCAAAGTCTTTCTAACAGGTGTACAAAAACTTGGCTGGAGATTAAGCTGAAAGCCACTAATGAAAAAGGTGTCTGGCTTGTGGGATTTGATGAGAAGTACATTCCTACATGTGTTAACGTGCTAGGCTGGCAGGTTTATCTGCAAAGCTGTGTGGAAAATCTGTTCCATACATGCTGAAATAATGTTGCAGTGCAGACGGTTCTATTAGAGTGAAATACATTTTTATAGTGGAATAATTTGAGTATCTTGTGTGATAATAACTTTGTTCTTCTTCAGAGAAAGTCAGAATTGCTCTTAGGGGCTTAATTTGCAAAATCTGTTGACTTTCCCTGTTTTCTTTAAACTCAAGAGAACCAACATATTGTCAGATGTACAGCTGTGAACAGCATGTTTCTGGTTTCCTCTGCTTGTGTCTTTTTCAAGTCATAACTTTGGTAAGGTTGTTTACCATTAGTGTTGCTGGTACTTCTTGCAGAGTAGTTCTGTCTCCCAAATTATCCTTGCTTCTCTCTCTGGAAAAATGAGTTGGAAAAGTCACTTTCAAGGCCAGAGGCAGCACAGAGAATACAGTGCCCTTCACACCCCCCTGCTTTGTTGGGGTTTTGAAAACTGTCTCAGTAAGATACCATTTTTTTAATACCCAGTGGGACTGCCCCTTGCTGTTTTTTCTCTCATCCTCATAGCTTTTGCTGTGCATCACTGAGAAAAGTCTGATTCTTTGTTCTCAGAAGATGTCAGAAGGAAATTGTTTGCGTGAAAGGCTGTTTATCTAACAAGAAACTTGTCCATTTCATAACTGAACTGCTCTCAGCTTTGTATCTCTGAATGTTAGCTGTAAGAACAGATGTGGTTTTTCTTTTTCAAATGCAGAGCACAGTGTGTCTGGTAAGGGGTCCCCAAGCTTGTTCACCTCTCAAACTCAAACATAACTTTTTTCAATACAGTAAATAACTGAGAACAAATACTTCACAAACTGAAATTAGTCCCTAAGGTGAGGGGAGATTGTACTTCTCTTACAGCTTGTAAATAGGCAGGTTCTGGGGCAGAAAGTGCCAGTTTGTGTGCACAGCTTAATGGCTTTATTGTTTCAGGACACTTTGTGCTGCTCTCAGTCCTCTGGCAAAGAATTGATCTGAAGTTCCTGTTCGGGCAGCTCGGGTTCTGGGTGCGTTCAGGCAGCAAATGGATGACTTGTAGTATGTGATTTACCTGTGGAAATACTAGATGAGAAACTTGACATGAGGACAGTTGGTGAGACAGGTTTACTCAGACTTGCCTAGAAAAACCATCTTTAGTTTCTGTTAACAGTCAGTTAACAGGTCCTCACAGGCTTCAGGCATTTCTGTTCAGTGCCAGTGATTGTTCTGTGCCCAGGCTGTCACCTGCTAGAAGAGTAACTTCAAAAATTTGTTTTGGGCTCTATAGCCTCAGCCTCGGACTTCCCAAGAGACACTTACAGCCTTCGATAATTAAAATGCAGACATTTTTTCAACTTTGGATGAAAGTTGAAATTAGCATGAAACTCAATATTTGTAATGCAACTTTTTTTTTTTCTGCTCCACGGTGCTGAACCAAGGAACTAAAACCGTACTCAGAATATGGTATTTCGTTATCCCAAATGTTTGAAATTTAAGAAACTGCCTTAACTGTAAATGCCAAGCAAACATAGTGAGGCCCTTATCAGCAGGAACTGCATATCGGTGTCACCACACCAGTGGTTACAGGGCCACTCTGCCCTTCCAATTCTGCGTGATCTTTCAGGGATGAAAATTTCAGTGCTGTAGCTAGCTGCCTGTGTGGGCTCCTTGGTTTGTGCTCATGAGGTTTGGATTATGGTGTCTGTGTCAGGGGTTGAAGGGAGGGGTGTTTAACACCATGGCACACTGATTCTGCTGGAACTGGTTCACCCCTGCACTGCCCTAGGTTAGGAGAAGCTTCCTCCTTCTCTTACATTAGTAACCTAAGGCATAACCTGCTAGTTTTTAAAATGCCAAACATTATTTTCATGCCCTTCACTTGGATAGCTCTCAAATTTATAAATCAGTGTAATACTCAGAAATAGAGGGTGTAAATAATTGGAGGCATTAGAGAGAACCTAGAAGGAGAATGTAAAATACAAGTGGATTGTAAGAACTAAATAGTAAGTTGATGCAAGTGTAGTAGAGTGAAGGCCTCAAAATAAAAATGTTTTGCATTGGATGGAATGGAAAGAGATGGAAGCTTGTGCATGGTTTCTGTTCATCACCAGGGAGGAATAAGCCATCCTTGCAGGGAAGAAAATTTTCTTTCTGCTTTTATAAAAATTATTCCATGCTCGGTTATGTTGCTATAGGAAAAATTTATTTCTAAAATAATAGTCAGTAAAGCATTTACATCCTTACGTTCTCTTCTATAACATAATGTAGGGCTGTTAGAAATTGGCATTTTAAACTGTAACATTTTCTGTTGCTTGTACAACTAATTCTGGGTGTAGAAAGGGGTCGCTTAATAGATGCATTGTTCATTTTATTCATCTATGATTAAAGGCCTGGCATATGTGTTTTTTTGTTATCAGCTACAGATTGTCTCCTTCATTCATTACACTACTGTGACAGCTACTTCACTCTCATCTGTTGCAACCTCCACTTACCAAATTTCTCTTTCCAAGCAAGGCATGCCTTGAACTGACCACTGAAACCTCATGTACTGTACAGATATAGTTTGAGAGGCCTAGCAGTCTTTTGTCAGTCTGGTCTGGAGAAAGTCACAAAACTTTATCATTAATTTAGCCCTAGGAATATCAACAAAACTTAATCAGTCACATGTGGTGTCTGAGAACATGTCCAACCTAGTAAGATTTCTTGAGGCAGCAAGGTTGTACAGCTTCAGGTGACAGTAAGTGGGACACTTCTGCATGGTCTTTTTTGCCTTTCTTCAGTTGATCTCCGAATAATTTAAGTGAGGTTGCCTGGGAGAAAGAGACAAGTAGCCAGTGCAAAAGATGCTTGAAAAGCACCGTGCTGGGTTTGGTCTTTCGACTAAAAAGATTAGCTTTTTCAGGGTTGGGTAAAATTTTTAAGCACTGGCTGTCTTAAAGCAACTTTAGCTCCTGTTCTATAAAGAAAAGTATTCTGTTAAACCATTAATGTTTTTTAAAGGCATAGTTGTGTCTCTTAATTCACTTGACACATGCAGAGCGGGATGCAGCTGTGGTACAGAAATAATCAGTAGAATGGTAGAACCATAGCATGGTTTAGGTTGAAAGGGACCTCAAGATGATCTTGTTCCAATCCACATGCTATGGACAGGGATGCCACTCATTGGATCAGGATACTCAAAGCCGAATCCAACCTGACCTTGAACACTTCAAGGGATGGAGCACCCACAACCTCTCTGGACAACCTGTGCCAGTGTCTCACCACCCTCACAGTAAAGAATTTCTTCCTAATGCCTGATTCAAACTGATTTTTGTCAGTTTAAAACCACTGGCTGCTGTCCTGACACTACATGCCTGTATAAACAGTACCTCTTCCTCCTTTTTATAAGATACCTCCCTTTTGTAAGGCCCCTTAAGGTCCTGGAAGGTATCAGCTCATTAGTCGTCCAGTTTACTACGAATTGCATTATTTGCTTTCTGTCACTGAGGTTACAAAGATGTGCTAGGATGTGATCTTGGGGAGAGAGGAGGCAAGTTTGTCTTGGCCTTGTAGTTTTGAATGGGAAAAAAGCCTGTCTTAAAATCAAGTGTTGACAAAAGGCAATGAACTTTACCAATTTCAATTGTTTTATCACTTGAGCTTTCTGAGACCACGTTAGTCAGCAATAGGCTAGTCAAAATATGTCACAAATTCCAATGTATTTTTCTCCCATTACTTCCTTTTATCCCTCTTATGAGCCCATGAAGACTTTTGGCCTTGATGATGTGAGAGGAGAATTACAGGGTTGGACAATATATTGTTAAAAGCCACTGTCTCTTGTTCTGGAATCAGATGCATTTATATCCCTTGATTGTCTGTAGCTCATTCATTTATATAAATGCATGATATTCAGACAGCTTTTAAGTGAAAACTGTATTGTGTTTCTGTACTTAATGGTGCTATCGATTTGTTTCATGTACTTTTTCACATTTTTAAAAAAGATTACTTTGCTTTCAGGTCATGAGCATGGTATCAGGATTTGCACCACTGATTTCTGCAGGTATTTTTTCAGCCACCCTGTCATCTGCATTAGCATCTCTTGTGAGTGCACCTAAGATCTTCCAGGTAAGTAAGGGAATAAAAAGGTAATATTTTAAAGACTAATTAATCTTGGGTCATGATTTTTGGAAGGGGACTCTGTCATACTGCCATCATGATCCATATCAGTTGAGATCAGTAGATTGTTCTAATATTTACCTGTTGTTTAGAATGGGAGAACACTATGTTACTGTTTCCTGATGTTCTTGAGTGTATTTTGCTTTACCTTCTTTTTAACTATTGAATCTCCTTCTTTTCTCAATTTGGGTTAAAAAAAGTTCAGTAGGGAGTCAGTTGTAGAGGGGATTTTGCTGCAGAATAGAAACACAAGAATTGATGCAGAGAACTAGTGTGTGTATTGGGCAAACTTTCTGCTTTCTGAGAAAACATGGTTTTTAAAGACTTTCTGTGGTTGTAAGACAGTTGTAAAGTAAAAGTCACTTACAGAAGAGCAAAGCTACTTCTTGCAGCCAGACATTACTGAAGGATAGAATAGTGGAAATGCAAAATGTTAAGATGTAATGACAACTGAGAATCTAATTAGTCCATGATGGTTACAAATCATCAGGAAGGGTTCAGAAATATGAACAAAATGCATTCTGACTTTTGATTTTTTTTTTCCCTTAGGCTTTGTGCAAAGACAGCATTTATCCAGGATTTCAGATGTTTGCTAAAGGCTATGGGAAGAACAATGAGCCACTGAGAGGATATATTTTAACATTTTTAATTGCTCTTGGATTCATTCTAATTGGTTAGTCTGAAATTTTAATAAATCTCAGTCCCCTTTTGTCCTTAGGAAGCATTCCAGTCCATATTGTGGACTTGATGACAGGGTCCTAGAGATCTACTGCACAGCTTAATTTTAAGCCAGCATTCTAAATCTGTTTATTTTGAGGCTTACTTTCTCATGTCTTCTAGATATAACTCTGTCAAGAACTGTGGTAAATTTTAACTGCAGCAATACTGCACTTCTCATTTTAACCACAAGTACCTGTCCTTAGATACTACCAATCAATAAAAATACACCTTTGCTCAAGGTAGAAAGATGTTAAGGTTTTGTAAATACAAAAGTCTATTTCAGGTTTTTAATCATTACAAAGAGCTTCAGTAAAATACAAACTTGCGTGAGCAATATTATTTAAACTGTGTTTTTCAGTTAAGTTACAAACAGTAGAGATGAGTGCTGACACTGCTGTTGCTGAAGGTAAAGGTGGCCTAGGTATTAATAATTACATGTGTTCTCTGTGGACAGCAAACTAATTTTGCTGTGTCCATCCATGAGTGCTGTGCCAGTGCTTCAAACTTGGTTTCCCAATTTGGTCTGGCTGCCTTCCTCCATGTCTGCTTGAGGCAGAGATACATCCCTGGGGTCCCTACTGTAGGATGCTGACTGGAAGGTTGCTGGCAACAAGTGGGACCCTGCAGAGCAGCATGGCACATTCTGCATTCTGATCACTAATTTTTTTTTGGTGGTGAGAGTGCACATGTAAATGTTCTGTACCATGCTGCCTCGAGGAACGGAGAGCCTCAGGTTTTTCCCTCTCGCTGAAGAGGGTGTAAGCATCACTGTGGTGGTGGTCGTGGTCTGTAATAGTGCTCTGTGCTGGTACCACTGGCTCAACATTCAGTTTAAAATGCAGGCAGATGAACATGGTTGTATTCCTCACATTGTCTGCTGTTGCTTTTCACTGTAGCTATGTCTTAAAAGTATCTGGCATTCTTCAGAGCCCGGTTTATTGGTGCACTGCATGATCAAGCCACAGTGGGAATTAAATTTCCTCAATTATTTTGAGAAAATACGTACTGCTTCCAGAGTAGCAGTTCTAAAACTCTTGGTTTTAGCATTTATATTTCTGAAACTGAAAGCTGCTCTTCCTGTTAGAAAATAACTTAGTAAATAAAGACATAAAGCTCTATCTTTTAGCAGAAAGGACAAACTGTGTCACCTTAAAGTATACCAGAAAAAAAAGTTCTTTGTAGCAGAATTTTTACTCTAATCTACAAAGCCTTTGGATGATATCTTTGATAACAGCCTTTTTTTTTTTTTTCATTTTACAGCTGAACTGAATGTCATTGCTCCAATTATTTCTAATTTCTTCTTGGCCTCATATGCCTTGATTAACTTCTCTGTATTCCATGCTTCTCTTGCAAAATCTCCAGGTAGGAACTCCATTTTAGGGGTGGGAGTTTAGCCTGCAATTCTTTTAAATGCAATTTAAGAGGTATTAATATAAATTAAGCTTTTGTTTAATTATTATATACATATTTGATTCTCATGGCACATTTTAATAGAAAGCTTCACGTGTTGTATACTTGGATCTTCTGAAATTTTGAGAACTGGCTGATCCAGTAGGGCTTGGGAGCTACTAATTTTGTCACCTTTGCTGAGGGAGCACAATATAATTCAGAGTTTATTCAGAAACCCTTGAAGAAAGCTTTCTTGCTAATTCAATGTCTGGTGTTGGCAAACCACCCTTTTGTTGTCTTCAATTTCTGCTGATGTGTTTTATCTTCCAGTCGAGAAGAAACAGGAATTGCTGGTGCTATTGCCTCATTTTTATAGTCTTTAGTGTGGGAGGTTGGTTAAACTGCAGGAATAAGCCAAAACCTGGTGCTTGCAGAACAGATGTACATCATACCCAGTCCATGTGCATTTGTGCTAAAATAACTCCCTTAAAAGCTTCTTAAGTTACTGAAATGGTAGATACACTTCTTTTTTCTTGTCAGGGGATGGGCATAACAGTTTGCACAACAGTTCTGTATTTAATACACTTGATAATCTTGGAAGTGTTAGTGGGGGTGTGCGTGTATACACCTGAAAATTGTGTGTGAAATGTGCTGAAAATTTCTATGTGAAAATAGTAAAACTGCACAACTGAAACCAATAGTATATAAGAAACTGAGGTAGTGATTCATTTTACACTGCCTTTGAAAGTAAAAACGTCAGGCAAGCTATTGCCAAAACTTCCTGTAACCCGATTCAGTAGACATACTGGCACAAGCATCTTCAAACTTCCGTTTGAGCTGGGCATTTGGAGGGCAAAATTAGGAGCCATTTACATATCTGTGTAAGAAAAATGTAAATTCATCTGAAAGATGTTGGAAAATCGAAAGCATAAATGTGCCAATCTGTATTTTGTAATTCACTGAAACTCACAGATTCACATGAAATGGATGCAGAATACTGGGGAAAGGGAAAAGAAAGAGTGCCTTCCTTCTCTTGTAGTATTGTTTAAATTAATTTTCCCCCTCTTTTCTGTCCTCCAAATTGTATTTTGACTAGGTTGGCGCCCTGCTTTCAAGTACTACAATATGTGGATTTCTCTTGTTGGAGCTATTCTGTGCTGCATCGTCATGTTTGTCATTAACTGGTGGGCAGCACTTCTAACATACGTCATAGTCCTTGGGCTTTACATATATGTCACTTACAAAAAACCAGGTATGTATGGGGGCTTTTTTGTGGAGGGGGGAGATAGGGTTGTAGAGGGGAAAAAGTGATGGCCTTTGCAGGGGTAAAAACCCAACAACTTCTTTGTTTGGAGAACTGGTTTAAACCAGGCTTTTTAGTTTAATGATATGTAATTATCTCGGTATAGCAACTGCTGTTCCTTCTCCTCCAAAATTATGAAGGTGGTACTTAGGCATAAACACCTGAACAAAAACTGTAGGAAAAGGTGCATACGAAAACAGCTTGGATTGCAGCAACAAAGGCACTCAAAATATATTATATATTGATGGGAAGTGAAAGAGGATGCCTTTGTACTTCTGATTGAAAAGGGCTGTGAGTGGTGGTTGCTTTTTCAGTAACCCATTCCTAGTGCTGTGAACAATTCATTACTGCTTCTAAGAACACTTGTAAGTCATAAGTGCAAATTGGAGCAGAACTGAGCCAAACAGCACTTCTGAACTTGAAAATGAGGAAAACTCTACATCCTGGTCTATGAAAATAATGATACATTGTTAAATTTGTTGTAGCTATCAAGAGATGTCTGTAGGAGCAAAAAGAGAGGATGGGGGGGGGTCTTCCTTTTCCTCATAAAAAGAAGAATAATGTAAAAGGATCCACTTAATCTAGCAGGTTTTCACTGAAAGTATCTGACTTTGTTTAAGCAATACTTTGACATTTATTTTTTCTTCACTGTAATACAAAATAACTCAGCACAGCATTTTTTTCTCGAGTGGTACTCTTTCAGCTCTGAAGTTGTTGTGGTCTTTGAAATCAGATTTAAAAAGTCAGTTCTCCCTTCCTATAATTGTAAAATATCAAACCCTAACTTTTTTGCTGAAACTTGTGCGGAAATATTACCTTAAATAGAATTACCTGTTTAGCTGTAGAGTTTGATTGGTATTGTCAACTGATAAAATGTATCAAGGTGTAGCTTAAATCTGCCTTTTCAGTTGGTACTCAGCATTCGTTTTGTGATCGTGTAGTTTTACAATGAACAACTGTAAATAACGCACTGGAACTTTAAATCTTCCAACAGATGTGAACTGGGGCTCCTCTACGCAAGCCCTGACGTACCTGAATGCCCTGCAGCATTCCATCCGGCTCGCAGGAGTGGAAGATCACGTGAAAAACTTCAGGTAACACTTAAAGACAGGAAAGTATTCAGCGGGCTGCTGTCACAAGGTTTGCTATCAAGGCTTCTGCTAAGTCCATGTTCATCTTCTGTGATTCATCCAAATAAATGGAGTTACAGATTGGGTGGGATCGTTTTCCATGGACAATGGCTTCCCGCGTGGTGTTGTCCAGTCCCCAGCTCAGCTGGTTTGCCATAGATCTGACTGCAAAGTGGGATTGAACTTGGATGTTACACCAAGTTGCTCAGGGCCATATGCAGTCAAGTGTTGAGTGTTTCCAAGGGTGGAGGTTCTGTTGTCCTGTCTGTTCAAGAGAGCAGTGATGTCCTATGTGCTGCCTACACACCCAGCACAAGATTTACAGTCTTGAAACTTAGTCCAGCAAATCTCCATCTTTGTATTCTTAGGGCAGAATTCAATAAGGAATGGTTTGAGGGAGAGATTCTTAATGCAGGGGCCATTCTCTGAGGTTATGAAGGACCTGGCAGCAACACTGTTCTCAAAGAAAGCATCTATGGCATTTCCTGGCAGTTGGGGAAATACTTCAGTTCTGACCCCAAGGCTCTCTTGGAAATGATTAAATTTTCCTGCAGAAGTACAAGATACAACATCAATATTGCATATGTACAGACAGGTGAAACTGGATATGTCAATCAGTTGTGATAGGTACCAGCAGAGCCACAAGGAATATGACAGAAACTAAATGGTAGATGTAGTAATATGAGCATTAATGGACTTCCCACTTCCAAACTGAAAACAGATGCTGGCTGTTGGTAGGTGCAAAATACAAAATTGGAAGTTTAATTATGAAACAGCTCTTTGTTACTAAGTCCTAGCGTGCCATTAAAATCCCTGATTTATTTACAAATGTTATATTGCCTATTCCATCAAGCTGTATTGTCAACAGGAAGAACAATCCATATTCAGAAACTTTTTTGGTGCTTAGGTATGAAAACAGCAATTTTCAGCTGTGATTACTGTTGCAACCCTACTTCTCTGCTCTTTTGAGCTGCAAACTTCAATGTAGAAACAAGCTTTATAGGAAAATTTTCGTCAGGTGTAACTTTCTGCTTGTGCTGGTACAGAACATGCATGTTCTGCTCATCAGTGTGTATTTAGGATTACATTGGAAGTACTTCATCTGTTTTGTTTGGAAGCTAGTATATAGCTTTTTGAGTTCTAAATGTCTTTAATTGTTATCCTGAGGAGATAAAAATCCTAATGTAAGCCAGCTTTAAGCACAGTGGCCTTAGAAGAACTATTTTTTGGTCTGATACTGGTTTCTAACGTGTAGTAAAAAAAGTTCTTCAGTTCTAGAGATACTCTTGATTCCATTCTGTGATGCTTACATTGAAAATGAAATGGATCAGCAAGAGAGATTGAAACAGATTACCTTAGGTGATTCTTACAATATGAAAAATTATCACCTGAAACAAATTCTGAAGTTTGGATGCTTCATCTTTTAGAATTGATTGAAATGTTCTCTTTGACTTACTTGCACTAGTTTGGCTCTGCCTTCTGAAGGAGAGCAATGTGAAAATGAGCATATGATTCCAGTGTTTCTGTTGGGCACAGAAGAATCTAAGATAGAAAATGCAAGGGATGTGATTTACCAATGGGGGAAGAACTTAATCCCCATGACCTGGTCTTGTCTAAAATCTTGAACATCTTTAATGTGTAAATTTTCAGATTGAATGGGATTACTAAATTTTTATGCTATTAGGCATAAATCTGCTGACAGTTGGGGAACAACTGGTCTTTATTAACATAGTCTTACAAAAGTAGATTATTGCATTTGCAAGGATGATTGTGTTGTTAGTGATAATATTTGGAAGAAACTCCTGTTAATAAAAGACTCCAGATTAATTCCAATCGTTTTTTTCCCCTCTCACAATTCTAGACCTCAGTGCTTAATTCTGACAGGTGCTCCAAATGCACGTCCAGCTCTGCTTCACCTTGTCCATGCTTTCACCAAGAATGTGGGCTTGATGATCTGTGGCCACGTACATATGGTAAGGGTATTCTGTCTATACTTTATAAAGTTACCTGGGTGGGGGTTTTTTTCTGTCTGGTTTGGAGTTTGGTTTGGTTTTTTAAATCTGTTTCCTCTTTTTCTGGTTCTTGTTTTAAGTTTTGGTTTGGTTATTTTTTTTCAATGAAAGTATCGTTAGACATTAAAAAGTGCAAAAAGAGATTTACTGGTAAGTTTTGCTAATGTATGGGTCATCACTATTCCAGTTAGGTGTACTACAGGGGAGACTTCATAAAAAATTAGTACCTTTGATCATTTCCTGGCTTTTATTCCTACATGAAGTGAACACTGGGACGTGATTCCCACGTAGAGTTCTTACAAAGCCTGGGAGAAAGGAAACCTTCTTGAGCAGGGAAGTCAGTACCAGTTTAGCCAATAGTTAAAAATTGCTTTTAACTTCCCAAGTAGTTTTTTATTCCTTTCACTGGCAGGTGAAGCAGTAATGTGAACATGTGTTCCCTGTTCCCTTTTTGTCCAGCCCCTAATACGTCGCCAGGTATCCTTGGGGCTTTTTGTCAGACTATGAAGTGAGGGTGTTTTTGCAGAGGGGTGTGTGTGTGAGGGTAGTTCTGCAAGAACATGATTTTAACAGTTCTTATTGTCTTCTGTGGCAGACCTAAGGAGTGGTTCTGTGGTGGTGGGAAGGAAGCAACTTCGTAGTGATTCCTCTTCAGAATCACACTTCTTGTGCATTGTGTTAACTGAGATGTAGGGTGGCTGCCATACAGGGATCTGTACCAAAACTCCAGTGAGTCGCAGAGAGGCTGTAGCACCTCTGATAAACATTGGTAAATGCATTTTAACACATTAGGATTGTGTGGTTTTGCTTAATATTTTAAGGCCAAACTTATGTCACATCACTAACAACATTCAAGCAAGTATGTGACTGATAGAAGTCATTTAGGACTGACACATGTCATCTACCCAGACTCCTGCAAAGCCTTCAGCACAGTCCCATGTGACATCTGCATCTCCAGATGGGAGGTATATGGATTTGAAAGGTGTGTGGACTCAGTGGATGAGGATTGGCTGGATGGACACAGCCGTGAGAGTTGCAGTCAATGGCTCCACATCCAGGTGGAGGCTGGTGACAAGTGGTGTCCCTCAGGGCTGTGTCCTGGGACTGGGGCCCTTCAGTACCTTCATCAGTGACACAGACAGGGAGATCAGGGCCACCCGCAGCAGCTTTGCAGGTGACACCAAGCTGAGCAGTGCTGGTGACACCCCTGAAGGACGGGGCCATCCAAGGGGACCTGCACACACTCCAGAAGTGACTCATGGGATTCTGATGAGGTTCAACAAAGCCAAGTGCGAGTGCTGCACTTGGGTTGGGGCAGTTCCAGTGTGAGCACAGACTTGGAGAATAATGGACTGAGAGCAGCCCCGTGGAGAGGGTCTTGAGGTGCTGGTGAATGAAAAGCTGCACATGAGACAGCCATGTGCACTTGCAGCCCAGAGCCCCCCTGTGCTGGGCTGAGCCCCAGCGTGGGCAGCAGGGGAGGGAGGGAGGGATTCTGCCCCTCTGCCCCTCAGCTGAGACCCCCCTGCAGAGCTGCCCCCAGCCCTGGGCCCAGCACAGGAAGGGCCTGGAGCTGCTGGAGCCGGGCCAGAGGAGGCCACAAAGATGCTCAAAGAGCTGGAGCCCCTCTGCTGTGGAGAGACAGGGTGGGAGAGCTGGAGCTGTTCACCTGGAGAAGTGAAGGCAGCGCATAGACCTTGGAGCACTCCCCAGTACCTAAAGGGGGCTTTGAGAAAGGAGAGAGAGACATTTTATACAGGCAGAGAGTGTCAGGACAAGGAGCAGTGGCTTTGAATAAGAAGGGCAGGTTTAGTTTAGGTATTAGGAAGAAATTATTTGTTCAGAGTGTGGTAAGGCAGTGAACAGGTTGGCCAGAGAAACTGTGGATGCCCCATTCCTGGAAGTGTTCAAGGCCAGGCTGGATGGGGTCCTGATCAACCTGATGTAGTGAGTGACATCCCTGCCTCTGTGAGGGGTTTGGAAGGTCCCTTCTAACTATTCTGTAATTCTGTAACTTTAAATACAAAGATTGATTACTCTTAAATGTGTTTAGATTTACTGCACTTAGTGAAAATGACTGGATTCTGATCTCATTAACAGATAAGAGCAAATCAAGTTAATGCAGTCCACATATACAGTATTTTGTCTTAAGAAACTTTCAATTGTTGTCTATACAAACTGAATAGTATTTCAGTGAGTGTGAAAAACTGAATAATGCTAGAGAGGTAAGACACCACAGATGTAATTACCGCTTTTGAAAAGTAGGGCTGTACAGAAAAGAGTGAGGTAGTGTCATCCTTCTTCTGGAAAGCAACTGGAGATTTTTTGGGAGCATATCCTTTCTCTATTTAAAATGTCTTTCTTCCAAGAAGGGTGACACTATCTCATTCTTCAGTAACTGACCATTTGGTCAGAGTCTGTGTCCTTCTGCAAAAACTGGGCTGCTGTGTTCTTGGTTATGCCTCGTCCTGTATTCTGCATTTTGATGTCTAGGAGGAACACAAAAGATTCATCCTGATGGAAATAATAGAAAGGAAGTATTTAAAGAGGAGGTGACCTTGACTGCAGGATACAAATACTTCCCTAAAGCATAGTATTAAGTCATCCTACATCTGTGTATATTTCTTTACATAGCCCTTTTCTTTTAAAACTGTGTTATGCGTTGGAGGACAAGCTTGTGCCACCCCCTGGGGAAGAGGGTTGTGCTTTGCAGGAACAAGATTGGTAAAGTTTGAGCAACCCTCTTCCTAACAATGGTGAAAGTTTTTCAGGCTTTGCTGCTGATAATGCCTGGTATTTCGTGGTTTGGGGTGGTTTTGATAGTGTGGAAGCATGTTTTGAGGTTCTCTTGAGTTTGAATTGGTTTCTAGCAGTGAAATTTAAAAATTGGGAGGGGCTTTTTTCCTCCCACTGCTCATATTTGTAACTTGTTTCCTTCCCTCTTTTTACTTCCTTATTTTGCAAGGGCCCTCGGAGACAAGCCATAAAGGAACTGTCAACTGATCTGGCTAAGTATCAGCGATGGCTAATTAAAAACAAGATGAAAGCTTTCTATGCACCAGTGCATGCAGAGGACTTGAGGGATGGAGGACAATACTTAATGCAGGTATTTTCTTTTTTTAATTAAAGTGGTGAAGATGTACATCAAAATTAGAAGTGTCTTTATACTTTGAAATATGTTCCTTTCGCAAAATTATCTTAAAGCTTTGATTAAAAGTACTTTATTTTCTACTTAAGAGAGCAGTAGAACCTTTGATTGTGTCAGTAACATGGTATTATATAAAATACTTTCTGTTTTTCTTAGGCTGCTGGTTTGGGTAGAATGAGACCTAATACGCTTGTTGTTGGATTTAAGAAAAACTGGAGACAAAGTGATATGAGAGATGTTGAAACTTATATCAATTTATTCCAGTAAGTAGAAAATACGAAGTTTTAGCTGCTCTAGTTCCATTTCAGTATGTTTGGTAGTAAATCAAGAAAGATCTTGGTTGCATGAATTTTCCCTCAGGTAGACCTAGATATTCCATGTGACTGATTCAGCAGTCTTCAATACCCTGGGGTTTTTTCTGTTGTGGAAATTTATTAGCAAGTCTTTATACTTCAAGCAGATTAGAAATCTACTTTCTGCATCTAGAAAGAGTTGTGGCAGAGGTCTGAGGTTTAAGAGCTACTGTCTGTAAAGGTGGAAGTAGTGTCTTAATGTGCTGAATTATAATCTGCTGAATTCTTCAGAGCACAATTTCTATTGAAATCAGGGGGTTTCCTACCCTTTTTCTGTTCATCTTAAGCACAGTAGAGTGAATCAACTCCTAATGCTCATTAAACCTTGCTGTCCTGTGGAAGTACTTTACTTAAAAGACACAGAGCACTGACACCCAGGGTAAAGCAGTAGCCAGAAAGGAGATGGGAAAGGAAGTCCCAGAGTAACTTGGCCGTACTGAAAGGCAGAGCAGTTGTGGCTAAAAAATTTAACTTGTGCTGCACAAACTCTTAAGAGAAGAAAAAATGCTTATTTTACTTACACAGAGGGTTTTGTGTTCAGCTGAAGTGCTGCTTAACCCACGTCATTTGTGCTTTGTATTTCTCATCTGCTGTGTTTTTAAAAGAGAGAGAGGATGGGGGTTTACAGGCAGATATTAGAACGGGACAAAAGAGTCATCTCACACAGGTCTTCAAGAGAAAAGCAGGAGCACCAAATGCAGTAGAAAAATAAGGAAACACATTAGTTAGTTTTTCTTTTTTTCCTGTTCTGTTTTGGGATGGCTTTTGCTGGAAGATCTGTCAAGGTCAACAAGTCATGTGGTTCTCCACATCCCTAAAGAAACCTCAGGAGGTAATAACTGCAGGTCAAATGTATTTCTGGAAAATTAAAAGTTTCTGAAGCACACAATAGAAACACATCTAATCTCTACAAATCTAACACATTAAATAATGAAATTTAAATGTTCACTAATAGACAACGTTTTCTTCTTAAATCAACCTCAATTTTTCTTGCACTTTAGAATATATTGATACTTCAAACATTTCTAATCAAGTCTTACTGCTTCTAAAGAGAAGTATTTAATTAGTGAAATCTTGAGAAATTTCTGTCTGTGAAAATGATGTGGGAGGGAGTTCTCTGATTCATGGTTGTTTGTAATGAATGGGGTATTTATATGTAAAGGATAATGATTAATGGCTAATGCAAACTGTGTGATATGGTTAGGTTCATGTTGTTCTGTCTTATGTCTTGGGCGTGGCGTTGTCACTAATTTTACTCCACTTTCATTCAGCAATTTATTCAGGGGTTTTGCTCATTTCTACAATAATGAAGTTTTGCCTGTTAATTTTTGAAGAAGTTCCAACTTCATCACATCTAATGGGACTAGGCACATTATAGCTAATGTATAGCTAATTTGATACTAAATTACATCATCACAGGTGTTTTTAATACCCAAATGTTTTGGAAAGGTGTCAGAAATACTTAGTTCTCAGCTCAAGAGCATCTACTCAAAATAAATGCTTTTTTTTTTTGGAGGGAGAGAAAAATTTATATTTCTTGGTGTATCTTACTATCTGTGCAGAACTTGACTGGCCTCTTCACGTTGCTTTTATTAAATCACCATTTACGTAGTGAGAGAGGGAGGATAGGGAATAGGTATCCTTTTTGGGCATTGCTTTTCAGGATACGATGATGTTCAGTTTAGAGATGCAGTTAATGTTCTGGAATTGAAACTGAAACTCTAATGCAAATTTATGATTTAGCAGTGCTTAAACACTGGAATTCGTTCAGGGAGGGTCCTTTGGAAAAGAAAGGCTGTGAAATACTTTATTTTTGCCTCTTTTGTTTAGTGATGCCTTTGATGTTCAGTATGGTGTAGTTGTCATTCGCCTGAAGGAGGGCCTGGACATTTCTCACATTCAGGGCCAAGGTAAGATTTATTTTGTTCCATCTGGTGAATAGCTGTTCTAATTCCCTTTTAGTACTGCTTTCTAAAAATATTAAAAGAAAACTTATTTTTTAAAAAATCAATAAAACACTACTGTTGTGTTAAATAAAATTAACTGAAAGTAGCAAGTCTGAGCTGCTGAATAGTAACCCATGGTCAGCAACAGAACTTGGTTTTCTGTGTGCTTCAATTTCCTGTATTTGCAAACTTTACACAGCTGCCTCCAGAAGATTTGCTATTTTACTGGAACTAATTAGTGATGCTGGCAGGTTGGCATCAAGTGTTTGATACTCAAACCTAGAAACTGTGAAAATCACTACAAATGTTGCACGATGCAGAATTCCACTGAGTTTGGTGTGAGCTGCCAGCCCCTACACAGAGTAGTTTAGAGACCTTGAGTAGTCTGCCTCAGATTTTGAAAGGTTTTCTGTGTGGAAGACTTGATTATGATTCGCAAGTAGTGTTCTTAAATTGAATGGTCTAATTTTTGTTAAATTCCGAGCAGAACAATAAAGGAAGCCTGTGAATTTTGGTGTCTGCTGAATTGATAATATGTAATTTGCTTGAGCGCTTGCTCCAAACAGTACTTCTCCCCTGAGGAGGAATGTCTGTGACAGAAGCTCTCTAGGAGGCGCATCCCCCTGGAAAGAGCAGGGGTTGTTCCTTCACTGGAAATAGATGAATGTTTTAGGATTTGGACAGTCAGAGAGCCTGGCACTGTGTGCAGGAGGGCAGATGAGTGTGAGAAATGCCAAAGAGTGAATCTGCGGTGTGGAAACCACACTGCTGAGAAAACTGGGAATGTAACACCAAGGTGTCAGGAGAATCTTAGTACCCACTGGGGACTGAGTTTGCTTCAACTCTGACAGCTGCTGAGCAGCTCCATGGAAGCCAAACCTGGCAAAAAGAGTTGGCTGTGAGACAAACATGCTTGGTCTGTGCCTTGTCTAAGGCTTATCTTCCTCTTGGAGTTAAAAGTTGAAACGGAAAACATTTCACCACGTAATTTATTTTTTTCCTCCCCTTTGCCATGGCATAACAGTTGCAGTGGAGTGTAATTAATTATGAACCAGCACGGTACAGTCACATACCTCCTCCTTTTGTAACAATTCAGTGGTTTCTAATGTGTTCTCTGCTTTTTCTAAGATTTGCTCTCATCACAAGAAAAGTCTCCTTGCACCAAGGATGTGATAGTAAAAGTGGATTATAGCAAGAAGTCTGAGACAGACACTTCTATAGCTTTTGCTCCATCATCCAGTGAGAGAACTCCCACTCCACGCAAAGGTAACTTCCTAGATAGCAATGAGACTTGAGTTCTCACTCCTTCTCTCTCCGATTCCCTCTTCAGTTCCTCTCTCTCTTCACCAAGGGATTTTTGTGTCTGAGGAACAGAAGTGTGCCATACTTTTCTGGGCATGGAAGTCTTAATCACTTAAGTGCTTTGGTTCAGAGCTTACTGAATGTGAAACACTTATTCTAGTCCCCTCAATAGAACAGGTGTTAGACAATGACTTACAATGGATTTTCTTTGTTACTGAGTTTGAGGGACATTAAAAAATGCCTGAGGTTCATGCCCCACATCTGTACATGGAGTGATTGGAAGGCTGCTATATTTGTAAAGGTTTTTTCATCTCCAGCTGGAATATTGTGTGCATGTTAACAGACACAAATCACTCAGGATACTTTGACATGAAAATAACCAACTTTCCTCTTAAATATTAAGGCTTTTGCTGTGTAAGAAAAATGAGTAATGTGGGTGGTTTTTTTTTTTTTTTTTTAAAGTAAAATGAATGTTAGGATTTGGTAGACTGCATTTGTGTGCTTCTCTTTGTGCAAACTTCATTTCACATCTTTATTTTCTAATTTTTTTTTAATTTACATTGGTGTTGTTTTCATTAATATCACAAAGGAAATTAACCTTTTTATTCTGTATCTTTAAAAAACTTCCAGAGGAGGACGAGGATGGAAAGACTCCAACACAACCACTGTTGACAAAAGGCAGGCATTTTCCACCTTTTTGTGTTAAATCATTCTTTCACATTGTTAATTTCAGTTTTCCTTTTGTGCTTCTTTCTACACCTAAGTACCAGAGAGGAAAATACCAACCATGCAATGTTTATTTGTTTCTTCATATGTGCTTTAGAATGTGCTTCATTGTTAGGGATTAGGTGGTGGGAAAAAAAGCAACACTTTGGGAATTCACAGAAGTAGTTGCTACTGAGAAAGGATTGTGCATAAATGTTGGAATTGAAAACAAAAGAAAATTAATAAGCTTTTCTCCTTAATTTTAAATGTGTTCAGAAGGCTTCTGCTTTCTTAATTCTCTGTGTCTCAGGTGTCTCTCTGGGTCCTTGCTTGGTTCAGGAAATACCATCTGATGGGTGTAGTGGAAGTGCCCAGTCAGTTTATTCAGTGTATCCTCTAAAGCCGTGATTGTTGCTCTGCTGTTTGGAATTGTTCAATATCCTGCAAATTAAGGCACAGTATAGGTACTCAGTGAGGTGAACACGTGAAATAATGCAAAGTAGTTGTTCAAATCAGAATTTTGAGAAATGAGCAGTTTTCACTTCCTGCTTTATTTCAGGCTTATTTTGAGTTAATGAGGTATTTTTGCCTTAACTACACTTCATCTGACTGTTTTAACATTCTTTTTTCGTAATTTCAGCAGCTAGAAGCTTTTGTGTTTTAATAATGGAAAGTGAGATTACGTCTTGAAGCACAAGATGGCAGTTTGGAAGCAGTCCCAGTGTGCAATAAAGTAGTATATTAATGTAAATCAGTCACAGATGTGCTCTAAATTTAAAAATTCCTAATAAAATAAGGACAGAGATGAATGTCAGACTCCTGGCTCTTGTTCAGACTGAGGTTTTAATTAAGAGAAAGAGGTTAGGGATTTTTTTTCTACAGTTTAAAAAAACTACCTGCATTATTCTAACTGAAAATGCTATTATTGTCTCAGCAAATCAAGTAACTTTGTTATGCAAAACAGCACTTGTGGCAGAAGACAGGGCCCAGTCTGCATAAGTAGCTTTTATTTTTACCACACGCTTAAAGAAAATGGAATTTAAAGAAAGAATTGCTTAGTACATGGATATTTACTTGTAAGATTAGTTATCTACATATTTTTAGGGGAGTTTTGTCATTTGCAGGAGGTAACAACAGTGCATGGCCTAAAGCTCAGAAGCAAAGTTAATTAAATTGTCCAGGCAAATGCCCATGTAAAGACCTCACACATGCTTTATTTCTCAGATGCCTGCTAAATTACTTCAGCTGCTGAAATTATGAGTCTCCAGACTCCCCAAATAGAGCCAGTTCAGTTTATATCCAGTCAATCAAAATTTGGAGTTGGATTTGGGGGGGTGGGGGGGCAAATAAGCTTTTTTAATTTAAAATTAGGGTTATTGCAAAATATTAAGAGTTGCATCTGATGAATTCCAAAGTGATTAAGCAAAACACTTCAAACCCAAAATTTCACCATCCCTTTTTTTCCAGATTCAAAGACCTCATCTTCTCCTTTAAACTTGGCTGACCAAAGACTGCTTGAAGCCAGTTCTCAGTTTCAGAAGAAACAAGGCAAGAGCAATATTGATGTCTGGTGGCTCTTTGATGATGGAGGTAATGTTCTTTATGCTTCAAAAGCTTTAAATCTTGATTAAAAAAATCGTTGGAGTCAGTCATTTTGGATTAATTGTTAATAGATATCCTTCAGTCAGTTCATATAAAATCTGCACTATTTAACAAGATGCTGTTTTCTTAATCTTGCTCAAATTTCTGATCTAAACGCAGGTTTGACACTGTTGATTCCATATCTGATTACAACCAAGAAGAAGTGGAAAGACTGTAAGATCAGGGTGTTCATTGGTGGAAAAATAAACAGGATTGATCATGACAGAAGAGCGTAAGTTTACCCTAAAAGAACATGTTACACATTGGATTCTTTTCTCTTCATAGCTGCCTTATTTCAGTTGTTCTTTGGTTGAGGTTTCTATTGTATTGCCTTTCTCCAAAAAAGGTTTCATTTCCCCCAGACTGTTCTGGATAAGATACCTCAAATTAATTTTCTTGCAGTATTATCTGACACTTAACATTTCCTTTTCCAGATGTTTTCTGAGGTTGTCTTTAGGGGAGAGCTCTTCTCTTATTTTAAAGCCATAAAACTGTTTTGGGTTTTTTCCAAAGCATGTTGTTAACTTAGTCATATGCCAAGTCAGTTTGATTGTGTCCTCACTAAATTTAAGATGCTTTTTTTCTGTTTCTTAAACCAGTGTTTTTTATTACCAAACATCTCTCTCTTTACCCTGTGAAATAATTTAAACCATGATAATGTATAAAGTCTTGTTTTTCTGGTACAGGATGGCGACTTTGCTCAGCAAATTTCGGATAGACTTCTCAGATATTATGGTTCTTGGGGATATTAATACTAAGCCAAAGAAAGAGAAGTAAGTCTCAAAACACCACTTATTTGTTCCTTAAATTTGTGATGTCTTTAGTTTAGAACACCTTATTCTTTCCTACATAAGTTATGCTACAGAAGTTCCTGTGACTTCCAGTGTTTCACGAAAATGTAGGAAATTAATTAAGCAATAACTCCTATGTCCAAGAATATAGA
Organism: Atrichornis clamosus; assembly: GCA_013400975.1. Classification (NCBI taxonomy): domain Eukaryota; kingdom Metazoa; phylum Chordata; class Aves; order Passeriformes; family Menuridae; genus Atrichornis; species Atrichornis clamosus. Next base: position 115,026 of record WBMZ01010696.1, on the reverse strand, counting down.
AATCTTTTTTTTTTTCTAATCAGTGGCCCTTAGGTTGTATTGCTAAACTCAGAAAAATGAAGTTTAAAAAAAATTACATTCAAGTTGTCTGGAGCAATCTTCTGTAAAGACAAATGTAAATGGTCTGAACTAATTTAGAGTCTTAAATGGTTTGAACTTAAATGGTCTGAATCTCATTTAGAGTCTTAGTTTAATGTAACAAATCTTGGTCTTGAAATAGTCTGATTTGGGTTTTTCTTCTTTTTTTTTTTTCCTTCCTTTTTAAAATTGGACTGTTAATGTACACAGGAATGATCATACATGTGGTATTTCTCACTTTTAAGTTCAAAAAAGTATTAATTGTAGATGGCATTCAGCACACATAACAGAATTATAATACATTATCCTTTTTTCCTGTTATGGTCCTTTCCCTTCAGGTCTTCTTGAGTATGCTGAAGTTGTAAAAATATATTTTAAATGGGTACACATTTATCTGAAAGATTTGATAGGTCAGGGAAATTGGGACGTTTTGTTTTAGAACTTACGTGCATGATAAATGTTAATACACATTCTTTTATACCCTGCTTTTTAATATTCTTTTCTTAAATGTACAAAATATATTGAGCAACTAAAACAAAGTAAAAATGTAGTACTTCTGGCACTCTGGTGCTTTTGGATGTTTGGCTCCCAGGAGTCTGTTACTGTGAAAGGTGCAAACTCTGAGGCAGTAGCACCCATTTATGCACCAACGTTGAGACTGTAGAATTGTATGGAATTACTTTTATTTGGTAGGAGTGATCCATGAATTATTTCTTCAGAGGGCATTTTCTATATCCCTGTGGATACATCCCCACAATGTATCCAGAACATTTCTAAGATACCATTTGGGCGTTAACAGTAGCTGAAAACCTATGGAGGAAGACTTACTTTTAACAGTGGCTGTGCTGTATAATAGAATATTGTCAATAGATCTCCTCTTTGTTCAACCTAAAAATAGCAAACTTCCTTTCTGATTACCAAAAAGTCATTGCTGGCATAAAGACTCACATGTATTTTAATGTCTGTTCACTTAATCCTTCCAGTATTGCAGCTTTTGAGGAAATGATAGAGCCCTTCCGACTTCACGAAGATGATAAAGAACAAGAGGTTGCAGATAAGATGAAGGAGGATGAACCATGGAGGATAACAGATAATGAGCTTGAGCTCTACAAAACAAAGGTTCTTTTTTCTTTGGAGTGTTATGTTAAACTTTTTTCTTCTACTGCATTTGTGGTTGTGATACCAGTGAGTTAATTTATAGGAGTTTTTATGTATAGCTTTCTTTTTTCCCAGCCTTACAACTGTAGATTTTTTGGAAAAGAGAACAAGTTTCCACACTCAGATGGAAGTACATGCTTGTTATTAATGACTCATATCAACTGGTCAGAACTGCTGGTTTGTTTTTTTTTAATAAATGAACTTCCTGTAGTTTTAAAATAAAAGACGTCCCTAACAAGTTTTATTTTATTTACAGACTTACCGACAGATCAGGCTAAACGAGTTGCTGAAAGAACATTCAAGTACAGCTAACATAATTGTCATGTAAGTAAACTGCTTGGATTTGTGGTGTTACCCTGATGGATAGGGAGCTGTAATCTGAAATATGAATGTCTGTAAATGCACATCAGGATCAAGCCTGTGCATTGCCAGTAAAGTATAGAAATGCTCAAGGAGATTTTAGTGCTGAATGTATTTATTTATTAGAAGTATGGAGCTACTACAGTTCTGAACAAAAAATGTCCTTTGTAGTATTGTGCTTTTGATGATGCTCCTCCTTTAGTTGATCCACCTCCACATTGTAGTGCAGCTCAGAATTCTCACATTCCTTCTAGTCATGCATGCAATTATTCCCCACTTTTTTAAGTCCTTTGATTTCTTTTTCTCAGAGATGTCCCTAGATAGTTCGGTCATTCTCCTTTGAATTGCTTTCGGTGTAAACAAGCAGAAGGCAGATTGTTGATTTCTTACTGCTGTATTGTAAAATCTTGAAGAGTCTTTCAAGAGACTGTCCTCAACTGAGGAGGAATCTGCCTGAAGTTCTCTGAACACAGAATTGAGGTGACAGGCCAAAAGTGAGGGGTAGATAGATGTTCAAGATATAAACCCAACTCATTCATTCTGTGGGGGGAAAAAATAAATTTAAAAGGTTAGGAAATTGGACTTAGTATCTGTATCTCTGCAGAATCATTGTTCACATTTGTTATGATCTGGTGTGCACCTGACCAGGTTTTTCTGAGTGTAACTTTCCCTGTGGATTGCAGGAGTTTGCCGGTGGCCCGGAAGGGTGCAGTTTCCAGTGCCCTGTACATGGCCTGGTTAGAAGCTCTCTCTAAAGATCTGCCACCAATTCTCCTGGTTCGTGGGAATCACCAGAGCGTTCTCACCTTCTATTCCTAAGAGTGCTGCCCGTGGCACAGCCGTGATGCGATGGTACTTCAGCGCCCAGGGGAGAGTGACTGACGTGGTCTACAGTTCATTAACATCACAAAGGCAAAAAGTGACTCTTCTTCACTATTTCACTGACTTGAAAGCACACAAGGAAAGTCACTGTATTTCTAAAGTTGTGACATCTTCAGTTTTATTCTATATTTTCTGTAATTTAATCTTGCTTAATGGGGGAGGATTCCTTGTTAGACTGAAGAAAAAGACAAGCTTTTTGTTTGCTATTTGAATAGCAGCAATAAATGTTGTATTTTTGATCAATGAAAGGATTATAGATTTATAAAAGCCTTTTAGCCTTGAGGTGCCTTCTGAAATTAACCAAATCTCACCCATACATCCTATTTTGTAAATTTATATAGAATGTCAAAATCTGCCTTCAACTGAGAGTTTAGATCAGACTTCTTTTAGTTTTTAGTCTCTTCCATATTACAATAAAAATGAATGCTGCTTTTCAGTCTTCCATTGAGCTATTAGTTCTTAGTACTGTATGTTTTCTATCGTCAGAAAGTTTTTTGGTTTTTTTATTATTACATCTGTTAGATTTAAAGGTGAGAATTGAGGCAGGTCAGTTGAACTGAAGCGAATCCCTGATGTTACTGTCACTTAAGCTTTGTAACAGTTAAAACTAATCCTAGTTAGTAGAGAGGGTTCTTTTCTGAAATTTGACAATGTGTACTACTTTGGCAGTACTCTGAGACAGAGAGAGCTAACATTACCTACCTTGGCAGAGGATAGATCATCTTAGTCAGCCTTGGCTCTGCTGTGAAATTGAGCTCATCTTGCTGGCTGAGGCTTTTGTCTTGGGACAAATTAGAAGAAAATTTTAAAAGACCTGTCCTAGTTCTTGGCCTCTTGTGTTCTAGTGTCACTTTCAACTTATTTTTGAAACAAAACTCAACTTAAGGCTTGAATGGGGATAATATAAGCAATGTGATGCTATCTAACAGAAAACAGTAAACACTATGTGGAGTTGTGCTATCCAGTATGAAATGTAAAAGCTGCAGTTCTCTTGCATTTTCCAACCAATGGTTAAACGGACCACTAGTTCTTAGGGGAGATGTTTTTAGGTCAATTCATTCAGTTGTCAGAAAATGCATTTAGTCTTATTAAATAATACTCAGGTTTGATCGTCTAGCAATTTTGATCTATTCCATACATCCTACTTTATACATTTTATATGTTCAATAAAGAAACTGCCAGTCTTGTGTGCCCTTTCATTGTATATTTTGAAAACTTCATAATTTAGTCTACTATGAACACCTGCAAAAGAAATTTCACTTGAGCCTTTATATAAAGGTTAGTAATGTGAACTGTTTTTTAAATTCCTGATATATTTTGGATAGAAAGGATTGCCTAAAAACATTTCACAAGCTTTTGATATTAGCATTGGACATGCTACTGGATCGGTTTACCAGTGGGTGAGTGACTTTCATTTAAGGATGCACAGAAAAGGTTTTTGGGGTTTTTTTAGTTTGGTTGGTTTGTTTTCATTTTTTTGTTTCTGGTTTTGTTTGTTTGTTGGGTTTTTTTTGTTTTTCTTGCTAAATACAGGATCAAATTGAAATGTAACTGTTCCTTTTGAAGGACAAAGCATAATCATTGTGTGGCAGGGTAGAGCTTCAACTTCTTGTGATTAAAGATAAAAATATTCTACACTGTGCAGTGTACACTGTCGTCAAGTTCTTGGTAAACTGCGAAAAATTTTATCTTTGTTTTCCTTTTTGCTGTTTCTGTCAATTGGATTTGAGACTATGAAACCATTTCACTTTGAAAAATTTAAGAAAAGCAAACATGCATGTCTTGCTGCTAAGTGTGAGATAACTGATGCCAGCATGAACCCAGCTTGTTACGATAAAACATTGTAAGACAGGACAGTTTGCAGTAGAAGAGCTGTTTCCTTCCAGGTGAGGGGATGTGGATCCAACCTACCAACACATCTGTCACAGGTTTTACAGTGCTTTGTAGGGGATAAGGTTGTCACATTGTGCATATGGAGTCATTGCCACATCTCTTGCTGTTGTGTGGGTAACATTATTTTGAACAGACGGACAGTATGGCATGGACTTCGTGCTGCTATCTTAAAACAAAACAAACCGTGCACAGGTACACTTATTTAAAAGGTTTATTTGCCCATTCAGGAAACCATTGCTTGTGATCTGTAACACAACACAGAAACCAAATGAAGTGTGTGTGTGTGTATACATGCATATATGTGTATAAAATTATATAAAGTATATCTAAACATGCATATGGGGATAGTTAAGGTAATGTCTGTGAAATACCATAGGATGCTTCTCACATGCACTCTCAGGAGTCCACTAATGCTAGGCATGAGGGCAAGTTTCAAGATTATTTGCTCACTTAAATTTGAACAGTTAGTGGCAATTGTCTGCAACAGATGTCAGTGGCAGTCACTCCAACTTCTGCTTTCATTTTGACGCCAAATTTACTTATGTTCCAATCATTATTAATTCAGTGGAAAATTAAATCACTTACACGTGTCAATTCATACCTTCTCTAGATTAGCTTCCTTTGTATGGGTTTAGAAAGACAGTAATAGCTGGTGAAAATCCATTATTTATTTGTTCACTTGTATTTAGGTTTCCTTTTACATTCATTCTTTTTATATGCTTTTTCTGACATTACATATTTAAAAATAACTAAAAATAATTTAAAGATTTGAGCGTTAGTGGGTCATGGCCCACTTGGTTTGAAGATGTAAGATTTGACACTGTACTGTAACTGTCCCACACAAATGCTTTTCTAATGTTTTAACGTAATTATTGCAGTTAATACTTTGTACCAGGGGGATGTCACTGCAATAAAAGAAGTGAATTCAATACAAATGTCTTGTCTAACAAAGACTTTTTGTTTTGTTTTGTTTTGTTGGTGGGGAGGGAATAATGTTTGTAGTTTAAGAGGTAAATGCTGAATATCGTTCCTGGTATGTGACTATGCTCATGGCGTGCATCTGATCGTTACCTTTGCAGTGGAATTTGCACAGGACCAGTAAACTTAGAGCAGTTCATGTGGCTGGTATAAGAGCAAAACAGTGTTGTTTTTTGGGGGGGAGTATTTGCCTGTACTGGGTTAGAAACATCAGTTGTTGCTTTACAAAAAAACCTTAATTTGTGCTGTAGAATTTGTCGTGACTTGCCAGGCTGCAGAGACCCATCCTCAGCACTTGGTGTGGCTCAGCTGCAATGGTGGTGTCTGGAAGCCTGTTCCAATTCATTCTGCCTCTGAATGCAGTGAAGAACTGTCTTAACTCCTCTTTCTCCCTTAAAATAGTCCTCTGGGGCATGAAAATACCTTGGAAAAACAGCTGGTAAGACTTGCAAAGCTGCCTGTAGGCAAGACATGCTTGGCCGTCACCAATGTGCGCACACCTGAAAACCGGGTGGAAATTGGAAAATTTAAAAGCATAGTGATAAGAAAGGGTGATTTTTTTTCTTTCATTAAAATCATACTTAGAAACACTGAAAAACTTCTTAACCTCATCGGTTCTGGTGTTTAATCTCTGCTACATCCAGAGCTCTGCTGTGCATCCAGTTAAGTCACGTTTAAATCGAGGCTTAAGAGTTGGGAGGTGGAAGGGGAAAGCTGTTAAAAGTGCACTGCCAGCTCCCACGGCATTGGCTCTAACCTGGCTTATTCTGTGAAGAGGCAGAGGAGGTTTGTAGCAGCTTTTCTAGATCCTCCTGTTTGCTGGAGAAGTTTGAAGAAGTGGATCTGAATAATGACATCACCTTTTGCTGAATTGATACAGAAGTGACTGCAAGCGTGCTTTTGAAGCTAAAAGATGGGATTTTGACCCAGGTCAATCTCGTCACTTAACCACAGGAACAGGCAAGGCTCACCCTGCAGAGCAACCTGCTGTGGTTTTGTTCTGAAGCAGGGAAGCAGGACTCCCTTCACCTTGGTGCTTGTTCTTCCCCAGTGGGGTTACGTTTCTCATGTGACCCCTGTGGGATCCTGCGAATCCTAAAGCCAGGTTGGTGCTCAGCTGGAGGGGGAGCCAGGCTTCAGGTGTGAGGCAGCAAGTGCTGTTACAGGGCGTCGGGATCACCCCCTTCCTGCCGTTCTGCCCCTTAGCTGTGGTGCAGGGCAGCTTTGCAGGGCTGGGACTCCGGGCTGGGTTGATGGAGGCCGGTGCTCGTGTTGGGGAGAGAGGGATGGGAGCTGCTGCAAAGTTTTGAGCATCAACACGGAAGGACTAAATGCTGGAGCAGAAGCAGGGAAGAAGTTTTTCTTGAAATGTAAGAGGCTTTCAGCGTCCATCCTGTGCTGACTGACCGTTCTCCACCCTGTGGGCTGTCACCTCTGGCCTTGCTGACCAGCTGCACAACCCCAGGTCACCTGTGTGACCCAGTGGAGCCCATGCTGGCTTCTTACATCCCTGTTCTTACTGAACTGGGAGCAGGAAGGGGAACCTGGAAACAGTTTATTTGCCACTCTCACCCTTGATCTGGCAGCTGTCTCTTCCGGGAAGCGTTGGCTTTGTGTCTGCAGGAACCTGCCCTCTGCCAGCCTCCTGCACCCTGCCTGCACAGCTGGCTTTAACTGCACCTCACAACATAACAGGGACCAGGGAAAGGGAATCCTCCAGGGTTTAAACTGTCAGGCCATGCTGAATTAAGCTTTTTAATCATCCTGCTCCAAAGATCTCCTCCAAAGTACTGAGAGAACCGAGGCAGCAACAGTAAAGGCCTGCAGGGAATTGTCAGTTCTGCTCTGCCTTGCTGATAGTGGTGTAAAAGTAAAAGTAAAGCACCCTGTCTTGTGCTCTTCACACCCCTGTTCACAGGAAGCTAATGGCAACAGCACCTGGATGTGACAGACACCACCCTCCTGCTCCCTGGATCTGGGGAGCGCTGACCCTGATGGGCTGAAGCCAAAACAAATTCCACTGTGAGGTTCTGTGTTTTTAGGTACCTCCCTTTCGTAGTCCCTCAGTCCCATCCACAGCAATAATGAAAATCCTGCTAACAGAACACTGTTTTCAGTGAGGGAAATCCTATTCCTGTACAGTTTTCTAGGAGTTCCAACTAAAATAAGATCACCAGGTGGCACCACTGTCTTTCAGCATTTCAGGTAATATCTGAAGCTGCACCGTCAAATAAATACACTCTGCTTTCACTTTTCTATTGGTTTCATTGATTAAACAACTTAGTACTTCGAATAAACAGCATGTATCAGCATATAGTATTATTTTCCGTTTATTTTTTCATAATTCTAACTGTGGATTGGAGAAGATCTTGGTATAAATTCTGCCAGGCCCTGTGGGAAAAATACTCTGATTTAGCTCCAAAGGGATGCAGGAATCTCCAAGCAGATGCTGCCTGTGGAGTTCCAATGGCCTTTTTACCACCAAGTAACCATTTCGTAACACCCTGGGTGATGCTTGCTTCCCTCAGTGGCTGTTTTCAGCTGTGGTGACCTTAGAGAGCACAAGGAGAAATGCTGCAGGCAGAGAGAAGAGGTGTTAGAAAACAGAACACACTGGCATGTCCCTTCTCGTTTCAGAGGGATCCATAACATTCAGAAAAGGTGTTTTTGCTTCATAAGTAACAAACAAGGCAAATGTCTGCCACTTCCAGCTACAAAGGTGGGAGCTGGACAACAAAAGCTTTGTGTCACCTTGAAATACTCAGGTGCTGGCTATTTAGAGCACTGAGGGAAACTGAATAGTGTAGCACTAGCCATTTTCAAGTTAATTATGGTTGAAAATAACGCTGTCACTCTGTTGAAGAGTTTTACAGCTTCTAAATCTTGGAACGTCTCTCTGCAATTAAATTTGTCTGTGCAAAACAGATGGTAAAATGCAGTCACAAGCAAAGGATTTCCACAGGCTCTGGCTGAAATTAGAGAGCTGGGATTAGCCTTGAGATATCCTCACTCCCAGCCCTGTAAGGTGTCGCTGTTGAACCACTGGCAGAGCGAGAGAACCAGGCAAGATCGGGTAAGGCATTAATCTGAATTTATTATTTAATTCTAAAACTTATATAGACTTTCCAAAGGTCGTCCGGATTGGGTCAATTCATAACCTCCCCCTAGGCCGATAGGCCAGGTAGAATGGCTATCTTTCCAGAGACAGTTTTCAATAACATCCAAGCTTTTATCTCTATTGACAAAACATAGAAGGAAGAAGAGAAAAGTTCCCGTGGGAAAGGTCTGTGTTACCACAGTAAGGCTGCTCATTTTTCAGACCAAGCTCTCTGTCTGGATGGTTCAACCACAGCCTTGCAAATTTTAGGGACTCTTGAACAATTCCGTTGTTCTTCTGTTACCATTTACATAGGATAACTTTTAGAGTAGCATTAAATAAAATTGCACATCAAGCAGGGGCTGGGATACTTGTACAAAAGAGTGTGCCAGATAATCCAGTGTTAGCCCGTGTGCTTTATAAACACTGGGGTCAATTTAATGCAACTCATCTCTGATGAGCAGCAGGGGTGAAGGACAAAGGGATGGGAGCAGATGTGAGGTGCAAGAGTACCAGCACAAAAGCTCAGCTTGTCATTTAATGCCCTAGAAATCACGGCAGATCAAAGCACAGTGCCTGCCAAGAGGAGCAAGCCACTCCACAGGGTCAACCAAGGACAGCTATGGCAATATTAGCAGGTGAAATCAAGGCTAACCACAGAGTGTTGTGGGCTTTCACGTGGGATTTTGGCTAACCTCGTACAGATTTCATTTTATGGAGCGTCATTAAGGGTCTGTGTTGTCACTAAAATCTTTCTGTACCATTCAACTGGTAACGGTAGTAATTCAGGCATGGTAGGATTCGTAAGGAAAGCTCAGCCTTTGGCAAATACAGGCCAAGCCTTAGTGAGCACCCTTTATTCACGAAGTCTTTATTTTAATTGTATTGCAGGGCTTGGGTGTTGCTGCTTTCATGATCTTGCCATGTTTGTAAGAACCTAAAGGAATGAGGCTTGATTCTCAACTGGGACTTGGAAGTGCAAATACTTCCAACAGGTTAAAAAAACCAAAAGGTTATGATTTGTTGCCAACTCTGGGAACTGATCATTCTCTCTAACCAGAACATAAATCTGACTTTTTCCATCCTGTTGGCCAACCCTCAAACCCTTCAGTCATTCTAGAAAACTCGTTCTGCCCCGGACACAAAACATTCCAGTATTAATTTGTGGTTTGGAGCTTGTCAAATGTATCCATGTGCCATCACTCCAAATGCATCACAGTCCAGAAATCTTCACTTTCCCAGGATTAGGCGAGGTTAGTAATGAAAACCATCTTCTCCTACTGTAACTCTGACTCTATGTAGTCAGTCTCTAAATAAAGGGCAGTAAGTTCTGAGTTGGTAGTTTTGTCCTTGTTTTGATAGTAATTAACCATATTCCATGGCAGCTTTTATGCCAGGAAAGGAATTAGTGGTAGATCTGGAATTCAGGTCAAATCCTCTTTTCTGGGATTTGCTGTGAATACTAGTAATACTTTCTCTTCCCTTAATGGGAAATGATTTTTTGTAATTACTTTAAAATAACACTTTATAATTAAAATGACTCTTTGTAATTGACCTTAAAACATTCCTGTGTTATGGGATAAGTAATTTTTACTGAAAAAGAAAAATCAAATACAGAAAACAGCTTGTTCCTCCAGTCCCTGAGATAAGGCAAGACACTTCCCAAATCTAAGCAAAAGCAGGAAAAGATGTGTGGTTTCCCTGGATTCACTACAATATGTGTACAGATCCTTCCTTGAAACTGGCCTGTGGTAAACGGAGCTGGGAAGAATTACAAAGTTCCTCCTAAGATTTCAGATTGTCATGCTGGTTGTAGTGGGGTTGTAAAAGCGGGGCTGGTCAGGTCACATTGTCTGACAGATTTTGGAGGTTTGTAGTGTTTGTCCTCCGGGTGAGCCACTTGTAAGCAGCTATTTGGGGATAGGCACAGTTTCCTAGGAGGTTTTGTTTGGTTGGCTGTTTTAAGAAACAGAAATATTTCTGAAACAGGAACAGAACTATTTCTGTTTCTTAAACTTGACAGGTGGTGGAGAAATTTGTTCAGTCTCCCACCTGTTCTTCCGGCTGGTGGGAGCACAGACATTTCAGGTGTGTTCTGAGGCACTGATATGCCCTTGTCAGAACAGAAAGGAATATAAGTTCACCTCAAAAATGCTGGAGGCATCCCAGGTCTCGACTTAGATGCTGAAAGTCAAGAAAATTTATGTGTCTGCCATGAGAGTAGCTGTGAAATTATCTGTTGAAGTGAACTGGCAGAGGATGAATGGCTCTGAATGAGATCCTGTGGTCCTGGGTTCTGCTTTGGAGAGGACATCAAAAGTGTTGTAAGGAAATACACAGGGTGGTGTGGAGGGAGTATGAATTCCCTCTGTGCACACTAAATTTCTTTTTTTTTAAAGCACAGTGTACTATGGAAGGGCTTAAAGTATTTTGTCCTTTTTTTCTCACAGTTTTTTTTTTAATAGCCTCCATATATTATTCTCACAATAAACCATTTAGTTACAGAATGCTTAATATTACTTGCACCACTGAAAATTTTGGGGGTTGACAGCTTGTGTGGAACATATTCTGGATTCTGCTGCCTCTTGATTTTTAACAAATCTTGTTTTTACTCTGTGTCACTTTAGGGTATTTGTTTCTTGGTTTCTCCCGTAACCAGTTCGTTTGATGTAGACTGCATTCCACACATGAATGCAGAGTTCTTTGATGTGCTACTGCAGTGTCTGTGTTTAAGAGAACAGGGGATGGGTGTATGGCTTTTGGAGATGAGACTTCTAAATGTTACGGAGAAAAATATGGGAGAAATTGTGGTACTAGGAAATGGAGAGGCAATTGGAAAAAAGAAGTCTGAAAATGAAAAATTAAGAAAAGAAGAGTGGTTAATTAGGTAGCAACACTAAACAAAAGCAAATCTAAGCAGCTTTCCTAAGAAGGTTATGGTTGTTTCACAAAAAAATTTATATGATATTAACTTATGTTGTTAATGAAGAGAGAAAAAGGACTGTGAGAATTAAGAGTGATTTCTTCTCCTGTATAGAAGACATTTCTATTATATTTGTTTTGGAAAGTACTGTCTGAACAATAGAGAATGTAGCTCTGGCACTGTGAGCTTAAAGTCCTGCATGTTCTGTGGATAAGTGGATATGACCCCATTTTCTGTCTGTGTTCACCTTGAAGCTTCAGAAACATTAATAAAAACCTGCTTTACACAAAGGATGCGTTTGTTGGGTTTGTTTGTTTGTTTTTATTAACCATGCCAAGTTATACCCATATTTGATGCCCTTTTCACATCATCTCTTGCTGTTTGTTTTTTTTTTGTCCTGCCAGCAGCAGTGTTTTCATGGGTGTTTAATGCTACTTTAAGGGAACAAGAGCTTTTCAAACATTTGCTTTGCTGCTGCTCCATTCAAGATTTTGATGCTGTGGTTTGTTTTTCTTGGGCACTTCCTCCAGACTGTGCTTTCCTTGGGAACACGTGTCCTGGTGAAGGGTAGCTCAGTTTTCCTTCCCCTGGAGGAAGGTGGGGGGACACACAGGAGCAGACGGGACATGAAACACAGACACGGGAGCCTGTCCATTCCATTTAATCACGTTCTGCTCAGTGCTGCTTGAAGCAAGTGTGGCTCCTTTTCCCGGGAGAGGATCTCTGGGCTGAGGAACTCAGGGGTGTAACTCAGCTCATCCAGAAGCAAAAAAGACTCATCCCTGATTAGCTCCATATTCCACAAACCCTTGTGTTTTGAAGTGGGTGTGTTTCTGACATTTACGACTGTGTTCTCAGCAGCTGAAAAATTACTTATAACAATAAAATTTATTCTCAAGCAGTCGTCTTCTACTTTCATCTTGGCTTCGGATTCCCCGACGGCTGCTGTTTAGCCAAAAAACCAGCTGGTTTGAGACTGGATGGATCTCACTGTTCTGAGGAACACTTAGAACCAGCATTTCTCTGCATCATGTGATAAGAAAGGGAAGGAATTTCAATCCATGTCGTTAGCAGCCTGTCTGGTGTACTTGGTATTTTCCATGGGACGGTATTAATAGATGAGCTATCCTGGGAGCCATCCCAGGGAAGCTCAGCTCTAATTCAAGAGCAGCTACTTAAGACCATCACTCTGTGCCTGATCTGTGTGAAAATAGTCCACGTTGCAAGGATTTCACTGAGACAATTGATACATTTAATGACAGGCGTTTCAATCCTAACCATTGGTTTTCAGCCTCTCAGCTGTGTGTTTGAAACAATGCCATGAAGAGAAGGCATCCAGCAGCACTGTGCCAAACACTGGCTGTCATTTCACAGTGTAAAAAAATGTAAAATTGTGACACAGAAATTGTTAAGTTAGTGTCTGCATAATTTAAGAGTAATTTAGATGGGGGGAGAAAAGGGAACTCTGTGACTGTCAGATGGTGTGGGATTGCAGACTTCACTCTAGACCTGAAGATTGAGGTTATCCATAAAACTTGGACCTGGAAGTGAGAGCAGCTTGGATGTTAAGGATTCAGTATCAGGCTAGGGCAGTGCTGAGTCAGTAAGGCTGAGAGGGAGACTGATATTGGCATTTTAATCTTAGTTTTGAGAGATTAAGCATAAAATATGAAGGCTATACAACTTTAGAAGCCTATTTGGAAGATGTAGGAATTGTTGGATTTTGACACAGTTTGCCTCAAAATTCCCAGATCTGATTGCCTCTTGTTGGATTGATTGTGTATACACCCAGGTAAAAATATGTGCATAAGCTTCCAATCTAATTATAACACACCAGATGTGTTGTATTTGTACTGCACAACTTTTCTTCGTTGATGTTAAATATTTGCACATGGCTCACAGGCCATTTGTGCCTGTCAGTGTTGTGTGGGAGCAGTTTTTCTCTCATATTTTGTTTATATCAGGTGCTCAAAACTGCCTCTATCTCGGATTTTTAAGAATTTACAGCTTTCGGAAATGTTGTATGATCTGGGGAGAACAGTTCAATCACCTTTTAACCTTGGCAGGGTTTCTGTTGAATTGGTCAGTTATTCTTCAGTTACTTTCACCCTTCTGCTGGATGATTTTTCTGGAACAGACAAAACAGTGAAACTCGTGCCTTTTGGTGTTATGTTGACCTGTGTGTTGACTTTTATCTTAAAGCTAACGTTTTTCACAAGAGTTGAACACGCACTTGAAGGTGATGTTGTGGTGGTGATCTGATGTCCCCCCTCCCCACTGGGGCTCCTGTGTGGCTCCATCTCCACATGAAGAACAGCAAGACACAATTATTTTACAGAACTCAGAGAGGCCCTTGCAGTGGCATCATTTATTTTTGATAAATAAGTAAATAGAGGTTTGCTTCCTGTCTTCTTGAATGCATATTTATTCTGTGGCTTCAAAACCACAAGCCAGGCCTTGGGAACACACCTGAAATTCAGCTCTGAGTTTGGTGATCTGGCTTAAAATTCAAAGTATTTCCAGAATTCAGGTGTAGCAGTGACAGTAATTCTTTAGTTCTCGTCACTGTAGAGAAGAGGGAGTGTCTGTGTAGTCATGTGCATATTTGTGTTCTTTGTTTTGGTTTTGAATGTATTTTTTGTGGGACGTCTTCTTAGTTATCTTGCCCAGGACAAATCTTAGTGGCAACTGACAGGGGTTTTTTGAGTCTACATTGTGCAAGAAATACTATAGGATAAAGCACAGAAATACCAGATATTTCTGTAAGTATATGAGCAGTATAGAAATACCAGAATTGGACAAAACTGCAGTAATATAATATTGCTAAAAATTTTCTTTTCTTTTTTTTTAATGTCTGGAGTTCAGACTCCTGAGAAAGGGCCCTGAGTTTCTCATGCAGTGAAGGCAACATTCACTTTGACACCTCCAGATAACTTCCTCAAGGTGTCATTGGCAGCAGTGGTTTCCAAGGTTCCCTGGATTTGAGCTGGCTTTGGTTTGGGGTGTGCTTTAGCACAATGCACACACACTTTGATGCAAGGAAGTGCTGCTGAGCCCCTGATTTGGGGCTCAGAATCTTGGGGTTCAGAAATATAAACCCCAAAATCCCTGTTTGTGTAACAAGTGCTTTCTGAGGCATCAAAGTGATGGCACACCAACAGCTGCTGCTGCTGCTGCTGGCATTCTGTGTGTCTGGAGATCTGGTTTTGGCCATGAGAAGAAACACTCTGAGGGAAATGATGTCACTTTCCTAGCAAATTTTTAATTAATTGTTTTAATTAATTGTAAGCAGTACCAACTCTTAGCCAGCACTAGTTAGGTTTCTTCACACACTCTTATTGTTACTTCAATCATTAAATCACTGAAACCTTAATTTTGCTAAAAAGAACCCTGGCAAGCTTCATTAAACAAAGCTAAAGGGACTTGCAGATTGGGCATCTGGGATCTTAAATTTATGTCCCTTCAAGGACACTAGAGGAACCAGAAGATACAGAGGAGATTAAGGCCTGGAAAGCTGGAGACTCCTTTTCTGAGAAAAAGATAGTGAAAGGGAAGAATGTGGACCAAATTACCATGAAGTGTGAGAAATCAATAATCAATAGAAGACAGAATACTAAATAATGAAGAGAATTACGTATAGAACAAATGAATGTTAATTTCTTTGTTTCTTTGCTGAAAATGTATAATTAAATGGAAAAGTTTTGCATCGGTTTTGGTGCAGAGGCTGGAACTTTGTCAGGCACACACACAAACCTTGGCCAAGAACAAAGTAATGCCTGACTTGCTGACAAAAAAACGGTGGTGTTAGAGAGATTCGTATTTTTCCTGACTTTTTTGTAGGATTTTGGTAACAATCTCATTCTTGACAGGCCCAGGCAGAGAGGAGGCCTTTCTTGTACTAAAATCATGCCCAAATACACGTGCAAAACTTTTCTGTGACCACCCACGCTGACATGGGTGGCTTCTTGGAACGTGTGGGAAACCATCTCCTCCATCAGTCCTGCAATTCTGTGGGAGCAAAGAACTTATTTCCTATCTCTGCGACAGCAATTTGGTGTCAAATATATCAACAGTTGCACTGGGGATTGGGATTTTAGATACAGAATGCTGTATTTCTCCCCCCTCACCTTTTCATTCCCTCCTGCTTTAAGAAGTGTGAATCTTCATCTCCTCAAAGGTCATAAACCCAGCCCTTTTCCTGGATCTAAGCCAAGCCTGTTTTGCAGGTTAAGTTTGCATGTTTAGCTTCATTTATTACACACGGGAAGAATGCAGGAACACACCTAGGGCAGTGAGATTTTTGATATTTAGTTTTGCAGTTCATTGCCACTCCTGAATTCTTCAGGGGTTTAGCACGAAGGCCCTTCAGCTGTCGGCCTGCAGACCTCTCCCAAGGTTTAACTGGTGATTCCAAGTCGGTACAATAAAATCCCAGAAAAGAACCCCACAGTCCTTTATAGAATGCTGAAGGCCCATCCTGGCAGAGAAGAAACATGAAGTATCTGGTGTTTGAGTTGCTGCAGCACTGCTGGTGGTGGGATTAGGAGGTGTGGCTATGGAGAAAGCGTACGACGTCCTCAGAAATAATTTCTGGGTGCTTAGACTAAGCAGTGCTCCCAGCAAGGGTGTGTTGAATTGGAGCCATGTCTGAGGAAGAAGGAGCAGCCCTAAAAAGTCTGTACACACTTCTTAAACTCTGTGACATGGAGGTCAAACACTCCGGAGAGTCTGAGAATGGAAGAGGAGGCAGGCATCCCTTGGTGGACTTGTCTCGTGGGCGGTGTGGAAACTTCAGACAAGGTTTTTCAGGGAGAACCTCCTGTTGACTCACAAAGTGCTGAGGGGACCCCCTGGCTTTTTAAACTCCTTCTCAAGAGAGGAGCCTGGGTGCATCTGGATCCTATTCCTGCCCCAGCCTCAGCCAACAGTTTTTGGCTAAAGGACTGCATGGGCCTAATTGAGCCTTTCATACAACTTTTTGTCCCGAGGGACTAAAGACGGCAAACCAGACATATTTATGGGAATAAAACAAGTTTTTTAAATTGAAGATGATAATGATTGGACTGAAAGACCTTAATCAAACCTGTACTACACAATATAGTCATTTATAACTGTTGTAGATAAGAAGCAGATATAAATATTGGCTAAATAGAACCCTATAAATATACTTAAGGTTTTGGCCTTTGCAGTTCTCGCTTTGTTTATTTAGCACCTAGCACCCCTTTCTGTCCGGAACTGTAAATAAATCAAATATTCAGGCCTTGTTTGTCTACTGGCTTTGCACACTGGGTGAGAGATCCCACTTCTCAGGGACACTGCTAGCACAGTGCACGTATTTTTGAAGTAATATTTGAAGCTATGATATTAAATATAGAAAACCAACTGTTAAGTAGAGATTGATGCCACTCACCCCTACCAATGACCATGGACAAACCTCTCCCTCAGCTTTGAGGAGTGACCTTGAGGGATGTTCCCCACGCACAGGAGGAACTTAATTTACCCACAACCTTCTGTTAATGAACCCTATGTTAAAAAGTGGGACTGGACTTTGACAGTAGTGAGTGATGGACTGTCAGTCATTTGTCCCCAGACCAGCTGTGTCAGCTCAGCAGCCTTGGGTGGATTGTTGGGAAAGCAAATATTTATATCTAGAGACGAGGAACTGAGTCCTTGCAGTAAAGCTGGAAGGAACCAAAAGGCAATTATTTGTACTTTTTTTTTTTTAATTGTTATATGAGGAAGTATCATAGATTTGCTAGAATAATTAGAGTGTACTGATGAAGTCCCTGCTGCCCAGGCCTAGCTTAGGTTTTACCATTAATCACTAAAATCTTGCTTCAAGTTGCCAAGAGATTGGTACTGCAGAGTCTCTCAAACAGCAAGAGCATTTTCGTTTTACTGTTAGCAACAGATTTGAGGTTTTGTAGCCTTCAGGGACACTAGTGTATCTGTGCAAGTGTAGTCAGCCTTCTCATTAAACGCTTCTCATTAAAAGACTGGATGCTAGTAAAAGGTAGTTTGGAGAAACGGGCATGGGAGTATCTACAGGTTGGACAGCAAGGAGGTGGTTCTGTTTTGGATTTCTTCCTCGGGATTGGGGTTTTTTTCCTTTTATTTCAAGATATTTTTTCATCTGGATTTGAAGCTGGGAGTGATTTCTTTCTGGTATTGTCCATAACTATCTTGTGCATTTTAAGATGGTGGATGATAATGCTGCCTTCCTAGAAAAGGGGTAAGGCTTTTTTTGTACTTTGTACTTACTGTGTGATTATTTCATACAAGAGTTTTCTGATTATAGTTTCTTGTTCAGAAAAAAGTCTACAAGAATCTAACAAGTGTGCACAGCACATGTAAATAATAAAATCCTCCAGAACTTGTAGCCTCAGAGGACTCATTAGTGAGTGCTGCTACTATTTTATCTTCTTTTTTTTTTGAGTAGACAACAAAGGATTATATGCTCTGCTGTGTTCAGTCTGTTGGCTTTTCTTGCAGTGTTTCCTGGAAAGCTCCCATTTTGGACAGAAAGTAGTTTTTTTCTAGACTAACTGATTCAGTTGTTAAGCATTAAAGTCAGTGCTGCACTGTGTACATTTATCAGACCTCTAGAGGTCTTTATATTTCTGTAGGTGTCAGTCATTTTACCCAGAAGCAGCTCTGAATCATAACAAAACTTGCACTTCCATGTCTGAGAGCAATGTCAAATAAATGTGGTTCCAGATCAGTCAGTATTGGCTATTATTTAAAATCAATCATCACCAGTTTAGCTCTGAATGGAATAAAAGGAAAGTGTAGGTCATGTCTTTGTGGAAGCCTTGCATACTCTAGGAAAAAAGAACATTCTTTGTGTAGCTGATGAGGGACATTCAAGGAAAAAAAAATTGCTTTATTAATGGTCTTAACAGAATTCTGCTATTCACATAGGAGGGAGATTTTACACTCCTACTCTTAACTCTATGCAGATTTCTTTTACAGCTGAATTATCAGACCTAAATTATGATGGTCCTTCAGCACCCATTACATGGGTAAGCAAAATGTTCTGCAAGGCCAGCCCACTTGAACTGAAACATAGGGTTTCTTTTGAACACTTAAATATAGAGATTTTAGAGAAAAGTTAGTAGAACTTAGCTGGAGTTAATTAAAGGAAGTAATGATTAGTCAGGAAGATAAATGTAGGATAGGCTCTGATTATTTGATATTTGTTTAGCTGTGCTTATAATGGGTAATTAATAATCTTAGAAAAAGAAATTCAAAGGAGAGCCTAGACAGGTACGAATTTCACCCAGATGCAACCTATTCAGATTTAATAAAGGAGGGAACTAGGAGTATTCCGAAGTCAGATGTACTGTCAAAAACTAGAGAGGGAAAAAGGTCAAAGTGAGGAAGACAAGTTTTACTTCCTCAAAACCCTCCCTCCGCCTCATTTTACGACCACCGACTCAATTTCATTGTAAGAATTGCGCATGCTTAATGACTTTTTGTTAATTTCCATATGAAGCGGGGAATGGGAGGTGTCCATGTTATGGATATGTATCTGTATTTTAAATATGCATTATTGTTTTAGATAAACAGATCCTGTATTGTGACTTCAGAGCTGTGTGTTCGGGAGTTATCCCTGCAGCTCTCCGGTGCTGAAATAAACATACATTTTCTAACTTTAACGAGTTAGAGAGTCTTTGTCCGTCCCAGGTGGATATCGATATTACATCTATATCCATATTGTTTTAATAAATCAGAACTTAATGTATGACAGATTCTGAGAGAGGCAATTTTAACTTTGTAAGGACATTTTAATTCCTGTGTTTAAGCTCTGGTATGATGGAGAAACTAAGTCAGAAATGCTCTCAACCTTAAATGTGAGTGAAGAAGAGTTTGCACCCTACCAGCTTTTTTTCCCGCTCTGAACCCTTCAGATTTACAATTAGATTGCTTATTTTGTATAAAGAATACAGATATTTCAAAGACAAAAAGCTAACCCAAAATAAGCTTTATTGCAAGAAAAGTGTTGTCTTATGGATACAGTCCTTCAAGAAAAAGCTTTTTTTCTTACAACATTTCTTTTCAAAATCCCCAAACTCAACAAAAGAAAAGAAAAATCACTGAGTTTAACTTGGTATAGTCTTTGGTCAGCACTTACACCCAAGTGGAACAATCCTGGATGTGCCTTGGCTATTTTCACATATGAGATTCTGTTACGTGGCCAGTTACAGGCACCAGCTGTCAAAGAAAGCACCACTGAGACACACACTTAACACTTAATGGTACAAAATCTAAAAAGGAAAAAAAAAAAAAAAAATCACTACAGTAAACTAAAATTCAAGTCATTGTACAATCACCTTCCTTACAAAATAAGCTACGATAAAATGAGGCGTATGGTGTATAACTACAGCATTACTGAAACTTCTAAACAAATGGACTTCCGATAGATATTTTCCTCGTCTGCGCTGCGATGGTCAAGCCTGCCAAGGGCGGCGGAGCCGACGCGGCTCCCGGGGCCGAGCGCACGCAGCGCGGCCAGCGGCCAGCAGAGCGCGGCGCCGCAGGGACAGCCCTCCCCCGGCGGCTGCGGGAGGGCCGGCTTCGGAGCACCCCTCCCGAGGATGAGGTGTGGCCGCTCCTCCTCCTCCTCCTCCTCCTCCTCCTCCTCCTCCTCCTCCTCCCTGAGGTCGTCGGGGGAAGGGACAGGACAGTTTGGTTCTGCAGTTCCAACGGTGTTGAAAAGAGTCAAGGTGTTTTGCTACGGGGGCTGTGGCCCTTCCACTGTGCTGCGGCTGATTCAGAACACAATCCCCTGGAGCTGCTGTGAGATATCGTCTCTGCGGAGACTGATATTGTGGTACTCGTCCTCTATGACTCTCCTTTTTTTTCCCTTTTTCTTTTTTTTTAAATAATCAAAGTTTTGCAAGAGCAATTTAGAATATCCTACTATGTGAATAGTTAGGAGACTCCACTTTAGAATACCCTACTACAGTGATCTTTCAGCTCTGACATATTTTAGAATTACTTATACACTATTGGGATGACTGGTCCAAGTAGAAAAGGAAATATTTTTCAAATCTACTTTTTTTTTCTTTTAATTAAGAAAGTACCTCTAAAATGTTATAGCTCAAATTTATAAAACTAGCAAAAAACAAGGAAGTTTCCCTTTTTGTTTACATAATTTGTTATTTTCTCCATATATTACTGCATTAAAAATAAATAAACTTCTATATAATTTTCTTAATTAGGAGCTATAGCAGAATACCCAAAGTGTTACAGACTACTAATAGGAGAAAAACAGCTCACATTTTTGTGCCATTTAGTGCCATATGATGACTTCTTGAACTTTAGCTTTTTAATATACTTTAAATTGAGGTTATATAAAAGATACAGTAACCATGATTGCCCTTGTAATAGAAGTTTTGGCAGTGGCAGAGCTTCAGGCACCCTCCTGAAAGGGTGGTTCTGCAGTCCTGGCAGGACGGAAAGGAAGGGCTCTCCCCCTCTCCCTTCCTCCCCCAGAATTTAAACTTTTAAAAAACCTTTGAAAAGCAGATATCCTCGGGTGTGCAGACAGGAGAGCAGAAGTGCCTGAAGAGCTGGACTGTGGCTCCCCAGTCTGGAATGTGGCTAATAGAGGTCTACCCACAGCCTCATCCTGAGAGCCTCCCCAAGCTCCCCCAGGAGGTAGTCGTCCTCGTTGCTGTCTTCCAGCTTCTCCATCTCCTTTCTCTTGTACAGAGGGACGCTGGTGATCTCCAGGGCGTGTATTCCAGGCACTGCCTTCTTCCTCAGGGTGTGCAGGTAGCTCACCCCGTGCCTGTGCTGGATGTGGAAGGCGCCGTCGGCGCTGCCCCGGGACAGGACGTAGCGCACGCGGTGGGTCAGGGGCGCGATGGCCGGCAGCAGCTGCAGGATGTGCTCCTGCTCGTCCAGCCTGGACATGTTCACTCTCATCCTCAAGGGACTGTCCACGTCCAGGCTCCCCAGGCCTTCCGTCTGAAGGAGGAAAGAGTGTTTAGGGCAGCTGAGAAGCTGAGAGAGGAGTGATAGGGATAATTAACGGTTCCTGCGTTTGTCAAAATCCACCCGTGAAAGCAGCAGTCGTAAGCCCCTTCCACTTGGGAGAACTGCTCGATTCCATACAACACACCCTGAAAATCTTAAAGGATTCTCACACAGAACTGGAAGGATGATGAAGAGGAGGCTCTGATTTTGGGTTATTTTGAAAACCTGTTTGACTTCCTGCTTGCAAAAAGCCCAAGTAAAGGAGAGATTATGTTTGCTACTGCAGCAAAAACCTGTACGTGAGGCACAGTCGTGTCCTCGTGACCAACCTCACGTTAGAGAAACACATTTCACAACACTGGGTGGGAATTCCCTGAAACCGTCTCTGAAAATTCCAATCCCATGTGAGTACAGGTGTGTACCAGTATGTAATGCAATTAAAAAGGCACAGGGAAAATAAGGAAAATTTGTGGACAGGAGCAAGTAATGCAGTATTTTAAATACTTGAGCCCCATACATGAAAATAGTAGTATTTCTTTTTTCACATAGCTTATGGATGTCACTTTTACTGCATAGAAAGTATGCGAAACTGACAAAATTTAGATTTTAAAAGTGTCAACACAGTATCCTTTAGAGCAGAATTTACAGGATTACTGATTTCTTTAGAAACCTTGCCAACAGAAGAACTGGCTTTGATGGCATCATGCAAAGTAGCGTGTGCTAAGGCTGGAGCATCTCGACTGTTTCAGAAAGCAGACTGTTTGCCCATTATTTCAATGTAAATCATATTTGTGGCACACTTCACCACTTCAGCTGAGGGTTTTCCTTTTGCCTGTCTGCATTACACACCTGCTGTACTACTGAAGGACAACCTGTGTGTCTCCCCACCTCCAAACTGAGTTAAGTTTTCAGTTACTGTGATTTCCAGAGCTACAAGAGCATTCAGACTTATAATGTAGCTGACAGATATACAGGCATACTCCTCTAACATTTGAAAAAAAGCCTCTAAAAGGTGAAAATAGCAGGGCTGCCCTTTCTTGAGTTCCTGTAACTCATCAGCCCGCAAAATGCAGTAAGAAAAGAATTAAATCCGAAGTGTAATTCTCTAAAAACCTCAGCAATTCTGCAAATATTGGACTTCTATCAGCCAGGTCTAACCCCCCCAGAACTGTGAGCAACCATGGGACAGACACCAAGACTCAAATGACCTGCAAGAAGATCTGTTTTGCTGTCCCAGACCATAAATGCTGTCCAACCTCCTCCTGACAGCAGAACAGACTGAAGACACGACCAGTTTCCTAGCTCTCTGTAACTACAGGAAAATTATTTCTCTGAATGTACTCCGATGAACTAGACCAGATCTCAAACCACGAAGGAATCTTTACAAGCTTTAAAAATCTGATCTGTTCATAGCTGTTGGTGTGTTTCTTACTGTCAAACTACTACTGCCAACAGGATCTAAGTGAGGCAAGGGAGAAAAATATTTTCACCATTGAATGTGTCCCTGTTAAAAGATTGCCTCCATTTACTGATACTGTTGGTATCATGTCTCTGAAAACACCTCCCAGAACATTATAGAGCTTATTTATCCCAGTACGTACAGTGTCATTAGCACTTCTCCTCTTCCTGTTGTCTTTTTTGGAATAGCCATTGATTTTGCACTCGTAACATGCATCAGGAGACAAAGCATTCTCTTTATCAGCATCTCCATCCAGTGGCAGGTACCTGCCTTTGTTAAATCCCATTCCTGAGACACAGTGTCTGTGGAATAAAAACATGCTTTAGTTATTCCTTGCAGTTTCATGAGCTGTTCTGTTAAATGGAGTGTGTGTGATCTGTATCACAGTGTCTGTGTCCCCCTTCCTTGCCCCTTCCCCAGCAGGAGATCTGTGCATTAATTTCCTTTACACTGTGGCATATTGAGGGAAATACGAACACTGACTGAAGGCTTGTAGCCTTATCTAATTTTCATTTACAAGTTCTACAAAGAAACTGAACAAAGCCAGCCTGCCCTGACCTTTGGGAACTACAGAATTTACCCATTGTTCTGTGCCAGAACAATGTTAATTTGTGTTTAATGTTCTGGGTTGATCAGTGATACTTAAAACCCTCAATTATCTCAGTACAGATGGTACCTTTCCTAGTGCATTACCAATCCTCATAGAGCAGGTTTGTGAAGGAGTTCATGTCCTGATACTGGGGGGAGAAAGCAGAACCCATTGTTTAATGTTGTTTTGATACTAGATTTAAAATCAGTATCATGTCGCACGTAGAGACATTTTGTTTTTTTCTGGTTTCTGGATATTGTGTGCCAAAGCAGAAAGCACTCAGTATCTTGTCCTTCATTTTCACCTCTGCTCCTCAGACCAGCCCTTCCGAATGTGCCTTTGGTGAATGACTGTGTGCAGATACTCACCCTTGTCCCACTCTGTAGTAGCCAGGTGGACAGCCACAGAGATAACCACCCTCAGTGTTGGAACAGCCATAATTGCAGGGGTTCTTTGTAGAAGAACACTCGTTCACGTCGTGGCAGGCGTTGGAGAACTGGTCGTAGGAAAACCCAGACGGGCAGGCGCACTTGTAGCTTCCAAGGGTGTTGTAGCAGGAAGCAGAGCCACAGGTGTTAGGATTGGAGCATTCATTTTCATCTAGAAAGCAAACAAAACCAACATATTGGTCCCTTCCAGTCTGACAGATGATGGGTAAGCACGGTGTGGCTGACAAATCAGGACACCTGCAAGTCCTGGGGCTCTGCTACATCCTTCACCTCGATACCCACGGAGACTTGGTTTCTGAAGGAAGAGGGTATTGGCCAAGGACCCACACTCACGTAGCTGGGCTGAAAAGATTTTTTAGGATACTGTTACTCTTATATTCCCTCAATGTTCACCCTTCCTTCAATGCCTGTCTGCTGTTTTGCTTAGGGATCCTCTTTCCCCTTGCAAGGTAGATGGGAGCGTACCACCAAAACCAAACACAGGAGAAGTGAGCTGAAACTCCGTGGTACTCCAACCATGGTGGTGTTCCTGGGCGCCTACCCATGGTGAGAAGTTTGCACAAACTTGTAGTGAAACCTGCAGCCTCTGTGAGGGAAAAGCAGCCAATCTAAATAACAAAAAAAAGAAAAAAAAAAAAGGAGTGCTGTCTTCCCTTGTGAGTATTAAGATACTGAGAATATGACACCTCCAGTCAGTGTGACTTGATTTAGTTTAAGGGTGAAAAAAAAAAAAGAAGCAGGCTGTGGTATGGAAATTGATGTATTGATAGTTGGTATATGGTTTTTTTATTTCTGTTACCAGGTACTGTTTCCCTGTAGGTGCTTTCCTCACCAAGACCAGTAGTGAATGCTTTGCCATTCTTGCCTACAATCACTTGGAGTGAGATTGTCACCCCAGTCCTTTGCTTTCTTCGCTGGAAAGCAGTATTAAGTCAAGAGTGATGATGGTGGTTGGGACTTCAGAAAAACTGCCTGGTGTGCTACTTAACACTAAAATGGGTAGAATAAACTGATTTTTATGTCGAGGATCAGGACAGTAAAATCAGCCTGTTAAATGCATGGCAGTGTTCACAGTCACCCTCTGATTATGACACCATTGGCAGAAAACCACAAAAGTGAACCTGTAAAGGTAAATATGTTGTGTTGGTCTTTGTGAATCATATAGGATGACTTTTCTTTTTTTAATGAAAACCAATATACAAAGAAACAAGTCCCACATTTCATTTAGTATGGGTTTTAGCTTAGTTCATGAAAGACAGAAAATAAATGATGGATAGAATTAGCTAAATCTACAATAGAACTGCTGAGCTTCTTAATTTGTCCTGTTCCCTGCACAAAGAGCTAATGTTGGGCTTAAGATTGTATTTTGGAAATAGGAAACCCTTAGTAGTTTTGTTGATTTTTTTTCTCACCATTTCCTTTAGATGCTATTCTGTGGTATTCTAAACATTGCTAATGACAGTAATTCTTACAATAAAAAGGTATGACTTTTCATTCTTTTTTTCCCCAGCAGAGGTGTTTACATTGATTCTATAATGAATTCAACGAACATCCGTCACCCTTCTAGGATGGGGAATTTTCCAAAAAGAAAGAGGTCAGAGTTTAGGCCTTACTAGGAAAGCTACTTATCACACAGGGTTTCAAAAGGGGAAGCTGATTTTCTTAATACCTCCTGTCATTGATCTACGTTGGGAGTAATAAGTGTATGGAAGGAGGGGAGAGAGATAAAATAGATTTGTGTTTGCATACTCTTTGTTCTGTTAATTCTTGCCCTTGCCTGGCTTGTCACTATGCACACTCTGACACTTTGCTGTTTAAATGTATTTTGTGCTGTTTGTGTCCTTACCAACACACTGATTCCACTGGTAATGCTGAATGTATCCTTGTGGGCACCCACACCTGTATCCACCCAGGATGTTCTGACACCCGTGCTGGCACCTGTGGTTTCCATCACATTCATCCACATCTGTGCATTCAGAAGAGAAGTAGAACATGACAGAACATAGGATTACACCCATTGCCAAATACATTGCTCACTTCAATCATAATTACTGGAACACCTGGGGGGTTTTTGCCTCATTTGATCCATCACATTTGAGAAGTTGTGGCAGTCTAGTGAATGACTAGAAAAAGGGAAACATAAACCCTATTTTTAAAAGCGGAAAAAAAAGATCCTGGGGAACTACAGGCCAGTCAATCTCACCTTTGTGCCTGGCAAAATCAAGGAGCAGATCCTCCCAAAAACTATGCTAAGGCACATGGAAAATAAGGAAGTGACTGGTGACAGTCAATATGGCTTCACTATGGACAGATTGTGCCTGACAAATCTGGGAGCCTTCTGTGGAAGGGCGGTGGATGAGGGCAGTGCAGCTGAGTCATCTACCTGAACTTGAGCAAAGCATTTGACACTGTTCCACATGACATCCTTGTCCCTT
The DNA here is from genome assembly GCA_013400975.1 of Atrichornis clamosus. Lineage (NCBI taxonomy): Eukaryota > Metazoa > Chordata > Aves > Passeriformes > Menuridae > Atrichornis > Atrichornis clamosus. The sequence continues at coordinate 88,741 of WBMZ01010696.1, read as the reverse complement.
TAGGGACGTGGATTTGACAGATGGACCACTCAGTGGATAAGGAATTGACTGGATGGTCACACCCAAAGAGATGGAGGGAAGGGATGGATGCAGAGGGACCTGGACAGGCTTGAAAGATGGGACCATTCAAACCTCACCAAGTTCAGCAAGGCCAAGGGCTCGGTCCTGCACGTGGGTCAGGGCAATCCCAAGCACAAACACTGGGTGGAGACTGCATGGAGAGCAGCCCTGAGGAGAAGGGCTTGGGGAGCTGGTGGATGAGAGGTTTGTTATGACCCAGCTGTGTGCTCTGGCAGCCCAAGGAGCCAAATGTGTGCTGGGCTGAGCCCCAGCGTGGGCAGCAGGGGAGGGGGGGATTCTGCCCCTCTGCCCCTCAGCTGAGACCCCCCTGCAGAGCTGCCCCCAGCCCTGGGCCCAGCACAGGAAGGGCCTGGAGCTGCTGGAGCCGGGCCAGAGGAGGCACCAGGATGGGCAGAGGGATGGAGCAGCGCTGCTGGGAGGAGAGGCTGGGACGACAGGGGTTGTTCAGCCTGGGCAGGAGAAGGATCCAGGGAGAACTCACAGCTGCTTCCAGTGCCTAGAGGGGCTCCAAGAGAGTTGAAGAGGGACTTAAAACAAGGGCCTGGTGGGACAGCACAAGAGGGAATGGCTTTAAGCTGAAAAGGGGTAGATTTAACCCAGTTATACAGAAGAAGTTCTTCCCTGTGAGGGAGGTGAGGCCCTGGCACAGGGTGCCCAGAGCAGCTGTGGTTGCCCCATCCCTGGAAGTGTCCACGGCCAGGCGGGACAGGGCTTGGAGCCACCCGGAATAGTGGGAGGTGTCCCTGCCCATGGCAGGGGCTGGAAGGAGATGGTGTCTGTGGTCCCTTCCAACCCAAGCCGTTCTGTGATGCTGTGACTTATGACAGAGAACTGCTCTAAGATGGAAGGACCATTCCTTTGGAAAGCCTGAAAGTCAGTTAATGTCCAGTTCTTTCTATCAATGATCTGATTGGAGCTCTTGAGCCTTCACATTACTCAAATTTGGAGAATAAACACTACTCCCAGTAATCCCATACGTTGCTTTGGTGTAATGTTTAGAATTTCTTTTTTTTTTTCAAATTTCAGTGTGAAACTAAGTATGTACAGTTAAGCTTTCCGTATCCTGAAACATACTGGAGTGTCTGAATATCAAATTTGGATGTCTTTGTAATTGGAAAGAAAAAGTCACCTAAAAAGTCTCTGAAACAAGTGTTAATAGAGGAGAAAGCCACAAACCCCTCCCTCCCCAAAATGTAAAAACTCAGACCTCTGAAATTGTGTCTCCTATAGGAAATAAGTAGATTCTAGGGAACCTGATTTTTCAGGTACAATTCTAGTAGAAAATTTTTTTAAAAGTTCTTTCGTTTTATAGACACACAAGGATATATGCACTTTATGAGAACAAAGTAAACTGACAGAAAATAAATCTTAGTAAAAGTTCTAGCTGCATATATTCTGCACTGCTGTTCTAGAAACAGGTTCTAAATAACAATTCCTTTTTAAAATGCTGTATCGGAGTAGCCAATATTTTGAGACATCATGAATTTCTTAATGTATACCCCTGCATTTCTAATTCTCAGCAGCCAGATGGCCTAGTACTGCCTTTTATTTTCTTCTTTGCTCAATACCTGAGGCCCACTGAGGAGTCTGGAGCTCTCAAAGAGAAATTTCCTCACTGAGGCTTCCTCTTGGGCCAAGAGAGAGAGAGAAAGCTCATCAATATAACATGCATTTTAACTGTAATAATTATCATTCTGAATGTAGTGAATTGGCCTTCTGAGTGTGCAACTCTGTGGTAGGAGACATAGAGTACAGAATTTAGAATCTAATCTCAGATACCCACGGGTGGACAATTACAACTACCTGTAGCAAAAATTGTAGAAATTCTGTTTAGACATATGAAGAAAAAAATTTAAAAAAACCCAACTCAACTATTAGACTTCTAGGTGCATAAACCTATGTGAGGCTGAAATGGAAGCCTGAAAACAACTGTTCAAGTGTTCAACTAAAAAGTCACCTTTTGTTTCTAATTTGTGTAAAAATTCCTCAGGCAGTAAATTCTTCCATGTGCCTATGTCATGCTTAAAATTAGTCTAATACTTTCCAATTTCTTTCTTGTAATTACTTTTACTGTGGCTGGTGCTCTGTTTTATCTGTCTTTGGCATCAAATGATTCACAAGACACTGAAGGAAGGATTTGCACCATAAAACAATTTGACTGCTCCTAGTTACCTTCACAGTTTAATCCAGTGGAATCCAGAGAAAATCCCCTTTGACATTCACAGGTAAAACTTCCAGGAGTGTTCTGGCAAATTCCTTTTGATCCACAAAGTGATGGATGAGAACCACATTCATTGTTGTCTTAAAAATGCAGAGGAGAGAGAAGAAGGTTGCTTTACCTTGTGGCATGATTTCAGACATGTTCATATAACTTTCCTTAAGGGGATGAAATCCACAGAGGCGCAACATTTTAATTTGTAGCTTTTCATTTTTAAATGTCCATTTTTAACTGGAGACTCATGCAGAGCTATGAGTAATTAATAAATTGGAAGTGGAAGTTGTAATTCAGTTATGAGTGTGGAAGAGCAGGCAGTAATTGTTGATATTGCAAAAATGCTGCCCTTCCCTGTTAGCTGAACTAAAACAGTTTCAGTTGGCAAGATTCATACATATTCTTAAGATCTAAAGACATCTGTATCTATTAAAAAAGGAAATGCAGTCTGGTTTTGGTTAAATACATTTTAAATGAGATTTTAATAGTTCACCCTTTTGTCTCCATGTGGTTATACTTAGAACATAATAACATGTATTCAATATGTACAACTGTTTACTAACCAAGAAAATAGAAATAGTGGACAGACTGGATGGACTGATTTTTTTCTCTAGCTATAATTGCTGCTTTTCAAAATCTATTTTCTGGCCTCTTGACACTATTGCTTTATATAAAGCACAGAAGAAACAACTGAGGGTTGAGAATGCTGTTCTGACAGAAAAACAAATGAAAGAAAACTAATGTTTTTCTTACCAATACAAGCTGTGTGATGTTGTGTAAAACCAGGTGGACATTTGCATGTGAAGCCTCCAAGGGTGTTGACACAGAGAAACTGACAATTGTGTTGTTTGGTTTGACATTCATCAAGATCTGAAAATAAGAGATGTTGTTGTCTTAAGAAAAGTCAACAATAAAAAGAGGCGCATTTACTCAAATTTGAAAAAAGAAATCACGCCTTCAAACCTAATTCAAGTCAAGTTGCAAACAAATAGAAAGTTACTGTGTATAACTTTCTTTACCTTTACATGTCTTTCCATCTTCTTGAAGGACGTAACCCCGGGGACATGAGCACTTGTAGCTCCCTTCTGAGTTCTTGCAGATGAAATTGCATGGTCTGGGAGACTGGGAGCACTCATCAAGATCTAAAGAGAAAATATTAAGTATCTTTTGTCCTGATCTCTTTGACGGAAGGATGTTTGCTAAACAGGACTACATTTAAGAGAAAAATATTTGTAAAAAACAAAGCCCCTGATTCACACTTGTTCAGAGCTCCTATTCCTTTCTCTATGAATATGTTCCTGTGGAGTTTATATGGGGTTGTCACTACATGACAAACTGTCTGTTTTGAAAGAGAAGTACACTAGAGTGACAGTGGCATCAGCATTTTCATCTAAGGAACACATTTTTTGGCATACTATGGTATATCTGTCAACCAACAAAAAAGTGGGAAAACGTAGACCATGAAGTAATGAGCTGATTTTTCAGTTAAAGTGGTTATAAAGCTTCAACAAACTTCAGTAGTGATCATCCTACTGCAGGAATATTTCTGGCAGAGGTTGTATCTCGATTTCCCCAAGCGAAATACAAAAATAGAAGTGCATATTAGGAAAAGACAGATAGACATGAGATAAAAGAGATAAAGAGGAAAAAATGGCTTGCTACAAAGATTTACAAGGGTTGACACTTCACCATGCAACAGCAAAAAAAAAAAAGCTGATGATTAGGACACTGAATCTTACCATTACAAGAGGTGCCAGTTATGTCAGTGGTGAAGCCAGCCTTGCAGAAGCATCGGAAGGAGCCCATCGTGTTAATACACTGCCCATTTCTGCAGAGGTTTGGCAAGACCTTACATTCATCAATATCTGTGTAGAAAATATTAAATATGTCATGTCTCAGTTTTAAATTAGATTTTTTCCTTCTTTTCCATTTTTGCAGAGTTCCTCATCATGCTTCTGACCAGAACTTTTCCCCTTCTCCCTCAAACATCCTTAAGACTTTCATTACTATTCTTTGCATCAACATCTTCCTGCTATTTCATTGGATACTCAGATTCCACTTTTGCTACTTCAAAATACAAACTCCAAAGAAGTGAATTTTCTGCTGAGCACTTACATGTCAAAAAATGTTGACCATTTAAAAATATACATTAGCGTCTGCCACCTGTGTGGAAATAGTGCCTGCAAAGCACTGTGAGGTCGTTGTTAAAACAATGTTTGTTGCCTTAGCCATGTGTGCAACTTTTCAGCAATACAAAAGCTTTGGGATCGTTTCTAGCTTTTAGTTACTGGTTGGCACTTCTAAAACCTTCCTGTTTTACATCCCAGTCCTTAGAATTCTGCACAGCTGTTCTTATTGCAGCTACTGTCAAACATGTTTTTAATTTCTGGTCTCTCAGCATGAATTGAAAAAGGAACAGGAAATTCCTCAAAAGAACTTCAAAGAGAATTCTGCATTTTCTGAAGCGTGCGAGCGTATTCTTTTCCCCTTTTCCTGCCTCTTTCCATCCCTGCACATACCTCTCCCATCTGTGGTGTATCCCGGCCCGTGTGGACAGAGTTTCCTGTAGTGGGGGGTTCCGGGCAGCGGGCAGAGCCCGCACTGGGTGCCCCAGCCCCGGCCGCCGTCGCAGCAGCACTCGGACCTGGTGACGAGGTTCCGGCTGCTGGAAGCCATCTGGCACATGGTCTGCAGAACTTCAGCAAAGCAAAACCCTTGCCGATTGTCTGCAAGGAGGGAGAGAGATTAGAACAGAGGAGGAGACAGACACCTGCTCCACCAAGCACCTGATGTGTCTTTCTGTCTCTCTGCCAATATATGCAAGCAGCAGAAGGTTGTTAGCTACCGTGAAGTCCATCTTGTGTGTTCTGACAATATTCTGCCATTCCAGATATATCCGAGACATCCCTAACGTTCAGTACCTGCATGGGCTGGGTAAGAGTTCTGCTTGTAGGAAAGCAAAACAGGCTGTGGGCAAAACTGAGCTTCCACTTCAGCTGCCTATGTGGTGCTTCCATTTGAATGATTTATTTGGAGTGGGGTTAGAGGTTTGGTTTTTCGCTTGTTTTACTGGCCAAAATAACACATCTGGTCATCTATAATTATTCTGATGTGGTTTAATTAAAAAATCCTTATAACTTAAAAAGTGTGTATGCAACTCAGCCCTTTTCAGTGGTGTGTTGAGATTTTTGGGGAAAGAAAATAAAATTTTAAGGCCTTACTGTTGATCTGTCCATGTTTAATTCTATTTTAATTTTTAAACCTTTTGATTAATACTTGTCAATAATGGAAGGGGAGAAAAGCTTGAAAGTCATGGAGCTCCTGCAAGTTTCCTCAAGCAGGCAAGCTAAGGGGAGCAGAAATCCCAGTTTCAATTGCTAATGGAATCTCTAAATCTTGCAGAGATTGTATCTTCTAAATAGGCTGTGTCACCTGTCGTATTTGTTAATGAAAATGGAGACATTGTCAATTATTGTCTGAGAATGCTTATTTTTAAATGAAAGGTTTTCTTTTCTTCTCCCATTGCTGGCAGTTAAAATCCTTATGATTCCTCAGAATGTGTAAATGTACCAAAACTCAGCTGACCTTCTCTTTTATAAGTATGAGGAGCATAATCTCTACATTTCTTACAAAGATCAGGTAAAAGGCAAACTTTGGCTTTAGGAAAAACTTAATTTGTCTGCCTGGTAACATAAGTGTTCACATCAAATGAAGCTGTGCTCACTGGAAGTGTCAGCTCTGTGACACAACAATTTTGCAATTTTGCTGTGGCAATTTGCAAGGCTCAGCAGATTTCTGTTCCCCTGGACAGGGATATTCTGCAGGTCTTTAGGGACATTATGACCTGAAGAACACATAAATGCTTTGTCCCCAGTTTGGGTTGTGGAGTAAATTTTAATGTGAACAGATTATCAAGGTTTGCACAATGTATTTAAAACAATGTAATCTGTGACTTAGTGTTTGTGCTGTAATTCTGAAGAAATTCTGTGTTTCTGCCAGACTCATTTTAATTCATAATTTCTAACCCAGGCAACTCGAAAGGAAAAGCAGCAAAGAGTGAACCTTCCCAGAGCAGAAAATAATAAGAAAATTACATATTAAATATAGCAAAGCAATAATGACCTCCAAACAGGGTATTTCCTTGGCATTAATGACTGACTGGGGTTAACAGACTGCAGTGTTCTCTGCCCATCTGGTCCTAATCCTTAGGAAATACTCTGCACTTCAATGTTATTGCTTTGTCATGAAGTCAGAACACCAGTGATGACAATTTGCAGGGAGCTGGGTTTATAGTACTGGCATAAGATAATATGCATGCATTTTTGATGCAGGAATACCAGTAAATACTTACACCTTTCAGTATTGTATTTACACTTGTGGATTGGTCGAGAAAAAGCAAGTTTATGCGGTTCTGTTTGAATCCCAAAAAAGGGAATGATTAATTTTACAGTGCAAATGACAAATCTGAATGTATTGAAAAGAAAATACAGGTTGATGAACAAAACCCCTTCATCAGCATTTATCTGCAGGCCTAAAAGAAAAAGATCTTGCAATTTTCCAGTAAAATCATAGAATTTTATGTTCATACTGAAATAAAGGTACAGAAAATTCAGATACCTAATTGCATTATGGTGCTTAAGATGGCATTCTGAGTAGGCGAACAGTCAATTTTATTCTGCACCCCAGATTTGATTTCTCTCAAGGCAATTAAATTCTTCTTCTTTAAAAATACCTGTACTCTGTCTACATTTATGTCCTGTGGAATTAAGACACTTCAGTGTGAAGCCTGATTGCTGCACTCTGCATTTACACTCTAACGTGAGGTGAGATGTACACCCAAGAGAGGTTTACCAAGACACTCGGTGCCTGACGGGCTCGACAGGAATCCTTCACTGCAGTCACACCTGTAGCTCCCGACGACGTTCACACAGCGACCGTTCTCACAGACCCCTGGCCTGGAGCGGCACTCGTTCTCATCTTTACAAAAACGTAACGGAACAGGAGTAATGAAAACAACAACGGTAATAAACCCAGCAACAGTACAAACAAAACCAACAACAAGAGCAATGAAACCTGCAACAACAACAGTAATAATTAATAATAAATCATTGCTCCAAGGAAATACACCAGGCTCTCTAAAACACATTAAATATTCCGTGTAATATTTGAAAAATATTTGCAAGGCATCCTAAAATCAACAACTGATTAAGCCCGGAAAAGACATTCCTAGGAACATTATCTTATTTCATTCCTCCTGTACTTCATCCCAGGATAAAATCTTTAATGCTTCACAATTTATAACAAAAAGAAAACACTTGCAGTAGAGCAAGTTCTACTCATAACATTTACCTAGCAAGTAATATTTAAATAAAACTGGAATATAGGCACAGTCTGAGTGACAAATTTTCACTTTGTAATAATTAAGAGTCTCTGAATAAATTTGATCTCCCCTTCAGTAAGTCATATTTCCGTCCACTTATTATATTCCTGCAAAAGTTTACAATCTTCATATATTTTCTTCCACAGCTAATGGCACAGATACTGTAAGCAAATACACACCTTTATAGCTGCTTAAAATAAAACTTCAGAAAAACCTCAGGTGATTTTGAGGCAAAAAAAAAGACAAAATTCTTGTTAACACAGATTATTTTCCCTGAAAAGAAAAATCATAAAGATCTCTAAAGGAGAGTAGTAATTCTCTTGCTGAAGGAACACCGCTATAAAATATTTCCATTTAAAACAGTCACTAAGATGAGTGTTCAGGTTTGGTTTTTTTCAGAGAACTTTGTAATTGTCTTGGGTTTTTTCATATACCAGAAGAAAGCACAAATTGATACAATATAGCTTTTGTCTTCCCCTCAACTAACTGAGTAAATGATGGAGAAAAGGTGTTTGTTTGCTTACAGGATGGGGAATTGTTTTGATCTATGGCAGTTTCCATATCTTCTGCTCTTCATGGCATTTATAGGCAGTTTCAGAATCTTAAGAGTGTTAATTCCTTAAAGAAGTGACGCATTATTTATATTAAGAAGAAAGAAAATATAACCTTTTATTTATTATAATCTTATTTCCTACGCAGTAACTGAGGTCTAATTTGTTTGGCAAATTAATTTTTTAGATGCATCAACTGTCTGAAATACTTTTGTATTTTCTAGTACAGCAATAGAGTTTTTCTTCTGAAATCCTTATTAGCCACTTAGAACTACATGTGGATAATGCTTCAACATTGAAACAAAATAGAAAGCTTAAAATGTTTGGTATCATTAAATATCTTAAGTGACCTTTATGAATTGTTCTTTTCTAATTTAATATATGCATATACAAAGAATTTTTGTTTGCTTGTGTATATTTCAGTGGATGCCTTCCTCCCCTGTCTAAACTTTACCTGTGCATCCTTCTCCATCAGGTCTCTGGGTCATCCCATGGGGACAAATGCACATGAAGGTACCAATCAGATTTTTGCAAATCATGCCTCTTGATTCACAATCATGGAGACCTTCAGCACACTCATCCAGATCTGAAAATAAAAAAAATCTTATTTTGTGTTTGAACTTCCAGTGGCTTCAGTTCCTGAAGATAATTTCAAAAGAAAGGATGTACAGGCTTCCCTGACTAAAATGCACTGAAGGAATAGTCTAAAAGCAATGCTTATTGCAGTTATCTGAACCTTTGTGAGATGTATCATCTTGCCCTGTTAAAGATGAACTTCACCATTGTGACATTCTCAGCTTTACACTGCCCACCAAAGGTTGGACTTAACGACAAAAGCACTAAATTCTGCTTTTAGGTGAGTTCTGAAAGAGGATCGGAACATCAGCTGGGCTGTTTGCTGCACGCCACTGAGAGGATGAATGCAAGATGCACAAAATAACTGGGTTATGTGATGGCCAGCACAGGCTGATGGAAGGTGGGGAAAGGTTTATAAATCAGTCATTACCTTTGCACATCTTTTGGTCCTCTCTCAGCTCATACCCCACTGGGCAGGTGCACTCATAGAAACCAAAAGTGTTGATGCAACGAAAAGCACACAGCAGGGGATTCTGGGCACACTCGTTTATATCTGAGCACAGAGAAACAAAACAGTCATTCCCTACTAAGTTTTAAGGCTATCACCAAGAAGGTTTTGTTATACTTGTGCTTCTCTTGTCAGCTAAAATTATCAGAAATGTAGTAATTCAAACCATCAGCTTTCGAGTAACTAGAGAAAATTCAGCAATACTCTGCTTAAAAATAATGGCATAGTATATATAGAACTGCCTGAGCTTAGAATGACAAGTTAGGACAAGTCTATTTCAGATTTTTATTATGTGCTCATTTTTAATGTATTTTTGTATGATGAGAAATGTCAGCTTCAGAAAGCAAACTAATTATGATTCATAAAATATAAAATTTGTGAGAATCATCCTGAAGAGCATCTGATGAGAGCAGAATGGTTGTAGACAATTCACACACTATGAAAACTAAGAGATACTTAAATTTTTAAGGGATCAGTTTAAAACAGATGATAGAAAATACTTCTCTAACTAGTGAGAAGAGGGACATTCTGGACCTTGCTGTCACCAGATGGCATCAGCAGATTCCAAATGTCCTGGACAGACTCTTGGACAATAGATCCATAACTGGACACTAAACCCACTCTGTAGGGATGCCTCCCCCAGTTTACCTCCTGTTTTTCCTGTATCCTCAGCTCCTGCATTAGGGGAGTGAACTGCAGAGTGTCTTTAAGTTGTGCTTGCATGCTCAATTAGCACTTCAGCTGAGAGGGATGAATTAATGGACCAGAAGGACCAGTGGTCTGACTTCAGTTCATTACAGTCAGGGTAACTCACTTGTTCCTGTAGCTGGGTTCAGTTCACAACTGCTGTGTCTCAGTTATGAGAAAATGCTCTGCAAATTCAGGCATTTTTGCCATTTACGAGGATATTTTTGGGGTTCAACAATTACTTCTCTCCCCTCTTTCCAACAAAGAGGTGAATAACATAACATGCCAATACATTCAGTGTCAGAAATCCTGTGGTTAAATTAAACTACTGCTTAAATCAATTCAGGACTTCTTTTCCAATTACGTATTTCAAGCACAGCAACTTTTTTTCCTCTGAGGTATTGCAATACAAAGGACATGGTTAATAAAATAATTTGAATGCTGAGGACTGGACAAAAACCAAAGGGAAAAAAAAAATAAAGGGGACTGGTTACCTTCACAATTCATCATTGGGCCTGGCTCAAATCCCTCATGACAGCTGCACTCAAAACTGCCAACCACATTGGAGCACGTTCCATTTCCACAGGGGTTGCCAACTGAACATTCATCAGTATCTGTACATAATGAGTAAATGCAAGCTGAAGAGAACTGGGACACACATCAAACTGTGTTTTAAGTTCAAGTGTTACAATCCTTATAATTGCACACACCTATGCAATGCACTCCCGTTAAATCCAAGTTGTATCCCATGGGGCACTCGCAGCGGAATGACCCATCAGTATTGATGCAGTGACCATTGGAGCAAATTCCTGGGCTTTCAAGGCACTCATTGACATCTAAAAAGCAGGGAGATATTAGCAACCACTTAACTGATGCATTTCAAGTCTTAAAAAAGGCATTTAAAAACACCTGAGCACCCTATTATCTTTGTCTTGATCCATGCAACTTCAAAAGTGTTCTTTTAACTATCATTCCACATGGTCCGTATCTTACAGGTCAGCCTCTTGTCACCAGCAGCTGTGAGGAGTAAGCTCTCACATACTGTAATATCCAAGTATAGTTTTAACTATTAATATTTATTTTTTATTATCAGAAGAATACCTACCTTCACGTGTATCATCAATTCCAGGAATAGTTCCATGACCATATGGGCACAGGTCCTGAAAAGCAACTGCAGAGATATGTTTTCTTTTAAAAAAAAAGAGCAAGTGAGAGAGAGAACCATGGCAGATGGTTAAAGCCATCCAAAAAATCCTCTACGTCACATTTTTGAGAATTGTCAACTGTTTAAATCACAGTCAGTGCCTTGCCAGATGCCCAAGTAACGCTGTCTCTAGTCAGTGAAGCAACACCATCACTTCCTGAGCTCCTGGGTGTGGTGCTCGGTGCCTTCCCCCTTCTGTACTTGGAGAGACCCAAGAACAGAAAAATGTTATTTCAGGGATTCTTGGCACTGCCCCATTTTGCTCTTCTCTTTTGCCTAAAGCAGGCTAGATCTACAGAAGAAGGGTATTTGTTCAGTTGTCTGCAGAGCAAAACCAAGAATTCAGTATTTCTCTTTGTCTTTGGTTTCTTCTTTTTAGTTTTATTCCTTTAGTTGACTTGAAAAATAATGCTAGAAAAAGCCACTAAGAGTGAATGCTAAAAAAGATATCTCTCTGTAATGATCAAAAGGCACAAACCCAGTGTGGTCCTCCTTTCCTCCCACCTACAAATTTTAAATCTTGATGTGTACCTTCTTCTTCCTTTGGACAGAGCTCACAAGGATCACCCCATCCTTCTCCCGGCATTTTACTGCAGCAACACTTTGCCTTTGTGGTGTTGAAAGCCTTTGGCACTGAGCATTTCCCATTCTCAAAGTTGGTGAAGCAGAAGCTCTGACGAGTATCTAGAAGAAGAAAATGCAGTTATGTAGAGATACCAGCTCCTCCCTGGTTGATGATGACTGTGTGGCCTGAGAGCAGTAATGCAAAATCTGTATTTTTCATACTTTTTTGAAAGCACTTTGCAATCCTCCTAAGAGCATATATGGGAAAGGATTTCCAAAGAGTATCTGTTATCTTTTAGAATAAGCTATTATGTTCCTTATTCAACACCAACTTACCAAAGCATCTCCTTCCATTATCAGAGAGCACAAAACCTGTAGGACAGATGCAGTGGAAGCCTCCGGGGGTGTTCGTGCAAGACCCAAAGAGGCAGATGTTGGGATCCTCGTTACACTCATTAATATCTGTAAAGTAGTGGACAAAAAGGTTCACCATAAGCTCATGTGCTGTGAATTCCTTGGTTAAGAAAGATTGTTTATTTATTTAACTTCTGCAGATTCCAATAAAGTACCCAAGAGATAAAGCAGCCTGTAGATTTCACTGATTCTTTCAAATTAGAGCTTCTCCCTGGCATGCACCTTCCTTTTAAAATACTATTATCAGTTCTTTGTCACATTCATAACATAAATATTAAATAAATGCTTTCAGAGTACATTTCTCGTAAGAACAATATTTTTCTGTAAGCATAAAACATTCAAGGATGGTTTTGTAAAAAATCTGTATGTTGGTGGTTCTTCTTAATTAAATATGTGCTTTTTCCATGTTGTTGTCAGATTCTGGAACTGAAACTATAGTCAGTTATTAGTAGAGGGACACCTTTAATTATATTTACATATCCAGATTTATATTTAGCAACCTTTTACTGCCACTCTCATTGTGTTATTTAAAATGTGTTCCTGTTCAATTGCATAATCTGTAATATATTACTATTAGTATTTGAAGACAGTAAGATTTAAATTTTTTAATGGAGGTATACTATCAAATATTATATTAAATAACTATCAAAAGCTTAAGCCAAAATATTAATACTTAATATAAACATCAAGTGCCTGTAAAATTGTGCAGCTCAAACAGTATCAGGTGTACATCCCCATCTATATAGACAACAGACAAGGTAAGAAAGAATAGATTAACAGACTTAATTTTTCATATCTATTATTCAAAACTGTATTTTAACTTATCCTATTCTGCAAATACTGGAAGAATATAAAAGCCCTCTTGCTAAAGTAATTTTTAAAGGTAATTATAATTTGATAAATTCTGGAATGTATTTTAATAATTTTGAAGTACAGCCCTTCCTGAGTCTTTCAGTAAGGAATATTGAGAGAACCATCCCAGAGGCCTATGGCTTTATAAGCATTCTACAATAATAGCCATACTGAGCTTAACCAAAGTAAAGGCAGGAACAGGTTCTCTTCATGAAAATAAGCTTCATGGATGTTAAGTCTCAAATTTGTAGTGCCATTTTCACTCATATTTACTGAATTCTCTGCTATACTATGTTTTAGAAAACTGCCCTATATTTAACAGGTAAGGAAACAATAGAAATACAGTCCTTGTTACTAGGAAAATACAAATGGAGTCATGGAGGAAGTCAGGTGGGAACAGATTCTGTGACATTACTTCTCAAAAATATTGAGTCCATTTTCAGGAAGTGCCATTATGAACAGCACATGGACAAACCACTGCAGCACAATCTGGCATTTGACTGACCTCTGCAGCAGCTTCCCATGGACAGGCTCTTACCATGTGAAGCATTCTAAGTCAGCTTATTTGAGAGAAAATGGTAAATAATTTCCCAGTTGCTGTGATAGTTGTTAATACACAAAGCTCAGCAACCCAGCTGCGCACAACAGGAAAATTGCTCTTTTGAAATGCTCATTATTCCTGTAATGAATGGCTTGGTACTAAAACGCTTTCTGTGGCCATGATGGAGAGGTGACTAACCAGGTTGTGGAAGTAAACAAGTCCTTTCCCCTTTATGCCTATAAAATGAAACTGAATATAGTAAAAGGGTTAAAATTCTTCTGCAGCCCCATTCGTTCTGGTTTCTCCTGCATATAATCACCCTGATCTGAAAAAATAATGTAGCCATCGCCAACCTTCACATTACAGACAGAAGTAATGAATTCCTATGAAGCTGTTTGCACACAACATCAATGGAAAGTAATGGGGAACATATGCTGCAAGACCTGTCAAAATATTAATCTAAGTTTTAGTACAATCACATGTGATCATCTGGGCATTTTCTAGGAACTCTAGCTTCAAATTTTCTGGACACATGGCAGAATGACAAAAGAAGGCAAGCAAGCCCTTTTTTATTCAGTTTGGGCAAAAATCTGTCTGGCAGTCATTGACACTCTGAAAGACACAAATAGATTCTGAGAGGGTTCTGAAGTGGCCATAAACAGTAACATTCCTGAAAAACCAAAAGCTTTCATTATTTTATATTCACAACTTTATGACTGTAGGTGATTTGAATCCAACTCAAATATAACTGCTAATGTGGAATCAGCAGCTGCCAAAAGAAACCGTGAAGTTGGCAAGAAAACTGAATGTGGTGGTGTGATACAAAGGGCTGAGAGAACTCTGAGGCTTAGAAAAATAAATCCTATTGTTCCAGACAAAAAACTCAAAATGGTTCCTGTTCCTGCAGCCACACAGATTTGGTGGCACTAAGTCAAGTCTTAAATGCCCAGTAAATTCACAGTAGTCCTGTGCTTTGTTGGAAAAGGGAGTTGTAACTTGGATTTATTTCTTGTTCTCCAGCAAATCTTAGTTCACTGTGAGATGTTCAGCTCCTGCATGACATTCAAGGCTTTAAGTGAGACCTCTATGAACAAAGTAGAACACATAAACTGATGAAATGTCTGCTGTATCCTCTTTCTCCTACTGTGAACCTCAGCACTTGAGAGGCATTACACAAAAGATAGAATCAGAAAAGAGTTGTTAGAAGAAACCGATTTAACTGATTGTTCCCATAAGCTCCATAGTTTTATCAAGATTTTTAAACTTCATAGCCCTCTGAAGCCAAGTGCTTAGTTCATGCATTGATTGCCTATAATTGCCTTCTGTAAACATGATATAAATTCAGTGCACAGGTTTGTTTGTTTTATGAATTCTTTTTTTAAGTGAATGAAAGATAAAATACTTTTTATTTTCTTAAAGCATTTTTGTTTGCAATAATGAAGAAACCAGTGTCCAAAATGTAGTACAATACAGTACAAAATATTTTGCCTTCCTTTTTTAAAACCTCTTCCTGAAGCCTTTTCATACCTATTCCCTGTCAGCGTGATTTTAAGTCAGAAAGCAAACACAAACATTAAGGCTGTAGTACTGCTTTGCAGCAAATTAGAAACAAGACACAAATTTTTAAATTGTTCAGAAACAGCAGTTACAACCTGTCTTACCAATACAACTTTCACTTCTGACTTCATATCCTGGTGGACAGATGCATCTGAATGATCCTTCCAGATTTTGACAGGTACCAGGAGAACACGAACCAGGCAGTGCCACACACTCGTTGGTATCTTTGGAGAATAGAAGGAGTCAAGGAAGGTTTAGAATCTTGTAATTCTCATGGTAATAAAACAGGCTGTTTCATCAAAAAGATAGAAGGATTCTGTATAATTTTCTTGTTCTAAGGCAATTAATTGCTTATTCCAAAAAAGCCCATCACTTTTACTGTGTTTTCATTTAATTACCATCATTTCCTATTTAGATTTTCAGACTGTGTGGCTTCCCTCTACCAGAGGGTTAACAGTTTGTTTCAGCTCACCAGTACTTTAACATCTTCATGTGGTATCATACATACCAACACAATTCTTGCCATCTGGAGTAAGCTCATATCCTTCATTACATAAACATTTGAAGGAACCAATTTCATTGAAACACCGCCCATTTCTGCACACCTGACCAAAGAAGGAGCTGCACTCATCAATATCTGCAAAAAAGAGAAAAAAAAAAATCAAAATAAAACTCCAGAAGTGAGTTGAGTCCCAGCATACTATATACAGTATATTATAAATATGCTCAAGTTTTGATACATATTTCTGTGGAAAAGGTAAATTTTGCAGCAATAAGGGAACAGCTGACAGCTAGAGGAAAGTAATTCTCACTTGAGTGTTAAGGTGCATGTTCTAGTTAAACCACACTTTTTTTTATAGGGTATTATAATTTGCAGGCTTATAGCATTGCCCCAGTTACTGCATCTGGAGGTATTCCACTGCTGCCATGTGACTGCAAGTCCACCAACAGAAGAGAAAATGCTACACGGAGAGTTCTGGATTTTACCTGGATTTATATGCCCTTGAGTTTCCTCCTAAAAACCTGCCCTGAATTTCTCATACTTTGGACTATGTAATTTGCTTTCCACAGTATGATTTTCTCCTTCATAACAGTTCTGAAAATGATGTTTGAAAACGCTTATTATTTTGTAAGGTTAATTTAATGATGCAGACTTAAAAGAGCACTGCATCAAGAAAAATATGGATGAGGAAGAATAGATGGAAAGGAGGTCAGATAAGAATCATGGTGCAAGAAAAAACTTGTACTTTTCAGTAGACTCTTCTTATTTCAATTTTTTATTTCCGGGACAAGGAGAGGATTTAAAATACTGTTTTAAGATGTATTAGGTCTCTCCTGAAGCAGAAAGGAACCATTAGACTTTGCTGTGTCTTCCTTTGTAGCAGGAAGGAGTGTAAAGCCTCCCTCTCTTTCTGCTTATGTTCTGCACAAGGGAGAGGATCTCGAGGCTTATGAGCCTGTTTGTCAGCTCAGGAAGATTTTGGTTGCTTTATCACAAGTATCCAGGAATTAAAGTAGTCCAAATCCATCATTCTGGTGTCCCGTGCTTTAGGGAATGGGGAAACAGCAACGCCTGTGTTAACTCTGTGTAACTCTGCTCATTTTGGGAGAGCAGATCTGGCAGGTTACAGATCAGCTGCACTGGCTTTCTTACTGCTGGTCTGCTTCCTCTTTCACACCATGTTCAAGCATGAGGAAAATGGTGAAATAAAGGAGTGATTTTAATTTCATGAGGCAGCACTTGTGGTGTGATATAAAACATTGCAAGTGGTACCTGTGGACTGTGCTGGTAGCCAAAGATATGCTGCAAATACCAACAAGAGATGCATTAAAACATCAGTGAACTGAAAGGTTGCCCCAGTGGTCCAGAGATTTATGTTTTATATAATCTCAAATTGGCTGGTAAAAAAAAATGTTTTTAATTAGTTTAAAAAATGACAGTAAGGATTAACCTCTAGGGCTGCTAAGAGCTGAAGGTGCTGCAAACAAATAATTTTCTTCACAACCTGAATCTCTTCTGTTCAACTACACACCATCCTCCCCACCATACCAAGCCAGCAATGAAAAGAAAAGTTTGAACTATGTCTCTTACCCACACAATCATTATTACGAGTTAATTCAAATCCTGGATAGCACAGGCAGTTGTACGATCCAACTGTGTTTTTACAGGTCCCATTTCCACATGGATATTGTTCACATTCATCAACATCTGCAAGGAGAAGCAAACTGCATGTGGGAACTGATTTTCCCAGGTGTGTGTTGAAATGTGTTGCTGTACACAATTAACAATATTCTAAACTTTGGTCTCCCATTTCTCTGTCACATCATGTGTTTACGCTACTGATTTTTACAGCTTCTCAGCTGTAAACATTTAATGATGCATTTTAGTCTGTGTTTTAAAATAAAAGGCACTGTTACATGTAAAGATAAATGTGTATCTGTAGTATCTCAAGGCGTTCTGTCTTTTTATCTTCCCTATTAACATTTCTTAATGTCTTTAACATAGACAAGTGATGAGAACCAAGCACAAAGGATTAAGAAACACAGCCCTGAAATTACCAAATTTTATGTACCTGTCTTACCTTAGAGCCCATGAAAAGCTGTTGAAAATGCAATTCACAATCCTGTTTATATACATTAATATATTATGTCAGTATTACATCCAGAATGACAAAGACTGCTTACAAACTTTTCTAAACATCCATTTTTAAAAGGCACTAAAATTCAATGTCTCCTGCTGTTTGTTTTGGTAACTTCTGGAATTTCATGGGGATCTGGAAGGTATTGATATTTTGTCCTGCTAATTCTTCAAAATTTTGCATTGTCAAAACAGGTGACTTTCCCAAATATCCTCCTCAGACAGCGTGAAAAATGCAATTTAATTCAAATATTAAAAGACTCTAGACACATACGAATATGTAGTAGTCCATGTGAATTTTAAGGTTTTAAATGTCTGTTTAAAGTTGAAATGCATCACCTTTTCTTTTTAAAACCCTGTAGAACTAATTATGAATGAAAAGAAAAACATTCTTGTTTTTCAATATTCTTATTTCTTTTATCATCTCTATCGTGCCATTATTTTCACATGAAATTATTATTCTGTTACATTGAAAGTGGAATGCTGTTTTTTAAATGAAATATGTACTCAGTAAATTTAAATAATTAAAAAATGTGTCTTTTTAACTCCAAGATCCATCACTCTGTGATACATCTATAAAACTCTCTGTCAAATAAGCCACGATGATGTATTTTTGTGCAAAGGGTGCTCATACATTCTACACTAACATGAAGCTATGTCTGAGAATACTGTTTTGTTTGGGGCATTTTTTTCTCAAATTATTTTATCCCCTGCCAGGACACCTTCACATATATTATTCACAAAAAATCCAGAAATGTGTGAATCAGTTTTTCAACTTCAGTATAACCTGCTGAAAAATACCAGACTCATCTTGTCTGCCTTAAAAGACCCCATAGCCCAACAAACCACACAAAGAAATATTTTCTTTCCATACCCATGCACATAGTCTGATCCTGGGACGCCTTGAAACCATTGTGACATATGCACTGGTAACTCCCCTGCATGTCCACACACAAACCATGACTGCAAACATTGGGAATTTCCAGACATTCATTGCGATCTGCAACAAAAACATAAAGCAGATGGTGCACATTACTGACTTCCATTATTTCCTCATTTTACACAATAATGTTTTTACAATCCGCTGTTATTATTAGAACCAGGTTCAAAATTATCTATAAATAAATCTGAATCCCAAGAAAACTTCATTTTATAGGAAGTGCTTGCCTATACACCTTGAGGTTGAAACCGCTATCAAGATGTGACTGATAACTAAAGAATGTTCTCTGAAAATGTTACCCTGTCTTTTCATCCCTTCCACAGAGAAACGCGATTATGAAATACAACAGCAGAATGCACGAGGTAACAGAAAATAAATGATGCTCTTCTTTGAGAGAAGCACACGGATACCACTGGTTAGGTACAGACAGAAGAGGAAAGTGCACAGAGATCTCACCAACGCAGGCGCCGTTGGGTGACAGTTTGAAGCCAGCAGCGCATTCGCAGCGGTAGCTGCCAGGGCTGTTGATACAGTCTGCATTTCTCTGGCAGAGGTTGTCTCCATTGCTGCACTCGTCAATATCTGGAAGACCAAGAGTTCAGACGTCAGAAACCACTTCTGCCCCGGGTTTACCCTGTGCTGTTTTGTCTCGTGCAAGGTCAATCTTCAGTCCTCGATAAACCGTGAGCAGTTTGACCTTCGGCCTCGTGTGCTGGGAATGCACACAGAAAGCAAAATCAGCACAATTTCATCCGTGTCACCTCCTGGATGAAGGAGGACCCCACGAATCCAACTGACTACACATCGAAGTCACTCTGCAGTTTTAGACATCTGCCTAAAGAAATTAGGTTTTTATTAAAAAATAATTTCCTCTTTGCCTTTGAACTGAAAAAATAAGGGGCACAGTTTGTTAACTTTTTATGCTGCACATGTTAACACAAAACCCTTGAATACCAATGACAAAATTTCTATTGACTTTAGGACACACCAAATTTTACTGTTAGCTTCTATGAGTATCTCTACCTATAAAACTTTAGCAGAAGAGACACAAGTTGGAAAAAAAAAATCCAGGAAACTTTTCTTTGCAAAGTTCTAAGAACAAGAATTAAATTTTCTCCCTAAAATAAAATAAACCAAAAGCATTTAATTTATTACCTATTCAGAAGTCAATGAATTGCTGACAGAAAACAATTACAAATTTTATTAAGTGCATGTGCATAAAGACAAGCACTTCACAAACTGATTTATAGACTTGAGGCCTACAAAAAAGCTCACAGTCTGTCTCTTAGATTTTGAAAATCATGTGAATTAAACATTCCCCTCTCTTTTTAGATAAGCATGCCTACGGGGGCTGAGTAGAAAATAAGATAATTTCCAATCACCTTCACAGACCAAGAGCAGGTCGTTGTAGCTGAACCCTGTGGGGCACTCACAGCGGAAGCTGCCAATCTGATTGATGCAAACACCATTGGCACAGATTCCTGGGATTTCCTTACACTCATCAATGTCTGAAAGGGAGATGAGCTGGTTTAAGTACAGTACATCGTGTCTTTACACACTGCTTGGGTTCTCATTTTCACTGCATTAAAGCTGAGTTGAGAATTTCCTTTTTATCTACAGAAATTATAGACAGGTCACAAATGCAAACATACGCCCATTATGATAGAAAATAAGCAATATGAAGTTCAGGAAATGATGAAAACAGAACAATACTAATATTGTACCAGATGCAAAACTGAAACAAAAGTGCAGAGAAGTCCCACAATATTGTTTTATACCAAAACCTTTTATCTTACCAATTAAAACTCAAAATTATGAACTAGGATGGCAGGTGAGTAAAATAACATAACAAAATGTAGAAATTAAAAAAAAAAAATCAGAAATATTTAACCTAAAAGTAGGTCTCAATTTATGTCACCGCTGTAACTCTAAAATGAAATTATGAATTTTAGTATATGAAGTGTTTATTTTGCTTAACATTAGACAGGTGCAAAAACACTGTGCAAAACTCGTTTTGGTTAAAATAAGTTTGGTAAAACTTACCAACAGCTTTTCCAGTATGAATGTCAAAAGTGAAGCCAGGAATATTTCCACATATGTTCTTGAACTCAGCTAGAGCAAAATAGAGAACAATGCATTTTCAGGAAATATATACTCTCCCAAGAAGTACCTGTAGTCTTCTCAGCTATTCAAGAGTTGTTTTAAGCCAAATCTGTTCAGGAGAGCAATTGCCTCTTCTACAATTTGTACTGAAAATTCAGATTGCCATTAAATGAATGCAAATTGAAGTAGTAATTCGCACTTCTCATTTCTCAAACCTTTGCAGCCTTTGGTACATGAACAAATGTCTGGTTTGAGAAAGCAACTGTTCAGTTGGGCTTTGGTTTGAGGTTTTAAGTAGAATTCCTTAGGTTTATTCCTGTTTTCTAGGCATCTGCCGTGAGAATCTACAGCAACATTTTCAAATATGATAAATAAATATATTTTACCA
The DNA here is from genome assembly GCA_013400975.1 of Atrichornis clamosus. Classification (NCBI taxonomy): domain Eukaryota; kingdom Metazoa; phylum Chordata; class Aves; order Passeriformes; family Menuridae; genus Atrichornis; species Atrichornis clamosus. The sequence continues at coordinate 67,545 of WBMZ01010696.1, read as the reverse complement.
ATACCTAGGTTTTTTTGACAATACTATCTCTTTTATTTTCTGTGGAGATTACTGCAGCTTAGTTCCACTGAAATATTGAGCAGAATGCTTTTAAAAAATCTGCTTTAAAAAGATATGCTCCAAACATCCCACATTTTTTTGAATATGCTCCTTCTATATCCTCTTTTTCCACCTGGAGGATGGGAAGTGCTTAGTGTGAAGTGCAAAATAAATTAACCCACAGTTTTTCAGGCAAGGTGTATGAAGTTGAGTGGGTTTGCAACACACAGGGGAAAAAATTCTAGCATGGATTCTATTAATTATTGAAGGGTGAGATTTTAGTCGTAGAACAGTGCTCTCCAGACAAAGAGTTATTACACATTTACACACTTGGTAGAATTGGTACAATTTCATCTAGGTAGAAATATAAAAAATGACAGACCTACAACTACAAGCATGTCAAATATGTATAATACTGCCAGAGGAACTGTGCACTTGCTTGAGGGGAATGAAATAATTCCAGTGTGGAAACACAACCACTTTGAATGAACACTTTGCAAATAATAAACATGCAGCTGCTATTCTGCATCTTTTTAGATCACATCAACATTCAAATTATCCAGAAAAAGTATCTTTCAATATTAGCTTTCCAAACTACTGCTAGGAACCATTGCAAAGTGAGTGGCAGGTATTTGTACATTCAGGGCGTTAGGCCAAGGTAACTACGCTTCCAGAAAAGTGAGTAAAATTTACAAAAACATCCAATTGACATAAAATTCAAAGAGGTTCTGGAAGTTTAATATCTGGAGACTTTCAAGAGTGCTTGGCCCACTCTTAGTGCTGCTGAGCATCTACAGGACACCTATTTATTCAGGAGGAGGAAGAGAATGGAGTCTGCCCTTGCGTCTCTAAACCTGGAACGCTGACAAATTATTCTAGCACCAAAAAAAGAAAAAGAAGGAGACCCTTCTGTACTCCTGCAAGTAATGATCTTTAACCTACAGCAATGACAGTTTATGTCTTTATTTGTTGTAGTTTGAGTTTCTTGAGCATCTGCATTTTAACGGCAGTATTTTATGATTCTGTGAAGTTTAACTACCATTATAATGTGAATAATTCCTGCCTCCCTTACACCAAAGATTCTCATTTTTAGCAAATTTAGTTGATTACTGCTCAGAATGATATTTGGCAAAATCTTTTTCTCACATTCACATATTCTTTGGCATTTCTACAAGACAATCAGGATCCAGTACATCAGGACATCAGCGTTTTTTCCTTTGTTCTGTCCTACTTTGTAATGAATGCTTAATGATGCCTACTCAGGTTATTCTTGCAGTACAGGACACAGGGGCATACCACAGTGCTTTACCATCCAGCAATTTTCTGTTCTTTCATAGTTATATCTTTAAAATATGTTACTATAACAATTTAATATACTGATATATTGTATACACTATTCATGTGTAAGATCTGAAGGTTAGCAACTAGTTCTTTTCTGCAGGGAGGTTTATGGCATTGAGTGCTGTCAGTAAACCAGTTAGTGAACATGTCAGAGAAAAGCAGAGCCTGTGTTCACTACCCTGTCTTAGTGGGCAGCGATCACCTTCTCCCTTGATAAAACACACCAGGTCTGGGAGGATGTACAAGAGGCTCCAAGGGTTGCAGGACCTCTTTCATTCCCTGTTAAGCTACCTCCATGTTTCATGCATTTCACTGAACACAGTTTTTCACAAATGTTTTTTTCAATTTGTACTGTGCAGAAAAAGAGCACATAATTAGGTAAGGATTATATGATAATGCATTAATACAAAGTGCCAAATTATCCACACAAAAACATGCCAGAGATTTACTTTATGAAAGCTTCGCTTTGCTTGGATGGCTTTAAATATATTTCAAAGCCCCATATACTTATACTATTTTTTAGGACAAAAAGATTTGTCACATAACAAGAAAAAGAACTCTGAGATCAAGCGCTCTTGAAATTATCAAACCATGAAAGAGTTCTGTAAAATCTTGGTTACCTCTTAGCAGTGAAACAGCTTTCTACACTTTTTTGGGTAGAAAAGCAAACAAAAAAAGAAATACTATTTCTGATTAAGGTCTGTATGCTACTGGTTATGATCTGCATAATGTGTAAAACCCAAGCAAAACAGTCCTTACTACTTAAAGCCGTCAAACAGAGACTGATTGCTCAGCATAAATACAGAAAAATGAAGTAAGAGCTCTGTTCATCATGAAAAAACATGCAAATGCATTGGCATGTGAAGTTCATTTAGAGGAACAATACGATTCTCACCAGAGCAGAATAATGCTGTTAATGAGCTACTGGGCTCAGTCTGGTGAAGTGGCTGAGGTCAGTGTATCACAACCCCTGCCTCTGATGTGCAGCCCCCACCCAGATTCCAAACCAACTGATTATACGACACAAGTGCAGCTATTCAACCATTTACACTTGGAATTTGTGTTTGATCCCTCACACAATCTCTTTTCAGAGTGGAAAAGGCTCAACCATGTCTGCAAATACAGTAAAGTCATTTAGAAGAGCTAACAAGGCAGTGTTGAAACATTTTGGGAAATATTTTAACCCCATAACTGCTTGCACAATAACAAGAAATTTTGGTTTTAACAAACCGTTAAAAGCTGCAGAAGTTTTTGAGAATTTCAGTCTCACCAATTTAAAAGTAGAATTCTTTCTTCTCCCCAAGAATATTAGTTGCATGAATCCCTGAGAACAGTTTGCTACATTTTTCTCATCATGTTGTCATCGTGATGGCAATTTTATTACATTTATATAAATTACTGTGGGAAAGAATTTTATGAGCTCTCTGTGACAGCAAACATAATTTCTCTCTCATGCTCATTTCCATCTCCCATTCCCGATGGCTAGGAGCATTCCTTCATTCTCCCTCCTCCTATATAAGAAAGAAAAGGAAGAGGCTGTCTGCTATTCTTTTCAGCCCTATCTTCCTCCTCTTTACTGTGAGGGAAGATCTTTCTTGTATTATCTGCTGATTTCCTTATGTCACCAGGATAAACCACCTGGAATGAGAGTAATACATTCTTTACACCAACATCACAGATGATGCAGCACCAGAGGTGTAGATTTAGTGACACTAAACCAGTAAACCTGGGGCAAATCAAGTAAACAATAAATTGTATTTGTAGAAAACAAGCACCTGAGTTTTTAGTTTTATTCAGGCATCTTTGTTCTTTTTTCAAAGGTAAAGAAACTTTAATGAATGTCAGGTTTACTTCCAAGTTGGTGATTCTCCCACAAATGATTTTTCTGAGTTGAGCTTTCAAGGGTGTTTTATTCCAGGAAATTAACTCCATAAAGACTAACTGAAAACAAACTATATTATTTTCACCTCCATTTACAGAAGAGAGTTTTTTACTTCCCACTGCAACGTCCAACTTACTGGGCTTTTGCAAGTTCATTCACCTTCAAGAGAGGAAATTTAAAAGCTACCAAGCAGATCATGCTCAAATGTGAGACACAGATAAAAAATCTAGAAAGGCAATACACTAAGTAATGAAACCAAATTTTGATGTTCTGACAGACAAGGACTACCAGGATAAATGTATCAAGAACTAAATTACACTCTCCTAAATTAATTATCCTGGAAGACAGACTGGACAGGAGGCATTTCTAGTCAGCCAGATTCTTCAACACCAGTATTATTGCCAAGTAAAAGTTTTTTATGGGATGAAATGTTAACTTTAGTTAATAGGTCAGAGAAGCAGATCAGTGAATGAAGTATCAAACTGGGGTGACCACAGCAGGCTTTACCTGTTCCTGGAGTTGGACACGGCTCACAAGGTTTGTTCCAGGCTTTCCCAATATTGTATGTGCAGCAGCACATCCTTTTGGTCACGTTGAAGGGCAGTTCATTCTCACAGGAGGTTCCATTGTAGCTTCTGTAGCAAAAGCTTTTCCTCATGTCTGGATGTGAGAAAATAACCACTTATGAAGTAACCAATAGTCTGATTTATGTAATATCAACCCCCTACCAAACCAGAGAAAGGTTCATTAATTGTCTTCTGAATGCAGCACAAACACAGGTGTTTAAAAATAATTTAAGGATTGAGGTAATCTGCAGTCTTTGTTTTAGACCTTTGTGACATATTTTCAGATTACCTTCAAAGATACAAGGGGGAAAAAGGAAAACTCCCAAGAAGTCACAAACACTCTGCAGACACTCATGAGATCCATTTGTGTAGTAAACCCCACCATTTGGAAATGAGTAGTGAAAATAAACTAGTGAACAGTGAGCCCTGTTAGGGAGCAGCAGCCCTTGAATGCTGCATGCCAATCACTGGGACCTCTTTCTTGATACTTGACATAACAGGGAGCTAAAAACAGTCAAAATACATACAAGACTTCAGAACTGCCCTTATCTGAAAGGAAATTTTATGCACAGGGTCTGGCTCCCAAACAGTCTGATATTTGGGCAGTTCTAGTAAAGATGACACTTTGCATACCCATGCAGTTATGTCCTCCGTTCACCTGCATATATTCAGGTGGGCAAATGCAGGTGTAGTTCCCCAGGGTGTTGTAGCAGGTGCCAGGACCACAGACACCAGGGTGTGCAACACACTCATCAATATCTAGAGACCAAGGAAAAACATTACAATTAACAAGGGAGAAGAGGTCCAAGTCCAAGCAAATGTTTCTGAGGAATACAACCATAATAAACCATGCTAACCACTAACACTAAAAAATGCTTCATTTTAAGACTAGCTTGGAAAACGCAGCTCTGATTTTAACCTCCATTAAGTCTAGCCTTAGTTCTCTTAAGTGCAAAAGAACACACTAAATAAATTCAAAGTTCTTGAATTTACCACTGAAATAGGAGCAATTTGTGCCCCATGTTCAATCACACCTTCTTCTCAGAGGAGGGTTAGTCACTTTTTAGTTCTATAAATGTGTTCAGTACCCCATTCAGAAATGACCTTTTAAGTGCTCTATCTATAACAGGAAAGATGAATAATCTTGCTGCTCTAACTTGGATCTTCTTATTTAAGATATTTGCGAGGTAAGCATTTTTTTGCCCACACAATTTTATTTTCCAAACCAGTTTGGTCAGTTTTCTTCATTCAAACTCAGCAAAGCTTCAGGCTTCATAGATTCCTTTTTGAAAGCAGGCTTTTTTTTTTTTTTCTCACAAATTGAACAAAGAAGGGGAAAATGATTTACAACATTTGAAACTAGGAGAAACCATCAAAGATTTTTTATGCTTTGGGTCAATTTACAACTTTTGTTTCCAACGGTTATGAAAAATCTCAAACACGAAGGGAAAACCAACATGAACTTCTCATTGAGTAAATTAAACTGCTACTCTCACACCCCAAATACAGGGAGCATAGTAAAACTTGCAGGGGATTCAAGGTGTTGAAGTGAGATGCCAGAAATCATTAAAAACCACTTTAGTTTACTGAATGCACATGGCTGAGGTCTAACAAGTAGAAAGAAGCAATAATATATTCAACTGTTCAAGTTTTGCACTAATCATATCACTGGTGCCAAAGACAATGATTTTAGGGAAGGTTCTAGGTAAGGGTGTGGGGTACCGTGACCACTTTTGGATTTAAGGCTGAAAATGAGTGGTTTTCATAATAATTGCACTGTGAGAGAGAAGGAGGCTCCAAGGGACTCAACCTTCACAGATTCTTGTCTCTTCACTGAGGTAGTAGCCTTTTGGACATTCACACTGGAAGCTGCCAAAAGTGTTGATGCAATTTCCACCTTGGCAGAGACCTGGCAGCTCCTGACATTCATCAATGTCTGAAAAGAGAGGGGAAAAAGAAAACCAACCTCACCATATTTTCATTCCAGAATGAAAAGAAACGAGAGAATTTAAGTAGTACCCTGAAGTTTTGCCAACTAGTAGCTTTGAACTGTCATGCGGATACATTTTTTTTTCTCTTCTAATTGCACTCCAGGAATGCATGGATAAGATGTTCATTCTCTTCCAGTCAAACAGCTCTTAAGGAGCACGTTCCAGCTTGTTAAGCCCATGTTCCATTACTGTTTACAGGAATTTGGCATCTATTTCCTCACTTCTGCCTGTGTATTGAAACCACAGTTTCTTTGTCTGATTAATATTTCCTGAAACTTAAACCCTTCACTGATAAAGCTACAATTTTCATAAATGCCTTGTCCTTCCAGGTCCAATTTTGAAGACCAAGTTTCCTAAGTGCTTTATCCTTCAGTGTCCAATTTTGAAGACCAATTCAAGTAAGGAAGTACACAAAAGGTATGCACCAGGTTATTTTCCTACTGAAATGGTGCTGGACATCTTCAATAATCTTTTACAGCGTGCCTTTTCATGTTGTTATCCACTTCATATTAGCAATGGCTTCTGTTTTGCACTAAATATAATAATTTCAGAAAAATGCAGTTTCTCTTCAAAGATGACATTATTTTTATAATTACCACAATCATTTAGGAGAAACTCACCTTCTAAAATAATAGTGATGGGATTTGGTCTGAATCCTTCTCCCCCTGGACAGAGAGTGTTATATTCTGCTAAAATAAAGAACAAGAGAGAGGATGTCAGTCTTACAAAAAATAAAATTATAACAACAGAATCACAAAATTTCACTTGTGTTTTTAATGAGTGTTCTTCCCTACAGTTGTTGGTTTTCTACTTTTTGACCTAGTCACAGTAAATAAAGTAAGTGCATTAGAATAATAGAAAAGGTAAGATTAGGAGTTCTGCTTTCTTTTATAACCTCACATACTCTTAAGGCAGGCACAATATTGATCTGTGTCTTTACAGCAGTACATATTTTCTGTTTTTATTAGTTCTTTGATGTGAAATGTCAGTATACCATCAATCAAGATATGTGTTAAACTTGGAATTCAAAGTCTGTAAGGAAGAACATACTTGACATTTCTGTTGCATTATTCAACCAGAGCCATGTAAAGCTATGCAAAGCTTTATGGGAGAAATGTAAAACCAAAATTAAGTGCCCTAAACTACCTGGTCCAGTGGGAAGGTTAGCACTGATTTACTGCTGTGAGTGCAGGCACCAAGTGAGTCACAGAAGACCAGAGGTGAGGTTTGTGACACTCAGGTCCACACCTCTGCACCATCCCTCTGACAAGTAGAAGGGAAAATGTCTTGAATGACAAATGTATAGAAACACAGGAAAAGGTTTCAAATACTTTTTCCATCCTTCCATCTAAAGTAAGAGGGCGGAGGGAGAATAAAGCATTTCCTTACTGCTGTTTACAGGGGGACAGGTCTCACAGGGGTTTCCCCAGGCCTTTCCCAGAGAGCAGCAGCACGAGGAACGACTGACTCCAACCCCAATTTCAGTGTTGCAGGACAGGCTCCCATCTCCTCTCGGCCCATACTTCAGGTAGCAGCTGCCAACACGGTTGTCTATGTAAAAAGCACACGTGATTACAGCTGCATACAATGATCCAGGCAAGGGAACAACAGGCATTCATTTAACATTTCATATCTAGAACGAGGAATTCAGATAATATGGTGCTTTTGAAGTCACTGGCAAGCTCAAATCCTCCTGTACATTGACAGCAGATGATGTCGAGAGAGACAACACCAAAAAACCGCGTAACGGGAAATGCAGCACTGTGGAAGTTTTATTTTTCTATCCCTATCTGCATCAAAATAGTCATGTTGGCTGTGATTTCTAAGGTGATACTTCAGGTAGCTTTTACTTACCCACACAACCCACTCCAGTAGGATTCAGCTGGAAGTCTGGAGGACAATTACACTCGTACCTTCCAGGAGTATTTACACAGAGACCATTTACACAATTAATGGGATCGGCACACTCATCGATATCTGCAACAGGAAATCTACATTCAGAAAGCTGCCCACTGGGCAGAAAAGAAGGATAATTTTACTTTCTAAGACAAAACGAGCAAGAAAATTTCAAATGCAAGTGAAATTTATCTGAAACTGAAGTTGTACTAGTAATTCACCAAACAGCTAAGAATAAACTTTGCTCAGCTGCATGTTTAAGAAGCCACATTTTTTGTTGACATATTTCTGAAAAGTAGTGATGTACCTGTGCAGTTTCCCCCAGTTCGATCAAGTTCATAGCCATCATCACAGATACAACGAAACATTCCTGGGAGGTTATTACAGGTACCAAATACACATATATTCCGGAAGGAGCATTCATCAGTATCTGAAGGGATATATTAAGAACGGAAAGTTACATACCACTGCCACATTATTATTATTATTATTATTGTTGCTATTATTGTTATTATTGCTGTTGTTGTTGTTGTTATTATTATTATTATTGTGTGCCATACCACTAAATGCAAATGGAGACATATTAAAAATATTTTTTAAAATAACACTTTTGATTTTGTGTGAAATACCACACAAAATATGTATTCGCAAGGTATTCTCCATTAGGCTGCTGGTTATTTATTACTGTTTTACCCTAGGTGAAGTAAATTCTGCAAAACTGGTTTCTCATGTCTCAAACAGAAAGCTGAGTCAAAAAGCCAGTTAAGTTCCTTTTAGAATGTGCATTAAACAGAATAAAGTGTAACACCATGCAAAGGTACCAGTCATATCCTAGCTCACAGTCAGCAACATTTCTTACTAATGGGAAGTAAGTTTTACAAAATACCGTTCTCAGGGGAAAAAAAGTGTACTAAGAAGAAACAGAGGGTGTAGGCATCAACAGTCACTTATATCTCCTTGGAGAAAGAATACAGAGAAAATGAATATAGGAAATAAGAATTGTCTATGATTTTTTCAAGCCCACATTAAAATAGTTATATAGAGACTGCATACAGATGAGCTAAAATTCATGTAAAGCACTGCCTGAGTCCTCATCTAAACTGAAGATGAAATCAAGTTGGAAGAGACTGACAGAAAAGATGATTTTGTCAGCTACAGTGTAGAAAAAGAGTTAAATATTGACAGCACAGATTGCAAAGAGTGTGGTTTTAGGCACAAACTATAAAAGAGTCAAAGGCAGTAAGATAAAAAGGGGAAAAAAACCCCTCCATGTACTCTCTGATAGCAAGACTCTTTAAGTTGCCAGAATAAAGCAGCTGTGGAAAAGGCAAATGCAATTCTAGCACGTACTAGTCAATTATTTTTAGCACAGACAGGGAAGTGGAAAGCATTAATACAATTTTACAAAGCACAGCTAAATCTTAATTTGAAATTCTGAGTACAGGACTCTGCTGATGAACTAAAATTGCATAAGGTGTGCAAAAGAGATATTAAAATCATTACAGTAATAAAATATCTACTTTTAACCTGGCTGGCTTGCCTTAGAGGTTGAGAAGTGATATAATGCCTTTTTATAGGAACACATGAGAACGGTTAACTTCTGAGGGCAATTTGAGAGATACATTTTTAAGGGAAAACGAATGCTTAACATCCAAAAGTCCTGAGTAAATTTAATCTGGAAATTAACATTTCTAAGTACCTTGGAGTACAGCCAAGGAATGACCTCCAAATCAGGTCACTGAGAAGCTAATATACCAACATCTCAAGGGACTTCTGAAGAAAGTGGATTAATTATTTGTATTACAATTATTGTACTGAATCAAGACTTTGGGTTTTGCCCCTTGATTGTATAAATCAGCCAAGGACTCTGTTATCGTAGAACAAGTTAGTATATCAATTTTAAAATGTAAGAAAAAAAAAGATAACTTCTTTTAAGTATTCAGCACCCAGATATTTTAGTTCTCCAACAGCACAATTTAATCAGTGGGACACTTTCAGATCTCTGTTGGAACCACAGTATTATACAAAGCATTTCTCCAAAATTCTTCAATTGTTGGTAACACACTGTCCCAAAAGTTAGAAATACATTGTTTTTCATAACATTGATTGGCTGGAAGAGATTGGATCTATCAGTGGATTTTAATTAGAACATCACCATGACTGCAATATGATTGAGCTGCACCAAAAAGTCAGTAAAGATGATAGACAATACTTGGTAATGTTTAACAAATCTGACTACACAGATAATTCTGTCTGGCTACACAGGTAATTCTTGAGAAGCACCTGAATTATTCTAAAGTCTGATTCATGCCTGTACACCTGCCCACACTATGGACTGAATCTTGCAGGTCACTTTTTGAAACCTGTTTTTTCATAATTCACCTATAATCCTAATTTTCTAAGATGATATGTGGTTTCCACCACTAAACATGAAATAAGTTAAAAGTTTAGGGGCACCAGCTAAAAAGTTTTCATCTTCAATACAGTCTTCTTATATTAAGCAACAACAACAACAAAAAGGTATAAGAACATAACAGGGAATAGAAGATGAACTGAACTAGAAAGATAATTTTTTCACATGATCTGGTACAATATTGAGAGTGCAAGGGTGGTGATAAAAAACCTCCATCGTGCATTTTAAGAACTGTTACCAATTTTTCAAATACAGCAGTGGTTTGTCTACTTTAATTTTCCTGAAAACATTTATTTTAAAATGAGGTCACTTAATGCAGTTTGTGTCTCCTATGTAATCACACACACACACAAAAAAAAAAGTGATGAACACAGGATTTTCCACACACTATTCAATAGTGACAAAAAGAGGAGAAGGAATGAAAAAAAACCACAACCCACAAAATTACTGAGGCAAACCTCTACTCTGGGATTTATGGATGAAGGCCAGGAAAACTTCACAAAAAGATGAAAGCCACCTTCAACATAATTCACATTGAATAAATTTCTCATGCGTGAAGCATGCAGTGGTTTCTCTGCTTCCAGGCCGAGGTTCTTCTGCTTGTTCTTTGCTTTAGAGCAGCCAACCCAAACTCAGGGAACAGAACTGAGGCAGCAGCAGCTCACCTTGGCAGGACTTGCTGTCTGAGGCAGGCGTGAACCCCATCTCACACTCGCAGCGATAGGCACCGGGGGCATTCAAACACTGCCCGTTTTCACACAGATTCACATCCTCCGCACACTCATCAATGTCTGTGGAAGACAGAAAAAACCTCTCTGAAAACACACGTTTTACCAGCAAAAATGCTCATAAAGGTATCCTGATGGTCAAAGTAATAGAACTGTTGAGCACTGAAGTTACAAAACAAAACATTTACACGTTGGAATAAACTGAAAGAATGTAGAAAAGTAAATGCAATTTCCATAATTATTCCTTTCACCTTGCCATGATTCCTTATTCCTTGTTTTTCATTAACAGATAAAACTTTTTTTTAATAATGCAAGGTTTTCAGATTCAGTACTACTAGCCTTGACAAATAGGTTGACTATTTTGCTTTAAAAGTCAAAACTTTGCCTCCTGGTGTATATTGCTATGTTATTCTGACATAAAAAACATTCAAAAGGAAAATTTTCCTAAGTGAATCATACATAAAAAATTATTGTCATTTGTCATTGAAGAAAATATTCTTTGAGGATGATGAACATTACAAGGACTGCTTGCACACTACGTGGAATTCTTCTAGAATGCCCCAAAAGAGCTATAAAAGAGCAGAATGAGAAAGGAGGGCATTCACCACTGCAGTCATCATAAGGAATCATAATTTTATCAGGTATGCTTTTGATTGTCCAAAAACAATTTTATATGCTTTCTTCATTTTATTAGTCCATATGCAGTACTAAATCTGATTTTTTAAAAACCCAGAAGTTAAATACAGGGATGAAACTTTGTGCTCATTAACCAAAACCTTGAAATACAAAACCAAGTAATATTTGAAGATCCTTATTCTCAAATAAAAAACTTCACACTACTAATCAGAAAACCTTCTTTCTAAGACATAAATTAACTTTTAGTTATAATCAACCAGTTAGCCAATAATGAATGCATTCACAGTAGTTTCTAGGTATTTTACTATTGCATTTTTTCAAACCATCAAATATGCTGAGCAAATACAGGACATGTTAGAAGTCAAGAGCAGAGATAAGTATTGCATCTCCACTCTGTAGGTGATGAAGACCACAGTAACCCAACACATGGCCATTAATATTTAATATAAAACCTTTACACTTCATATAATACATGTCAGTTCATTCTGAGTCACTCACTGTGTGATAAACAATGCCCATTCTGAAAAGTGAGCACTTACCTACAAATTTAAACGCAGAGATCATGGGCAATGCTTTTTAACTGTAGTTTGTTTTCCTTTTTAAAAAGTCATGGGTTAATGATCAAATCCTGTTCAACTAACAGAGTGAGGGGAAAATAGATGCTGCCAGAGACAAATCTGGCCTACAAGACAGCAGATATAACAGAGAGCTGGCATTTAGTGTTCAGAGATCCTGCTGCTGCAAGCAGCACGTGCAGGTTCAAAATAATTGGCATGAAGATGAGCAGGAGGAAGAAGCAGCAGACAGGAACTTCACCCAACAAATGGACCCAGTGGGTCCAACTGGCACACAAATCAAAAGAACAATCAGGCGCCTTTTTTACAATTTCTTATGCAGACAGGAAGACTCTTGACCTTAAATGACACTTTCACATTTATTGTCTTGCACTTCGGGCTTAGGTCTAACCCTCAAAAGTTCCATACAACAGAAAACCAGGTCAGCTTTCTGAAAGCTCCTTACCAGAACAGGTAACCCCGTCTCCAGTGAATCCCTCAGCACAGGCACAGTGGTAGGAGCCCGGGGTGTTCACACACTGAGCGCTGGCGCTGCACCGCTGGGTCCCGTTGGAACATTCGTCGAGATCTGCACACCAGGGACACAAAGAGCAGGCAGCAACACAGCAATCAGCACACCTGGCTGGCAATTAGCTCTCAAGCTAGCCAGCACAACTCTAAACATGATCTACGTCTCCCTAAATGCACAGATTTATTATTAGATGACACAGGGTCAACCTACAGCGATTTCATTTTAATACTTCTCCCTTTAAATTAAAATGCACGGGATTGGACAAAATATTTTCAAACAACAGATGGAATTCAGCTGACTCGTTACTTGGATGTTAACATCCTGTTAAAGAACATGAATTCAAAATTGTTTTTAAAAAACCTGAAGCAAAGAAATCCAGTGTGGTAAAAATCTTCCACTTATTTAGAAAGTCTCCTCAAGTAATAGAAGTGAAAACAATGTAACTCCATGAGTGTTAATGCAAGCTATTCACTTGGATGTCAGTGTGGATGAAAAAAAGGAAAAAAAGAGAAAGGGAAAAATAAGACAGAAAATAGAAAAAAAATAGGAAAAAGAAGAGACTTTCCCTTCCCTCAAGGACATGTTTGATGGGAATGGCCGTGCTGTTCCATGACATATGAGCCACACTTAACAGTGCTTTGGGATATCACAGTCCCTCCTCACCTGCCTGCAGAGTGATCTCCTGCAATAACACTCTACACCCTGGAGCTATTCTAGCTGTGAGGATCCTGCCAAAAAAACTCTTTAACGTTTTCTCCTTCAATTGGGACTTTTAAAATAAAAATATTGAAAAAATAGAACTTCACATATTTTTAATTAAGTGATAATAATAAAGACCAGGGTGGCTTCCCTTTTCCTAATGTATGGCTTAAAAAGCTTAGTAAATTTAGCCCACAGCAAAATCTCATAACATGATACTTTTCCTTTCACGTGTTACATCAATACAGCCTAATTCTTAAATGCAGCTCCTCTTCCATTCTGAAAACAAAAAGTAAGTATTACCATCTTTTACCCACCGAAATAAAAGATGAAGAAAGGGGCACATATGCAACTCCTGCAGCCCAGCAAAAGCAGAATCAAATTTCCCACCCCTCAAGTCCAGTCTGGTTTATATCAGGGTATATAAACTAAATATACTACAGGATATTTACAAAAAATGCTTGAAGTAATGGAAATATTTTACTAACAGGAAATCACAAAACAAATTCCATTTCATTTCTGACAGGCTTTTTTAAATTTTGCACATTCTATCTGTTGTACGTAAACTTTGTAAAATACGTGGGTAATTCAGTAACATGTTACACAGTCAAGTTTCTGAGACTAAACTCCTTTTTCTTCCTCAGAAAATCAAATCTGTGAAACATAAGAATCTTTCATACCCATCTATCTACAGGGTATAATAGACAGAAGAATCATTCTTTGTTTCTAATGAAGTAATCACACAGTCACATTACAGGCTTCCAGGAAAAAAAAAAAAAGAGAGAGAGAGAGAGACAAAAAAAAGCTTTTATTTACATATACTTACCAATACATTTAATGCCATTTCCAACCCAACCTTCTCTGCAACTGCATTTAAAACTTCCTGGCACATTGACACATGAGGCATGCATGTCACAGTTGTGAGCACTAATTTCACACTCATTCACATCTACAAGTACAAAATAAACTATCAGTATTTACATCAGGAGCACTGGAATATTACAGATTCTGTTCCATTTACGTGTTGCTTATATCTACTATGCAGGTTTGCAGTTTGTTTTAAAAAACAAGTGCTTAAGAATGTAGAATAATTCAAGCAAGCTGTTTCATATTCTATATTAAAGAAAATTAGTGACAATTATATTTTATTTTTGTTCTTTTTTTGTAAACTTGACAATTAGTCTGCTTTCCTGCAACTGCTTTTCAGTTTGGACTTAATGCTCTTTTCCAGAAATATTAAATATGCTGATCTCTTTATGCATAAAACTGGGATGAGGCCTTTGGGTGCACTGGCACGTTTCAGTTATAAAAGCAATTACACACCCAGGGCTTTAGTAATTATAGAACAAATTCCTAAACACCGAATTGTAGGAGAAATTCTGTCAAGTTTCCCGCAAGAATAATTTTGGATGAGCCTGGGTTCTTCAGCGCAGTGGACCCAGCCTGCAGAAGACAAGGCACTGCTTAATTATTACAGAAATTTGCAGAGTTACTATGAGTGACTACAATTCTTTAAAAATCATTGGCATGGGTTGAAGGATTTTTTGTTTACTTTTTCCCCCTCTTCTCCTGTTCTTAAACCACATGGGCATTTGCTGCAGCTGGAGCTGACAGGTGAGTTCATACTCCAGGTACATGTGACAGATGAGTACGGATAAAATGCTTCTAATACAAACGCAGCTTTGCCCACCCAAGCTATGTTTTGAAACACAGGTGTTCGCACAATCTATACTGATAAAATCTTTAAAATTTGTTACGTAAGAGGCCTCTAGCATTCATACTGGTGAAGGAACACTCCTCTGAAAACTCTGACACATGCTAGCAGATGTGAAACAATAATATTTTATTATGTACAGATACCAATCTCTCTCTTGTGTGTGAACATTTGTGCATTTATTTTACCTGGAAGCAAAACAACATATGTGACACATACACTGGAAATCTGCTTTACCTGTGCACCCCGTGGTTCCTTTCTTGACTGAATATCCAACTTGACAGTGACAGATGAAGGAGCCTTTAGTGTTTTCACACTCCCCAAACATACAGATGTTGGAATTCAAATCACATTCGTTCACATCTGTTAAGTGCACATAAATTAATTATTCGATGAACTTTACTGTCATTTAACAGCATATCTTGTCTTTTTGGAATACTTTACTTCAGGTGAAAGTATCTACTACATGAGGCATTTACTTTTCTTAATCTTAATATATTTCAGCTGTTCCACTCTGTGTTCTTTAAATTCCCTAAAACAAGTAAGGATAAATGTGTAGCCCAGACACCATAGCGTTTTCAGATTTTTTTAGAATGCTAATCAAAGTACTATGAAGAAAATACTTTCTTACAAGAATCACATAAAATCATTTTCTTAAAACATATTCTTGATCATAACAATTTTCTTCCAAAGCATAATTAGTTAAGTGCCCTCTTCTGGGGCACTCAACTAATCCCTTCTCAATTCACATATTCCACTATAAAAAAGTCACCCCAATTTTTTCTGAGTTATGTGATCTAATTTAAGGACTTGCAAATTTATTTATACCCTTCCTGACATCTGTAGCAATAAGCAAGAAAAGCATACACGTTATTTTTTTTTTATATAATATACATTATTTCAATGCCCACTTTTGAAGACTCAGTAGAAGGAGCATCCTGAAACATAAGATGCAGAATTTTTAGACTTGCATTAAATTTGGGGCTCACAGCTACTCACCAACACAGATTTTCATGTCTGTAGAAACCATAAATCCATCGTAACAGAGACAGCGATATTCCCCTGGAATATTGGTACATTGCCCACCATCACAGATGTCTGGATTGTTTTCACATTCATCAATATCTGAGGAGGGGAAAAAAAAAAGCAGGTAATGGTTCTGTCACTCTGGCATGGCTGGGCTAGAACACCATGTTGATATTGGCTGAAAGTTATGATGCTGGAGCTTTTAAGGTATAAAAACCTACCTGCACATGTCCTGACATCTGGCATTAGAGCATAGCCATCACTGCAGCTGCATTCATAGCTGCCTTCTGAGTTAGTGCACTGGGTGTCACAGCCTCCATTCATTATCATACATTCATCAATATCTGGGGAAGCAACATTAGTAGCAGTAAATCTACTTTTATAAGAAAAAGAATCATATTCTCTTTACCTTTTACTTAGTACACGAAACAGTTTATCAGTGATTTTATTATTATTTTTTATCCTCATTCTACTGTCTCTATGTGTATATATGTATATGAAATTTTAATATATTCATATTTTTATATATTTATATTAATTTTATTTATATTTTGTTCTTTTTTCTCACTTTCAACCGCATTTCCATTAGTGAGAGCAAGTGGCTAAGTTAAATGTTGCTTCTGTTCCTATGCATTGCTAGGGATGTGAAAAAAAGTGCAAAACACAAAGTTTGGAAAGGAAAGAAAGGAAAACCCTGAGAAACTTAAAGCATGCAATGTAGCTCAAATTTATATTTTTGTAAAAGAAGAAACATAACAAGGAAATAAAAACCCCTCTCAGTATTTCTGTTCTTTGCAATGGGTTGACGTGCTGGCTACTATGTAATTCAGTATTATTACAGTGAAGGATTTAAGAGATGTATATGATAAGGAGAAAAAGTGAAACTATCAATGAATGGGGCTCTTCTTGGTTGATCAAGAAATCTAGCAATATTTTCTGGTTGTTAGCTCAAGCCTCTGATTTTAATGGAGAACAACAAAAGAATACTTTTTCTCAAAGTATTCTGTAGAGCTCAGCATAGCAACCATCTTTTTATATCTTCTTTATATTTCTAAATCCATGACAGCTCATGATAAGCCTCGTGGCACATGAGAAGACAGCCCCACTGAGTTTCAAAAGGAAGGTATGAAATTACATAAAGACAAGGGCAGAAAGAACAACACAAGCTGAGGCAGAAACTCACACGTGCAGGTGCACAACACTTGCCTGTGCATCCTTGTCTGTCAGGAGTCTGCTGGTACCCAGAGTTACAGAAACACTGGTATGTGCCAATCATGTTCACACACCTGCCATTTCTGCAGAGGCTGTCACTTAAGGAGCACTCATTTACATCTGGAAAATAATCATTCATATCAATATAAACTTTAACAGCTCAAATTCCAGGGAAAGAGAGTGAGAGGTAAAATGCAAACTGCTGGCTTTCAGGTTTACTGAATTTCTTTCTTGTTCCTGGCAAGTTCCAGCTCAAGGCATGGAGTTCTGAACATCACGTTAAAATCAGCATCCAAAGATTTATCTTCTCTGATCAGATCTGTGAGCATTAATTACAGAGTCTGGTGTGAGCACTAATTACCAAGTCTGCTATTTTCTACCAAGAACAGAAGAGAAAATAGGTTGGATTTTTTTTTTTCTTCATCATTTTGGTGAATTATGTGCTAAAAGGAGAGCTGCATTTCAATAAGGGATAATACTCTTTTTCTGACCTTGTGTTTGTATGTCTTTTAATTGAAAGTTGCTACCATGACTGGTACAGTTCTTTAAGTTACTAAATAACTTGTAAGACACCTGGTAATTAACTCCTCTTTGGAGTCAACAGCATTCATGGTACTGAAGATTTTACAGGCTTTTAGATTTTAATTTGAAGATATAAGGGACGAGCATGAATTTGTGTAAGAGAATCCTGGGACCACATCCTTGCCAGAGACTAGAACTTTTCACAGCAGAAATGACCATTCTTGAAGCTGAAGACTTCAGTCCTGAGCTGAAACTCACCTAAGCATTCCTCCTGTGATGGTGACAGCTCATGTCCCAGGGGACAGTCACACCGAAAACTCCCTTCAGTGTTCACACAAGTGCCACTTCTACACAGCAGAGGGTTGCGTTCACACTCATCTATATCTGCAAAGAAACCATGATATGCAAACATAAAATCATTAAAAGCAATTCCCTAGTGTCTACAACGAACAAAATAAAAGGATTGTTTTGCTGAAACGCTGTTGCTCCTTTCATCATACTGTACGACTGGGCAAACAAAAAACTATAAATCATTATTAAATCTAAAAATGTGTATTTTTCCTCTCAAGAAAACCAGAAAGTCATAATTTAAAATTAGGTTTTCAATGAGACACAGGACATAAGCAAAGGCAGCAACTGTTTGGATGGTTGCCCTTTAGAAAAATGTATTTATGTGATGATATTTTCTTTTTTTAACGCTTCTTAATGCAACCAGGCACCCATTTACGTATGCACCGAAATTCTTCTCTATGGATGTTATTACGGGGATGTTTCTGTAAGTTTTTACCTAAATGGCTCTTCTGTTTGGTAACTCCTGTGTATTCCATGGTGTGAATATTTGACTCACAAACCAGATAAAGCCAGCTCACGTGACTGGTGTGGAAGAACAGAAATATGACAGAAAGATGTTCAAGGTGGAGGACACACTCACACTTTTGGACTCCCAGGAAGCATTATGGCTATTGATCCCTGAAACTTTTATTCAGGCGGGCGGACTACTGTTATGCCTCACAGCCTGAGAATTTAGCCAAGACTTCACTGGGGTTTTCAGGTTATTCACATGAGGGGAGACTGCCGGGTGACAGAATCCAACACTTCTTTTGTGTGCTCCTGCTTGGATAGTCCTCACAGCTCCAAAATGTTCTCACTGAACATTATGCCCTCCCTTTCTTACTTCTCGCACAAGGCCCTCATTTCTCTTCTTACCTGCTCACTCTCTACTTATTTATGTGACATCTTCCTCCCCTGCCTCTGTCTTGCAGATAACATATCTCCTCCAGACTGAATTGATTGTATTTACACTCTGTCTCTCAAGAGGGCTACTCAGCTTCCACAGGTCAGCTTCTTCGTTATGTTCATCTGTGATTCAGGCAATTTTTTTTTTTCCCTGACTTTTGGAGTCTAAAAGCATCACAATTTGCAGGAAAATGAGCAAAGGTGACAGAAGGAAAAAAAGCAAGCACAGAATAGGCAAAACCAAAGACAGGTGATGCAGAAGAAATAGAGAGGCATTGTGTGAGCATGAAGGGATGAGGTTAGGAAAGCCAAAGCTGCCAGGAGTTGACCCTGTCAGCAGAGGCAAGGGGTGTAACAGCAGCAGCTAAAGGATGAGAGGAAATGGGAGAAGGGAAATGCTGGCAAAGGACGTGATTACTGAAAGCAAGCTGGTCAATGCAATTTTAAGCCACTCCTGACCCTCCTTGAAAGGTCATGGAAATTAGGCAAGGATCTTTAGAGTGGGAGGAGAGGAAACGTCCATCCAATCTCCAAGAAGGGCAAAGAAGAAAATCCATTCAGCCTCATCAAGATGAAAACCTTAGACTTTTTATTTGTGTTATGTATTTCATTATGTATTTTAAGTACTCCACAATAGTAATTCAAGACTTTTTAAAGTGGCTAATAACTTTTGGTGTCTCCAAATCTATTCTTCCAGTTTTAAACAGATTGAAGAGATGCAATTTTTTCCGGAAATGCTCTGCGAATTTCTTGAGTCTTAGAAGAATCAATGAATAGAGAATGACACTGCTTTTGAAACTCCAGCCTTCTATTCCTAGCTTTTCCAAATACTTAGGTACCCCATTAGACATTTTTAAACGACTTGTATGAACAGTTGCTGCCATTCCAAAATACCTTAAGGGTACAAGTAATTAGCATAATGAACAAGAAAAGCTGTATACTTAATTCAATTATCTTTCCTATAAACTGCATCTCTGACTCATTTGTTCAAGGAGTTACAATAATTGCACACATGAAGTGATCAGTGTGGCAGAGCTGGTACAGTGCAGAGGACAGCCGGGCTTTGTACAGTAAATGCAGACTCCAGGGCATCCTGGCAACACTTACCCATACAGTTCTTCATCATCATAAATCCACTTTCGTAACCATCAAAGCACTCACACTCAAAGCTGCCAGGAGTGTTGACACAGGTACCACTGCCACATAAGTCCGGGGAGATCCGGCACTCATCAATGTCTGATTTATAGCAAAGGAGAGGCAGAAAAACCAAAATGAGCTGAAGATCATCCTGCTTCTCACACAAGTGAACACTTGGCCATTGTAAATTAACTCTACAGAAATCATTTACAGTATATAAATCAACAGAGAAAAATGAAATTAATTTATTGTTTAGAGAAACGTGAGTATGTGAAACAGTTTGTGAAAGATTCATAATGCTATGCCTTCAGAGTTCTCAGGTCATATTAAATTATGAAAAAAGTATGCTTCTATTAAGTGTACTTTAAGGTTAGATTTTTAAGGAAATAACTAAGTGTAAGAAATTCTGAGATATTGTTACAGAGTAACAGACTCCATGACTACAGTGCCATTAATTATAAATTGCTTATTATGAAGACATATATCCAGTAATAGCATTATAAACTTACATATACCCTTTCCATTAGGAATTAAAATATCTCACATGAAAGCCAGATTTACAGTTCACTGGTTATCTTGCTAGTTAAGTTTGAATGAAACTTATTGTGGAAAACTATAGCAGAAGAGAAGGAAGAGCTCTTTTTAAAATGCACTGGTATTGAGTCAGAAATCTAAAGAGGAATTTGTAAGGTGAGTATGATCCAGTGAAAGAGATCTGTGTTGCAGGAGAGGACTGGACAGAAGAACTAGGTATTGTGCATTTACTCTCTTCTCAAGTAGTTCCAGACCCCTTTCTTCCTTACTCTACTTCCCAGTGTTTCTGGGGTAAACTAAGGTTCAGTGCCTTTGTTTTGTGTTCTCCACTACACCCTCTACCCACAGTTCACTACCGTGACATTAGTATTTACATACTAAGAAATCATGAAGTCTTTACAGAGAATAAAAATAACAGAGTATTTGAAACAGTGACAGCATTAGTCCAGGATAAGTCATACAATTGCTCCTGTCATCCAGAAAGTCCAGGGAACAAGGAATCAGAGAAGAACATCAACAAGTTTGCAGTAAATTGGTGAGCTGGGCAGCAGACTCCTTTGTAGCTGGCTGAGGAAAACTAGGCAAGTATAAGCTTAACTAAGGAAACTGTAAATATTTAACGTTCTCTTTCCACCACATGCAAGAGTATCTTTGCATTTGTGTCACTCCCTATGGCCAGGTTTCTCCTGGGTGATGACAGTTCAGTCGTCACAGATGCGTGAAGGTGTCACTTACCTGGCAGCTCTGGGGCCCTACTGAGTATTTGGGCTCTTACAGGCTTTATAAAGCACTTTCTAGCTAATTTAAAACAAACAAAGTAATCTGTTTAAGAAAACCTGTTTCCCTACAGCTGCTCAGTGGAATAATCTCATCACCAAAGAACTAAAACATTAAAAAAAAAAAAAAAACAAACCCCCCCCCCCCCAGCTTTTGTTGAGCTAAGTTTTCTGACCTATTCTAGTTGGTTTAGAAATAAAGTTTGCTAAATGCATTTTTCATCAATGCAGTCACTATAAAAACAAGGAAATCACCCGTTAGGGCAACATTAGCATCCAGACCAACCTCAATTAACAGGCCTTACCACCCACACTTGTGCTGCTCAGACACACTCATAGATGCCTGTATGTTATAACAAAACCTCCTTTTTTTTTCATCCCCGAGCCACCCACAACGCAGGCAACCAAGTTCTCACTGCCACAGAACTGTCAAGCTTGTCTTCAGATTT
This sequence comes from Atrichornis clamosus, assembly GCA_013400975.1. Classification (NCBI taxonomy): domain Eukaryota; kingdom Metazoa; phylum Chordata; class Aves; order Passeriformes; family Menuridae; genus Atrichornis; species Atrichornis clamosus. The sequence continues at coordinate 45,662 of WBMZ01010696.1, read as the reverse complement.
TCCAGATAGTAAAGAACAAAATACTAAACTTCTAAATTGAACACATGTGTCTGAATCTCCCTGTGTTAATGCTGCACTGGTGTCAGAATTGCAGAGGTGCCTTTGCACATCCTCACCCATCAAATCAAAATGAAAATTAACTTGCAGTGGAGTCTCTAGGTTCATTTGGTAATACATTGACCAGAGAGTAAGGAATGTAAATTAAGATAATCTCTGAGTTAAAACATTAAACTTGGCTTCGCTCATGATCCTTATTGATTTTTCAGGTTGTACTGATAGAGCATTGCCTAAGCATCTTAAACACCAATTAAAAAACAGAAAAATGCTATGTTTATTAAATAATTAGTTTCTGAAAGGGAAACTTGAGAGAGTTGGCCATTCTGGCAGAAGATTAAGCTTTTAGAAGCTGAAGGAAATTAATGGCTTTAAGTTTCCAGATCACCAAGCTATGCCACAAGAGCAAGTTCCCTTAAAAAGACCCAGAGATGTGGTGGAGTCCCCATCAAAGGATGTTTTCAAGCTGGTCAGGGTGCTAGATAATCTCATCTGGGCTCCCTTTCCCCACAAAAGGAAGGAACTGTTTTTTGCAGGTCCCTTTCAACCAGGACTATTCCATGATTCTAGAGAAAACTGGGGAAAATGCAAGACTTACTTACCTGTACAGTTTCTTTCCTCCATATCTAAAGTAAACCCATTGTTACATTTACATTTGAAACTTCCAATTGTGTTTCTACATTTACCATTCATGCACATACCAGGGAACACTTTACATTCATTGATATCTATGAACAAAAACAAAGAAAATAACATTCTTAAGCACAAAGATATAGTAATTAAACTCAGGTATGTGTATTGTGCTCAAGTTTGCTTTGTGACACAATGAATATTCCTGGTATTCCTGAGCCATCTTGTAAAATATGGAACTATTACCTGGTTGACTGGGTTTGATTTTTACATTGAGATCACCACAGTTGTATCTGGAGCTCAGTTTTGAATTTTTTTTTATTTTATTTTTGTAGAATATCAAGTGAAATGTTTCACCTCTCCTCAACGCATTTTGCTGGACAGCTGGGTAACACAAACTGTTAAAGGATAGTGTAGAGGACAAATCTGAATGAGCTTCTCCTACACTCTGTGATACAATCTGATGAAGCAATGTCCTTAACTGAGAATCATCATTCATGAAATAAACATCTATCTCCTATGTATTACTGTGAATAGAACACAATAGTGGTACAAAAACAAAAGCAGAAACAAGAAGCAAAACCTTAGAAAAATTTCAGTGTGGACAGGATCTCATTATTATAAAATAATTAATAATTTATTTTTTCTAACTAATCAAATGTTGTTGTTGTTGTTATTATTATTATTTTCTTTATTTAGCAAATCACCACTGAAAGTCAAGAGCTTTGCCTGAGAATAACAATTCCTTAAAATCAGAGCTTATTTATGGTGAAGAAGAGGTCCAATCTGTTAAAGCTTTCTCAAGGAACTCAAAATACTTCAGGACAAATGCTTCAGAATGTATCCTTGAAAAAAAAAGTCAATTAAATACTAACACATCTCTGGATCACCTAAGCTTCTGCACAGAGAAATCTACAGAGTTTCCTCTCAGATTTTACCCACCTAAAGTAACTTAGGTGTGGTTTCTTAACATTTTCCAGCCAATTCTGTTTTGTTGTTGCTCTACAGGAAGTGAAGCTAGCAGAAACTGGATAAAATACTTTTATTTACCCCTTTATCACTGCAGATCCGTGTTGTCATTGCCCTCCTCATCATAATGCAACAGCTACCCTTTCCTTTTAATCACTCACTAATTCTGCAAGCCAAAGAAAGAACCCATCCTTCTTCAGTCCCTCTTTTAGAGAGCCCTGGTCAAATTTTAGTAATGTTTTGTGTTTACATCTGAAGTCCCTGACTTTACAGAACTTCATCTGACCCTCAGTTTACACTTTGCAAAGCATTACCTTAAAAAAGGCACACGTTTTCTGTTATTCTTATAATTTCGAGCTCCTCTCCCTTCAGCAATTTCCTTTTCCTGCTTACCAAATTCAAACTTTGCACCTCCTCCTTTCAGGCTCCTGTAACACACTTGAGCACCACACAAGCAGAGAGTTCCCCTGTGTCTTCATCACATCCCTCAAGCACAAAACAGACTCAAATCCCAGAATTTTCCCAGAATACTCTCCTAGATGTATAATTAATTTTTAGGCACAAGAATGAACGCTCACCTTTATAAAAGGGCCTGCCAGTCAGAACATCTCCCCTGTTGGAGAAGCCAGGGCCCCTGGGGCACAGGGCCTCGTGTTCCTTCGTGCCAGGCCTCGGGCACCGCTCGCAGCCGGAGCCCCAGGCAGCCCCCACAGCACAGCAACAGGAATCCATACGGAACCTGCCAGGCACGGGCTGGACACACTCGTCTTCGTCCAGCCTCAGGTAGCACTGCTCCATGCGAATATCTGGTCATTTTACAACAAAAAGGCATTTAACTCCTGGCTAACATCGCCCGTTTCCTCAGCTATTTCTGAGGCGCGAGCACATACAAGGCTCAGTTTCTGCTCAAGACTCTACACTTCTGCACAGTGTTCAACCATTTAAAGTTGCTAATATTGCACTATAGTTAAATTTCTGTATCTTTCTTGTACCACATACAAGAATTTCTTTCATTGTCTCAAGATACACCTTTACCCTGACATGACAGGGCTTTTTAGGCTTCTATGTGCATTTGACAGCACAGACACGTGTATTTCTTTAATGTATCAGGTATTCTTACCTACAAAATTACCCTTTCGTGGTTTAAAAAAAAAAATTGCTCCCTGTATTTATGTTACTAGATTAATTTAATAATGCAGTGAATACAGATTAAAAAAAAAAACCAAACTGACTGTTGTTAGGCTTACTTAACACTAGTTAGCAATAAAAAACAACAAGGTTTCCTGAAAAGTTAATTATGGTTATACTCAAGGGTCCCATTTGCAGCAAAGCAGGTCAACCAAAAGACAGATCAACCAAGTGTGCAGGCAAAATCTGTATTTACATACCCAAATGTCAGGAAAAGAGCCACACAGGCCTGTGCACTTTAAAAAAGACCAATTTGCACCAGCAGATTTGTGCTCACCCTCTATACCCAGGGCGTGAGACACTCCTGAACAGGATTCACAGCAAGGACAGGACTTCATCACACCCTGTTGATCGCACTGCGGGCAAAATAAGCCTCAAAACAAAGACATTCCTTGAAGGAATTAATAGCCTTTCTCTAAACTGGCACCGATATTTCCTATATAAGCAGGCGTAAACTAACACAAACTACTTTCGGAACAACCCAGAAGCAAAACATGCTTTCTTTCAAGCCCCTTCAAGAGCAATTAGGGACAACTGTGGGACGCAGGGGAAGAGCTGGGAGAGTGGGGTGCGCTCCTACCTAGACACACCCGCCCTGTTCCGTCCAGCGTCAGCCCCTCGGGGCACTCGCAGTGGAAGGAGCCCCTGCTGTTAATGCACCGCCCATTGGGACAGACCCCCGGGAACACTTCACACTCATTCACGTCTGTGGGGACACAAAGAGCTGAGTTACTGCTCACCCGCAGGAGGCCTTACTGAGAATTTAAGTGTTGTGAAAGGAACAACATAATAAATCCCCTTGTATCACATTTTCAAGGGGGGAAAAAAGTGATGTCTTGAGAAAAAAAGCAAAAACTTCACCTTCACAGGTAACACCCTTCACTCTGGCAAATCCTCTTGAGCAAGCTGTGTCTGGAATCAAGCCAGAAAGTTGTATTACTGCTTTAGAGTGATAGAAAGGTGAAAGCAGAAAACTTAAAAATAAATAGAACTTCAGAATTCCCTAACAAGTGGACTCTGTAAGGTGGTGAGTGCTCTAGCCTCAATCAAGAAAAGTACTGATTCATATATGCTACTTAAAATAAGTAAATAGTTGAGGAAATGAAATCTTACACATTTACTTTCTAATGGGCTTTCCTTAATGCAGACCAGAATGACCAGCGTCTAATCATATAAATCTCTGCACTCAGATGTAGATAAAAGGTAAAATTCCTTATAGCTGCCTGAAGACTTAAAGCTTTAGTAATGTCAATTATCAGCTGCTTTTTTTTTCCCACTGAAGCTTAAAAATGGATCTGAGCAATTACATTACTTTAGGATATGCGTGTAAAATGTAGCATCGTATATAGTGACATGAAAGCTTGCTGAAATGTAACTAGTTACAGAATAGGAAATCAAGTGCCTAAATGCACACAGTCTGAGCTAATTAGCTGTCTGGATTGATTAGGTTTTGATCAATTATACCAGTCTAGCCTGACCATGCTGCTTCCTGAAGTCCAAAGTAATATCTTTGCTGCACTGCACAGTTAAGAGCCCTGCTGGATGCTGCTTGCACTGTGCTCCTTAGGTGGGAGAAATGTGCCCACAGTTACTGTTCCAATTAAAAAGGAGAGGCTAAAACATCTTGACACTAGTTCAGCTGCCAGTGGCATTATTCAAACCTTATGGGGAGAATGTGGGTCAGTATTTTTGCCACAAACTAGAGCACATTTAGCACTGCTGCTTCCAACTCCTAGAACTAGCCCTGCAATGTAACAGGAGTTCTATTCTGCAATCAGTGATACACAAACTGCGGGTTTCAAAAGAGCTGGAAAAAAGGTGTTAACAGCCTGCAACATAAAAATCCCTCCACAGTTTCACCAGATATTTCAACATATGTAGCCATTAAGAGGTTCATTCACATATTATTACGTGGTACCTTCAAAGTTATTAGACTGATCTCAGATAGTGGAGATTACAAGTGGTGTTAAATAGGACAACTTCTTTTCATAGGTTTTTTTTTTTTTTTGGTGTGTGTGTTGTCTGGTGTGCGTTTTTTTACACGGAAAATGATGAGAGTTTACTGGTGGTACTTGTTCCCTTGTCCCAGAAGATGCAGGATACTGGAGCATACCTAACTCACACCGTTCACATGGGCTGCCCCAAGCTGCTCCTAGGGTAGCACAGCATTCGGATTTCAGTGTGGCACCATTGATGTTGACTTCACAGTGACTGTCTCGGATATTAAGCCAACAAGTCCCCTTCAGGCTATCTGCAGCAGAACAGAAAACAAAAATAATACAGAATTGTCACAGCCGAAAGAGCTGGCATGCCACACTCATGACACCAGCAGGCAGAGTATCAAGGGAACACAAGCTCTTTTAGAAGAAAACCTTACTTTTGTACACATTTTAGTTTAGAACAGGTGTAAAGGCATAGCACAATCAATGAAAGTGAGCAATAAAGCACAATGCTTGAGGTATTTAATAATCCAGGTCCCACAGCTGGCAGAGGTCTTGCAGACACGACAGTGGATTTATTTATTTAATTTAGCTAGTGACTGATCCATCTAAAATACACAAGTTATGACGAAAGCAGAGATCCCAACCAGGGATCCCAGGTGATTGCCTGAACACCTTCTGAAATGCCGATGCTTTTCTCTTTCTTGGAGGTGAGCCTTCAAGGTTGGAAGGAATTAGAAAGAAAAAAACTGGAGGGTAGGGGGGTCTGTTTCTGCTGGCACATTAGCTACACTTTGAACACACCTGTTATGTTATATTCCACTCTCTGCTGCTGAGGACTCAGCCCCAGCACATCCACCTCCTGAGTTACAGCCAGGCTGGAAACCCAGACCAGGTCAGGGCAAACCCGTTCCAGGGAGGGCCCAACTCCATCAGGCAGCACCTCTCTTCTGCCCTAGGCCAAAAAGCCACTGGCCAGAGGGAAAATTTTCAGTCAAAGTGTTGTCTCTGCTGTCTGAAACTCCTTTTTAGGAACCCAAATCTTCAAGTCTTAAAATCTGTTATTTCAGTGCCTGACTCATTTTTTGAAATGTCAGTCAGACCTCAAATCAGGTACATACTTTATAAGTTGTACCTTCAGCACCTTTGCTCACTACCCTTACAACACTACACTCAAATGGTGCAACATTTCTTGGTGATCAGACAGCAAAAGCAGCCTGTAAGGTCAAACCCAAATTGTGAGATCAGCCTGGGTAGGGTTTAAATGTAGGTGCATACTCAGAGTTCAAAGCTAAGCAAGTGACCCAGACAAATTTAGTTTGATGACTAATGAAAGGAGAACAGGATTTGGGTTTAAGATTTAGATACATTATAAGTGCAAAAAGACAGACGTATTGCTAATACCTCATGCTCAGGAACAATGTGCTCACAAGAGAATCATTCCAGCTTATTTTTTTTCAAACAACTTCAACTTTTCTACAAAAACGTCACATTAAAAAATGATGTGGACTGCAGGGAGAACAATCCTTCTTTGGTTAAAGCAATAGAAAAAAAAAAACTCTACCAAAAATGTGACTGAAATCAGCCCCAGAAACTGGTCAACGTATTTCATTAACTGTTAAAGTGTATAACAGTTGTATTATTTAGGTTAACGTTGGTCTCAAACACGTGGGACAGAGCACCACACTTGAACAGTTGCACAAATACGGAGAGCAGAAGAGACTTCTTTTCCACACCTTGGTCAGTCTGTGGCTAAGTCAGGTTGCGGACTGACGTAACAAGACCAAAGAGTGAAGCTGGACAGTCGCTAGCTGGGTCAGCTCTTAAGCCAGTCATGGGACAGGCATGTCCCAAACTCAGGAACCAACACAGGGAGAGGGAACACAGGTTCTTTAGCTGCTCTCTTACACCACACCCAGCTTGCTGCCCATATGATGACCTCTCTGCTTTATGTCATCCAGATGTAAATGCTTCCATGGTTTTATTCTCTAGAAGTTTCTTAAACTCAGTATTATTTCCTTTTACTAGCCAACTTTATAGGAGAGAAAAATCCAAACTAGTACCTCAAAAATGATTTAAATTCTATAAATTAGCAGGTGTCTCTCCTCACACCAGCTGGATCCACATTATCCTGCCAAAGTCTCCTTATCTTTTTCAGGTTATGCCATTTTTTTACGTAATCTCTCTTGTCCAGACAAAAATCTTTACTGAAAGAGTTATTACCCAACATCAAAGCATTCCATCTGTTGCTAGTATCTCTTTGATTCTGACTTGAAGAAGTATATGTATGTACCAGAGGCAGATGGCATCCTCCTTATTGTGCACTGTGTGAACTGCACAAATCTTGACTAAAACATGCATAAGAAGCATGTAAAAGTGTGTATGTCAAAAAGCACAAATGGCAGCATCCCTAAGGTATGGGCAGTTCCCAAAGCAGCAATGCAACACCTGTACCACCACCAAATAAATTTCAAAAACAATTCCGCTTTCTTTTCTTTTCTTTACAAGGGTATTCTTTATACTGAAAAAGCTGCCTGTGTGAAAGCAAAATAAATGCAAAATATGTCATAATTGTTGCTGAAAGTTTTTATTATGACTGCTGATTTAACAACCCTCATTTGCTGAAGGTTTGAGCTTAAATCTGAGTGCAAAAGCTGTGACTTGCATTCTGACGGTAATTTGATCAAGGCACTTTTTTCTCTATCCAGGAGAGCTCACAGAAGAAGACAAAGTGCTCTTATCTATGCTGAATTTCTATAGCTGTTATGGGTGCAAATGGCTTGAGGCCACCAGGTCCTTCAGTCTTGAGGGTGAGCAGACTGAGCTGAGGTACAAGAGGAAGTGACTGAAGTCTTCTGTCCCCAAACTGAGTAAAGAACAAGCACCAGCCATGCACTGCCCATGTTAGCTCAGTATACTGTGCTGTGTCTTACATGATCAGAATCCACAAGACAGCAAAAATCAGCGATAATGCCAAATGGAAACTAACCCCTCGGAGCAATAGTTCGCAAAAATAAAATTAACACTGATTCTGGTTCTGACATGAGAGCAAATTTGAAAGTAATAAAATCTTGTTAGAATCTGACATGACCATACTCTGATCATTCCTATGTCGTGTATGAAAAAACCCCAAACTACAATACTAGCCCTTCATTTATGTTTAGGAATAAGCTTTTTATATCTGATGCTACAGCAGTGCTTTACAGAAGCAATCTGATTTTAAAAAATCAAGACAAATCCATGCCAGATGGGGCCTCACACTGTAAACAATCCAACAAAAACCATACATTTATTTTGCAAAGTAAATTCAGAACACTGTTATAATTAGACTCTTGGTGAACTTGTGGCCCCTTTGGATATGAGAACAAAACAAGATTAAAAGTAAGAGGTACAAAAAAAGCCTAAGTTAGTGTGGTCATAGCAAGAAATTAGCACAACATGAAAGGAACAGAAACAATAAGGAACTTCATCAGCCAGTGATGCTACAAGAGAAATACAAGAGAAGCCTTAGGCACAAGAGTAACATTCACTTAAAAAGCCTTTGCATTCATTTTTCTATTTTAAGAAAATCCTGAAGGCAAGAAAGTTGCAAGAAAAACACCACACAAAGCCACCTGAAAATAAAAGTAACATTTAAAATGAGCATCATTCACTTATTAATGACACCCATTATTAATGATACTCTAATCCATCTGGAGCACTAAAAATGTCCTACAATAATTTCAATTATGCTACACAAATAATAAGAAACAATGGCAGCTTGTGAACACTTGCAAAGTACAGAGCAGTGCAATCCTTTTGAATTTTCTTGTAAAGGTAAGAAAAAAAAGTTAATGAATGGCTTTCAAATATAATGCCAGTGACATCCTGCAACTGCTGCTGCTTTCTCCAGTAAAATCTCTGCAGCGCTCTGTTTCTTTCCAACAGAATACTCAAAGGATGCTAACATTTTAATTTTTATATATATGTAGAATATGCATATATATATGTAAAACAAAGACAATAGTCATGTGTCTGCTCAAGAGGCACGGATCCTGACAAACTCAGATCTGCCTTATTCACCTTTACCAGCTTCCTACAAAACAGGGAAAAATGTGAGATTGTGCTGTAGTGCAGAAGCCGTTGACATGTCCTTGCAGCTGGGAAAGCCAGTCTTCCCAGCTTCTGGAGAAGGTCCAGAACTTTAGAAGCCAGGTACTTCCACATCATAATTTGAGTAGATGATTTCTGTTCTACAGTTTCTCCACTACCAGACTAATTAACTACGGCTTCAGTCATTACCCCAAACGACCAAGTAACTTTTAATAATGATAAGACAACTCCACTCTCTCCCACCAATCAACATCTTCATTTCATCACCTTCACCACAGTTTGGACATCCTCAGGAACCTTGTTTCTCTCAGTCTGTTCTTCCTCCCATTAAAGAAATCAAATTAGTATGTGTTTGTTTGGTGTTATATTGTCTGTTATTGTGGGGACATAACCCATACACATTATTTTCCTGTCAAATTAATCAATATGATCAATGCTTTTCGAGTTAGTAAGAAGAAGGGAAAATAAAAGGAGGAGATACCCACCAATACAAACCAGTCCTGTAGAGTCCAACTTGCTGCCAGATGAACATTCACAATGGAAAGATCCAAGGTTGTTCCTGCAGGCACCATTGACGCATGGGCTGCTTTCACATTCATTTACATCTATAATCCAGAAACAAAAGACATTATTAGAATTGCAATGTGTCCCTGGGAAGTATTACACAGCATAAATGCTGCTCTGGACCCTGAGTTGCCAGGACTGCCTGGTGTATTTGCCCCTCCACTCCTCCCAGCAGGGCATTCAAGAGATGCAGGGACACAGAGGTAGCCTGTGTTTTGAAGTACACGCATTTTGAGCGTGTTAATTAAATGGCCCTCTTCTAAAAGGAGAGTAATTTCCAACACCATGGATCATAAAGCTCTCCAGCATTAATTACAGCTGTCCCGTGGGAAAACAAAACCCTTTTTTCACAGAATGCAAATGCACTCCCGGACACATCATGCAGTACACAAACAAAGCCTTTGTTGTTTCTGTCATTTAAGGCTCCACGAGAAGAATTAAGAAAATCCTGTCAGAAGCAAGATATCACAATGCTGGCTGCAATTCTCTAGTTATGGAAAATGCTGAAGAACTAGGAGTTGCAGCTGGAATGCTGTAAATGGTGCTTCTCTTTACCTCCAAATCCTTCTGTTCATTATCCCTGTGAGGGTTTTAAGCCTGTTCACATATAAGAATAGGACCTCTGCAGACAGTATTATTAGCTAATTTTTTTTTAAAAAGTGAAACCAACTTTTAGATTAAAACAATACTACCAAATTCTTTCCAAGAATTGCTGATGCATATCCACCATTTCTTTCTGAACCCAACCAGTATAATTTTTTTATGCAGGTCCTGAATTAAGCCATATATTCTAATCCAACCAGTTTTCTTTGGCAGGTCAGAAGTAAAAATGTTTATTTCTTGCTTGTCTTTGCTGGCAGTGCTTGAGAAATAACGTAGTATCTATAAACAAAACCAGCCCAGTTTCAATTGATTATGAACTAATGCGTTATCTAGCTAAGTAGAGGAAATATTAATAGGATCAAGGGATCATTTTTCAAGACAAACTATCTTCCTTATGGTTTTAGAAGTTGTCTAAGAGGTATCATTTGCTATTTGATATGTTATGATGCATCGAGCCTTCACTTCACTAGAGATGTGTGTCACAAGAAGGAATAGGTATTTAAAAATATAAATATAATTTAATAATATGCATGCATTATTTAAAAAAAAAAAAGAGAGATAAAAATGCCCAGAAATCAGTAAACTTTGGAAACTGTGATGTCTCTCTTCATGTCAAAAGCAAGCACTTCATTTAAAAGCCAGTTTTCACAGATCCTTTACTTAATGGACATATCTACAAAGAGCAAATAGGACTTGTCCTTGAATGTAAGCAACTTTTTGAACAACAAGAGAGCTCTATGTTTCTGAAGTCTACTCTTAAACTGTGGATCACCCATTTCACAGATTAATCATACACAGATGCAGAGATGTAAAATCTAAGGGGCTCTATCAGGTCAGGACAATGTGCTGCATTGTTAGCTCTGTCAGAATAAGCTCTAAGTCCCTCCGTATCCAAGCTGGCAATCTGGAAGCCTCACCAACAATTATCTGCTCTGCACCCCTTCTCGTCCCTGTAAATCAATTTCATACTCTATTACCTCAGTTTTTATCACCCAGAGTATGCTCCCTGCCTCTCTTGCTTCCCACTCTCTCTGCAGCCAGCAACACCAGGTAGTGGGGAGAGGTCTCTGCTCCTTCTGCAGAGAAACCAAGTGGTTCTTGAAACCAGAAACAAATCACACTGACACAAATAAGTAATCTTAAATATATGCACTATATGCCAAATAATTCTCTGCATAGAAATGCCCTTGGAGAAGGACACACTTCTGCTTCCTTTCCATCCGCCATCTTGCTTTCAGAAGTTTGTCTAGCTTTAAAAAAGTGAGAAGAAATTGAAAAGACAGGAAAACTAACAAAATTGAAGTCATGTAAATCAAACACAAGTGTTCTTCCCTTCTTTTAATAAGTTGCAGCTTCAGAGAATTTTCCTTGAGGGACCAGGCATCACTTGTGAAGTCTGATGAAGATATTTAAAGCTGAAAATGGGTGATTTTCCATGTAAAGTGTCACACTGTTTTAAGAGCTGGCAGTTCAACCAGGCACAGACTTGCACAAACACAACCAACATGCATGACAAAACCCTGGACAAAGCAGAGAGTTGCCACTATCCAAAACATCACTTCAACCATATCAGGAATATTAAGATGCATGAAACTTGAATTGCCTCAAATTTATAGGGGTAATATGAGTTTATCATGTCTATCTTTAATTCTCCCCGACACTTAGCAAGTTAGGATTACAATCAATTTTCTTCTAAGAAAAGACATCTTTTGTTTCAAATTTCCAGAGTTTAAACCCAAACCTGACAAAAAATAATTTAGGGCCACACCTGGAAGTCAGTGTCCTCAAAACTACAACCACAGAAGGGAATAAGTGGAGATGGAGGGGCAAAGACAATTAAAGTCCAACCCCTTCTGAAAAGCAGAGGCAGCTCTCTTGGCTTCATGGGCCACGCTCTAGGCCTTTCTGCATTTGACATGCTAAGAAAGAAGAAAAAAAAGGAAAGAAAAAAAACTCCCAACCCAATGAATTTGGGTAGTAATAGGCTTATAATAGTGCACTGACTACGTCCCAAAATGACCATCCAGGAAACAAAATATTAAAAGATGATATTAAATGTACTTCAGCATCAGTGCACTGCTGAATCAAGTCGAAAAGTATCATATCCACAATGAAAACAAACTCCAAAAACTGTATCCCTACACCTTCTTATAATAATATTAAAAGGTAATAATTTAAAAGAGCAAGCAAGAAACCAAATTGATTTTAACACTATTTTGTATTTTAAAATATAAAACACTATATATGAAAACATTTATTGAGGTGTTTTTTAAAAATTTCTTCTCTTATGTGAAGTAAGTGTGCACTGTAAATGTCAGAGAAACAAAAACTGAAACAGTCCACTGTACATTCCTGGAAATGAACTTCAAAGCACATCTGGTTTACATTTAACTAGTTATGTCATTGGAAACACAAACTAAACCACGGAGCTTGTAGTAAAAATCTCAACTTCCACAGACTCTGCAGCCTCAAACAAGTCTCCCCCTCCTCACAACAAACTGATAAAAAATTTCAATCAAACTATAAACAAAAACAGTGATGGGTTTTGTTGTTTCTTCAGAATCAATGATGAGAGTTATACTAAAAATATACTGGTGAGTAATAAGCATCAGAGCATTTGCAGTGCTCAAGACAGAGCTCCTGACTACAGAAGGTTTTTACAACTGGTGAACTTGTAACTCCAAACCAATTTACGAGAAACAGAATTTGGGCAGAGAACGAATAATTTCTTCTCTATTGCCAACCCAACATTACTTCTGTCTACTCAACATGAGTAAAAACGCAATACATTTAATAGGTTTCACACACACTTTTACACAAAACTCCTCCTGACCAGCTTTTTAACCTCCCTGGCTAAATATAAACATCAATCTAACTACAAGATTCAAGATGTATTAATATTAATAGTATTATTACCATTAAAAATAAATCCAAGTTTGCGGTTTGAAAATATAGACATATTTTATTTCAATAATATTGGCTAGGTTGTTTGCATTCTAGATTCTCATCCATCCTGGCTTCTCACCTAGGTAGTGAACACCTCCCCTTATCATGCTGTATCAACTTTTCTGTCTAGAAGATTCCTTCAGAAATATGTAATTAAAGGCACGTAGCACACTCTTTTCACAGATAGAAGTCTCCCAGTGCACAGAAACTAATCATACTGACAGACCCTGAAGCATAAATTCCTGCACACTGTGGGTAGATAGGCACTGAGACAACTTGGCACAGAAAGCTCTATAAATCCATGGGGGTTGGCACAAGAAAAGCCCTACTCTGAACAAGTGCTACCAATTTGCAACACACAAAAAGAGCAGAACTAACTTTTAAAGGTGAAACCCACGTGCAATAAAATGTAAAGGAATATAATTTCTTTTTTATAGAATGGGTGAAGATGTTTTGTATAGAACATGTGAATGATTTGATACTGCCAGAATTTAAAACATTTCCACTTTCCTTTCTATATTTTTGCTTAGCTGTATGGCAGTAACTTCTGTCAGATCAATAACAACAACCAGCTGAGGACAATAATTTCTTCCACCACTGCAGAAAAATCTGTGTGATTACACTGATTCATATAGTAAGTGTTTGCAACAAAGAACTATAGCTTCCCCATCACTCACTGAAATGCAAAACTATTTACTATAAAAACTTCCTAATGATTACAAACACTGAGATTTACAGATTATGGAACCAAACAAAAAATAAAGGAAGAGACCAGTAAAATTCGACTACCCCGTACTAATCAAGAGTTGGCACATAAGCTAATGCTTCCAATTTTACTTTTTTTTGTATAGCTTTTCTTATACATATATTTTTAATAATTGAAACTCCTCATTAGTTTATCCTACGTGACATTTTTGTTGCTTTAACATCTGTGTTAAATAGCAACGTAAGAAAGCAATTTTGATTGCACTGTAAAAATAAAGGATAATTTTAGTATTACTAGGCAGTAATACCCAGATCCTGGAATGCATTACAGATAACAGAATGTGATCTAGAATTAACCGTCACCACAGACTGAGGGGAGAGAAGGAAGGAGAAAAGAAAAAAAGAGACTCTGTGATGAAAATAAATGCATTTCCCTAAATGGCAGACATGGTGTTTCTCCTATATAATCAAAGGCAAACACATATTCCTCTTTATTACAGTTTAAAAATATTTTAGCTAAGGAAAGGAAAACACTTTCATACAAAAATGAACTGATTACTTTGAAAGAAATTCAACACGCTAAAAAATTACTGCAGAGGATTAACAAGAGCAACGTGAAGATTTATTTTCGCAATGTCTCAGTTCCCTCTTTTGCCCTGGTATCCGGCAGCACCCCGAGCCTGTCGCGACGGCCTCGCCCCAGGGCCACACGGCGAGGCGGGGCGCAGCTCACCTTCGCAGGTGTCCGTGTCGGCGCTGAACACGTATCCCCGCGGGCAGGAGCAGCTGTAGCTGCCCGGGGCGTTGCGGCACAGCCCGTTGTCACACAGCAGCCCGTTCACGGAGCACTCGTCCACGTCTGCGGAGAGACGGGGCAGGCAGTGAGCAGCACGGCCCTCCTCACCGCCACGGGCACGGACAGCACCGCTCTGCTGCCCCGGCGGCCTCCTGGAACAGCGGCCAAGCCAGCAGAAAACCCCAGCTCTTTGTTTTCAAAGCTCTGATTTATTTTCAGGTTTTCACTGCGAAAGCTGCTATTCTGCCTTTAAAGCTGCTTGTTTCTTTTTCACGAGCAAGCTCGAAAAATAGTTCATGGTTAGTCTTAAAAGAGTAATTCCGCTTTCCTGCAGTGACCTTGGCATCCTTGTCAATTGCATGACTACACCATATAAATTCATGAAGGTCTATTTGCTTTGAAAACAGTATTTTAATTGTTTTTTTTTAACACAAAAAGCAGCAGTGTGTTAATTATTGTTCTAACCCTGTTTTATAGGCAAAACCAGGTTTTTATGGTTTTTTATCCATGTTTTTTATCCATGCTTTTTATCCATGAGGTAGATTAAAGCCTATACTGTACAGTTCATGTATGGCAGCCATCTCAAGAGTACCTACCCTTCAGAAATACATTGTATTTAAAAAAACACTATGATTAAGAGCAGGACATCAAGCACACTGACTAGGAAAATCCCATAAATTAACATAATTCCCTGAACTCCTTTTGAACTAACTGAAAATAAATAAAAAGTAATGAGTCTTCCTCATTGCCTTATTATTCATTCTTTAAAAGAAAAAAAAAAAAATTAAGCCCTTTCCTTTAATGCCCATCACACGTCACAAATACTTAAGCATATGGAAGAATACTGATAGGATAAATCATGATTAACCTGACACTTTATCCTGCTTCAAGGGGTCTCCTCTATATTGACTGCATGACTTTCCAAACCTATTACTGCAACTGAAGTCTTAAATCTAATAGATTTTTAAGGAATTTTTAAGTTTAAAAATAAAGAAAAAAGAAAGATGCAATATAATTACAACCTGGAGAATTTGGGGTTCCCAGCTACTTTAGATTTTCCAAACTGTGCTTATAAATTCCTTTAGGATTCAGACAACAAAGCCTAAATTTTCCCAGATAATGAATCAAAGATTTAAGTTTGGCAGCATAAACAAAAAAAAGAGCTCTTCTAAACTAACCTGTCCTTAATCTAACTTCATCTGATTTCTACTAAGGAAAGGAGGATGGATTTGTAATTTGTAATTGTAATTTTCAAGAGCAGTTTTGAGCTTGTTGTGATAAATTCCTTTAATCCAAACTGTGCAGTGTGAAGAATGTATTATTTCCTTAGAATCTCACAGAATAACTTCAGATTTGAACTGTAATCTATTGTGATATGCTCTGTGAAAACACAGAACAATATCACTCATGCTTGAAACCCACTCAGACCTGACAAAAATATTTTCTGCATTCTGACTGATAAGCATTTTTATTTCCAGGCAGCTCATAATCTGTATCGTTAATTAAAATATTTCAACCTTTAATCTGAGTGTTCATATTTAAATTCTTGTATGCAAAAATTCTGCCTAAGAATAAATGCATCCTCACATTCAGTAAGATACATTTAAAGTTATTACAAAGACATATACCTTTAGTAGCACTTACATAATCCCAAGTGTAACTAGATAAAATCCCTTCCCATAAAACCCACCTGGACAACAAATATTATGTGAAGCATTTTTTTAAAAATCACCAATAGTTTTTCTGCAGTAGTGCCTTTTCTGCCTAAAGGCTATATTTAGGTTATGTTTAGGGCTTTAGGAAGTTATTATCTGTAAAATTCCTTAAATCAAGCAGAAGAAAGGAAACACTTTTCTTGCTTTTGTTTACTTTGCATCACTAGGAAGGAATGTTTGCTATGAAAACTACACCCCAGCTATACAGTCTAGGTTTTCCCCACCAAAAATGGTGGAGTTTTTTTGAGCACAAATGGTAGTGATAGGTCAGTAAATCTTTAAGTGCAGAGAGAAGTAATTCCCCCAAATAAACACAGTACTTAAGGATAATACTTTAGATTTCCTAATGGTTTCAAAGAGATTTCCATTAGTTTTTAATCTAAACAAATTTCAGCTTTCTGCTTAAAATTACAAGGTTATAAGCAATATTATTGCACAATGCACTTGTGGTATAACACACACAAGTGCATTGTACGTAAGAATTGGGATGTAAAAATTCCCAGAAAAAAAACCCCACTGGATTTCATATATGGCCATGAGTAATAAAATTAAATAGACAGAGAGTGAAATGTATATCACAAGTATTTTCTGACAGAGGTTCCTAAACACTTGCAGAAAACGTATCTAGATGCGTCAACAACTGCTTGGTATAAATCCAAACCAAACTACAAATGACAATTACAAGTTTCTGAAGTGAATCTTTCCCGTGTGCTGGTGATCTGAAATTCTGAAAAATAAAAAAGTAGCTGTTACACTGTTCAGAAGTAATTTATGGAAACCTAAGAGGGGACCACTGCTTCCTTCACGGGCTTAAGCTTTCAGAAATTAGAGGACCATAACCATGCAGCAATCCATTCTGCTATCCTTGTGCAACTTAGGGATATAATGAATTATTGCACACTGCACAGACTGTATACATAGGCCACCAGTTGTCATTCAGTATGAAAAAGACAGCTAAGTGTTACATTTCATTATGCAAAATCGTGGCCTTCAGCTCTTGACAAATCATCTTCCAGCTTCGAAAGGGCCACATTTTAGGTGGTCTTGACAAATGTTAATACATGAAAACAACACAAACTGATCCATGCTCTTGGTAAGATGAATTCCTAACCTGCAATGTTACCTCCTGCTTGCACTTCCCAAACAGGAACACTGTCCCACCAAATGACAGGAAAATAGACCAGTAAGAATAATAACTATGCAGTGATTGAGAAAATCAGTTCTGATACAGATTTTTTTTGTTTTCACTGTAGCTTTCAGAAGTGGATGTCATGCAGCCGAAATTCTGTCAAGTCAAATTGGCATCAGTGTAGTGATAAATAATTCAACCATAAGAAAACCACGAACAACTCACCCACACAATTTGTTCCGGAAGGACCAGGCTCGTAGCCACTGTTGCAGTTACAGCGATAGCTGCCACGTAGGTTTTCACAGATGCCATTGGAGCAGATGTCAGGGTCCAGAGCACACTCATTAATGTCTGTATTAACACGACACAGAGGGTAATCAGATACCGAAAGCCATGACAAACCTGTTCCTGTGACAGGAGTGGGCAACATCTGACTCACCAAATTTGGGGCAGTCCTTCAGAGCCAAGGTACAGCACAGCTGAAGCCGGAAGGCTGAAAGTGTTTATCCCCCTTTCTCTGACACTAGTGAGGCTGAACTTGGAACACTGTGTCCAGTTTTGGGCCACTTCACGAAGTTCACATGGACCCACTCCTCAAACCTCCCAAAGTACCTACAGAAGCCTGTCATATTCTTGACACTCACTGCCAAACTCAGCTCCACTGTGCCCTAGCTTTCCCAATCCCATGCCTACACACCTGGACAGCTTTCCCATATCCTTCCAAAGGAATCTTCCCTGGTTCCACTGACTATGCATTTCCTTCTCACACTTCAGTTTCATCAGGAGGTCCTTACTCAGCCGTGCTGGTCTTTTGCCTTCCTTGCCTGATCTCTAACACGTGTGAACTGAGAGCTTCTGTGATCTCAGGAAAACATCCTCAAAGCTCAGTTCTGCTTCTTGAACCCTGAGGTCAGTTTCCCAGGGAATCCCACCCACTAATGCCTTAAACAACTGAAAGTTCATTCTCATAAAATTCAGGGTGCTGGCTTTACTCTTCACCTGGCCCACATCCCTCAAGGGTATGAGTTCCACCAGGGCATGACCACTGCAGCACAGGCTGCCATCAGTCTTGACATCACTGATTAGGTCATCTGTGGTCCAGTAACACTTCTGCTCTGCTTAAACTATCACCTGGATTAAGAAATCATCTTCAGTGGGCTCCAAGAATCTCCTGGACTACACACAGCTCAGTGTCAGTGTGACTGAATTTCCCCAGCAGGATCCCCCAGCCTGATGTGTAAGAAGAAGCTGAACGGACTTGTTCAGCTGGAAAGAGGGAATATCAGAGGGACATCTAACAGCAGTTCTCTCATCTCAGTAGATGGTTACGGAGAAGATGGAGCCAGGCTCCTCTTTGAGGTGCACAATGACATGGCAACAGACAACAGTTACAAGATACTATGAGGAAAATTTAAATTAAACACCAGGAAAACAATTCTTCACCATCAGTGTGGTTTAGCACTAGAGCAAGCTGACCAGAGAAGCTACGGGAACTCCATCCCTGGAGATTTTCAAAATTCCACCAGGCAAGACCTTGAGAAACTGTGATGATAACCCTGCTCTGAGCAGAAGGATGGGTTGGATGATGTCCAGATATCCTTTCCAGCCTAAATCGACAGGGAACTGTGTGTTTGTAATGAAAATTTCATGCAAAATATATCTAGCCTGTGCACTCAGTACCTGTGGTTTTGGGACCTAGGTGAGAAGTTATGTATTATTAGGTGACACAAATACTTTTCCTAATACAGAAGTAATGCATAGGTCAAAACTACAGTATATTCAGTCTTAGAAGAAGTTGTTGGAAGTTTATAATTTTTCTCACATAGACAGAACAGGATGATGGATGAGTTATATTCCCTGAATTTACAGTCCCATATAAAATTTCTGCTGTAGTTGGAAAATTCCAAAATATTCATATGAACTACAAGAAAAGGAACAGACTAATTTTAATACTTTTTGCCCCTGAGGAAAAGAGGAGTTTTCAATATTTTCTTTCTTACCATATGGTAAGCCCATTACTTTAAATAGTTCCTTTCGCAAACCTTGGAAGAAACAGAAGGGGTGCTCGCCTAGCTGTGATTTCATAAAATGTTTGTTTTATACTTGTAGCACTCAACTTTTTGTAGAGAACGTTTCCTCTTTAATCACAGTGCAGTTTAGATAATGATTTACATTTAATCAGATATGCATTTGGAAAAACCATGCTTTCCCTGGATAAAACTCAATGCTCTGAGACACCTGAAAATTTCATAAGAAAATACGATTTAGCATAATACTTCACATTTATACTCTCTTTAGAGCAGAATGTATTCTGCATCTCACTAGACATGTTTGAATCTTGGGGACAAGCCACACAAGCAGTGATAGGAGCAGCAGCATGAAAATTGGCTGCAATGTTGCTGCACGAGATGTACAGAGAATACTGTTTCCTCTAGAAACCTAGACAAAGAAGGACTTTAGTTGAGACACGAACCCCTCAGAGATTATAGTGTTAATCGTTCATTCAGTAGAGGCCACAACTGCTTTTTTGTTTTAATGAAAAATTGTATTTTCCATGTATCCAAAAGAACACACAACCTCCCTAACACACTACATGCAAATTCTCATGGTAGCATGCTGCTTGTACAACAGTATTATGGAACACAGACTTTATTTCTACATGAGATTTAGAGATTCTTCAATGGACCTTGTATAACTCACTGGAAAGTAAACTGAGAGGATTTATAAATTCCATGGATTGCAAATTACTCACAAGCTTGCAACATGTTCAGCAATGAAGAAAAAAATATGCAGATACAGTACTGAACAAAAAGATAATCTCTTTTATTATTGCACTATTTTTAAAAGTTATTTAGGCTATTTTTTAATATAATTATGGGAGTTCTCATCCTGTTCCTGCTGAATAGAATAGGAGCTTTAATGCTGACATGGATAATTATTAACACATCAGATAAATACCTAGCAATAAATTTGTGTTCCAGTGTTCCCCTATTCCTTCTTCAAAACATTTTACCTATCTGGCAGCTGCAACATGCTTTGCCCCTGCTTCAGGTCTGCCTCAGTTATTATTTTTTAAAATCCCTCTCTCTGGGGTACTAGAAGAAGGATCTGGAACTTTACAGTTCCCAGTACTAAAATCAAGTGGTCACTTTCAGGACTGTTTTTCATAGGGATGTGTTTTTTTCAGTAAGCTCCTTTCCAGTTCTTAACTCGACAGAGAAATAATCTGTCCATGGGAATGATCCATCAGTGAACACTGGACTAGAGTGAAAAACTGCTCTGTTACTATCCCAGCTGATTGAAAATCAGCTGCAAATGCAAGTGACTCCTGTAATTCCCCAGATGAGGGAGAGCTGTTTTGTGCTTAATCTCTAATCTAAAAACAGTAGATTATAGGTCAAAACTTTAAAACAGATTACATTTTTTTCTTGTCAGGGTCAAGCAAAATCTTTTCTTTGGACAACATTTAAATATTGTACTTTAAGAATTAAAATACTAAAATCAGTATATTAATCTTGAGGTAAAAAACTCCACTCTAGAATGTTATAGAAAAATACAATTCTGAGTATGGTGGATTTTTTAACCTTGAATCATATATATTAAAGAAAATGTGCAACTTACCTCGTCCATCAACAGTAATACCTATTCCACTGCTGCACAGGCCATGGAACTCAGCTGCTCAATGGAGGTGCAGATGTTGGGGAAAAGATGTTATTTTCCAGTATTTCACCCTCTTTCATCCTAAACTAAACCCACTTGGCTATTTTCAAACTAACATTTCTACAATGTAGCTAATGAAATGCCAGTGTTCAAATGAAATAGCTATTTATAGATAATTTAGTTAAATTTGTCAAGTAGCACCCATCCTGAACTTTTATATATATACAAACCCAAGATTAGATGACAAGAGTTAAACACTCAGGTGATTTCTTCACAGTCTTGACACTACTGTCCTCTCAAGTTATTGCTTTCAATCATAACACCAGTTTTACTTGTTTTTTTCCAGTTTTCTGCTGCTTCAAAAATCAACACTGAATGGAAATTCTGTCCAAGATGCATCACCTCAGCTCTATATTCAAGAGAACTTTTTTTTAAATCAATCCCCAGGTTTTCTTGAAGAACTGATTCTTTTAAAATGAGATACAGATTTCTAAAAATAAAACAGGCTGCTCTTTTAAAAGGAATTGATTGGACCAGGAAATTTACAGATTCATTGGAGAACTCTGCTTATTCTCTTTCAAGTGTTATTACTTATAGCAAACAATTCAGGAACCCAGCTTCATCCATATGTACCCTATGCAC
This sequence comes from Atrichornis clamosus, assembly GCA_013400975.1. Taxonomy (NCBI): domain Eukaryota; kingdom Metazoa; phylum Chordata; class Aves; order Passeriformes; family Menuridae; genus Atrichornis; species Atrichornis clamosus. The sequence goes on along the minus strand of WBMZ01010696.1, from coordinate 24,029 downwards.
TTTTCTTTAAGGCATGAAATAGATCAACAATGTGATCTCAACAAATTTTTTTTTTTTTATCTGTCTGTTCACTGTACTATTCAAAGAAACATAAAATTTCACCTGAGTTTTTAGCAGGGCAGGGATGACAAGGCTCTCCAAAACCATAGTCAGGGTTGGCACAGCAACATTCAGACTTTGTCACAGCACCAGGGAAAGGACGGACACACAGCCCTTTTCTGATGCCCCCATAGCACGTGCTACGCATGTGGGTATCTAAAAATAAAGGGACAAGGGAGGAAATAATTATTTCCTTAGGCTGAGAGGGAAATGTATGCATACTATCCCAACAAAAGCTAAAAAAAGACCTTTCTTTGTCAACGAAATGGTAACCCTGGCTACATCTGCATTGCCTTGCTACAATAACCCTGCTGGCACTAAGGCCAATTCTCAACATGGGTACCTCCTGCAGCTTTCTGCAGAGCACTTTAAAACCATCCAAACTAGGCTCTCATGAGTAAATTTAAAAGCATTCCACACACTGGACCCAGCAAGGACAACCCACACGCCGAAGCAGCGCCGTAAATCCATCCACACCCATCTCAACAAGCACAGGATGGCTTGGATCAGATTCAGTGGTGGCTAATTTTTCCCTTTGAAAAGTACCACAGCCATAAATCGGACATGAAGATTTCTCATTTACTTCCAAAATGGTTCTTCAGGTGGGATAACTCACCAGGGCTGGTAATATGGGAGAACACCTGCTACTGAAAGAAGGAGCATAATCTTCAGTTGTATTTACAAGTTATGGGCAGAAATGCAATTTTAGCAGACTGTTCAGAACAGCATTTATGTGACATGACGATCTTGATAGGTTTATATGTAAACTGGCACCAGTGCTGGATTAGCACACCAAAGAGGCCCTGAAATCTGGCTGGTAACAGAAATTTACCAAGTTTTACACAAAATTAGGCCGTGAGGAAGGCAGCACTGCTGCCTAGAGCATAAGAAACTTCTAGGTGTTTGTGATTAAAAACCTACTCTGGAAGTTACAGTGCCATCCTTGGGGAGAGGGCTGGAAATGATGGCCAGGATAAACCACCACTTATACAAACAAAACACCACTTATACAAACAAAACACATAATACCTGGAAGGTCTTCAGCCTCAAAAATCATGCCAAAAAGGATGGCAGAAAAATTACACAGGTCAGCTATACCCCTGTGGGACTCACCCTGTGCATAGAGCCAGTCTTACAGCTGATTTAATAACATAAATCAATTTCAGAGCCTTGACCACTAGGATGCAGTAAGAAGCATCTTCCAAGGCCGACCTACCTTTGCAGGTATAATCATCTGCTATACTTATTCAAGAACTATGATAATGTCTCTGAGACTGCTTTTTATGCATCTTGCTTTGCGTTTCTTTGGTTGTTCTTTTCATTTGTTCTTTGGTTGTTCTTTCCAGAGTTCAATGCCATTTTCATGTTTGCTTATAGGATAGTATTAGAAATCTTTTAACAAGCATGTGATTGGACAGACCTAAAAATGTGTGGTTGAGAAGTCAAGATAAAGATAGAGTAAATAGCCTTTACTTTTGACTCCTATAATTCTACAGACACTTTTGGATCTATAGAAATATAGCTTTGTTTCAGGTATCTTTATGAGCCAGGACAGAACATGGCTTTAATTTATGCTCCTCATCAGTCTCCCAGTAAAACCACCATACATTGTGGCCTGGACATGAGCCTGAATGGACTCAGAAGCTGAAATGGGTTTGAGGGAATCCAGTTACTTACTTGAAGTACGACCCCAAAACAACACAGAAAAATTGCATGAAAATTTTTACAGTGAATGTTGAATATCCAATGCCAATCCAAATAAGAACTGGCAATTCCTTACGTGTTCTGTCGGCTCTTTGAGTGTTGTAAGCTGGCTCCTGTAAAACAGTATTGCCTGTACATAAATGTTTTCTCTTGCTTTTGGTAACCCATGGAACAGATAGTTCTGGAGCACAGCTAAGTATGTCCTAGATTTTAGAATTTTTTTCCCTGCCAAGAGTAAAGGTGAAGCCAGTACAATTTGCTTGCACTTGACATCAGGAAAAGATTATGATGCTTGAAAACAGTCAAGGACTTTGGCACAAGAAATGTCTGTTCACGTACTTTGCAAAATAATTAACTGCATCACGTCCCTTCCCTCCACCTCAAACAAGTCCAGTTGCCACTCTGACAAGTCCTGCCATGAATAAAGGGGCTTCCATCACTGCCCTGTCACAGAAGGGGAGGCCTCCCCCTGGCCTTGTGTCTGGGAGAGGATGGAGAAGCAAACCAAGGGAAGGAAAAGGCATCAAGGGAAATTGGATGGCGGATAAAAGATAGCAAAGTGTGAAGGAAATACTCTGTAGGAAGGTCTACAAGGGTGTGAAGTGTGAGAAGCAGCTGGAGGAAACTACAGATGTACTGAACAATAAGAAGAGAGCAAGTGCTTCAACAAACATCAGTGTTTTTATAGAAGCAGCACAGAGAACGTGGGGACAATTGCATGACCAGTCACAGAAAAACAGTCTGATCTACAGAGCCAGTGATGCACTAAGCCTGTGAAGGATGAAGAACCAAGGTGGCTCCCCCAAAAGCAAAGTAGCAATGGTGTAACAGGAAGAATGTGCCCCTTGGGTTGTGCTACCTGTACCAGCACAAGTGAGAAGGACAGACATTATTGATGATGTTTCAATTGCTGCAGGCACCTCACCAAGCTAAGGTTCTCCATATCACCTTACTGATGAACCTGTGCTGCTACCCATGTTCAGTTTGATCAGCCTTTGGCTACTAATTTCAGAGCACTAAGAACTTATTTTATGCCCTGGATCAGAAATTAGCATTGCTGCTACTGTAATTCTCTACTTGTTTGTTGGACACTCCACTATTTCCCAAGGCATGTCACTTCTAGACTCTTACATTTTGCAGTGCAGCACCTCAACATCTACAAAAGTTATCATCACCCTATTTATGGTCAACATCATGTGGACATGGAGTTGACCTACACTCAGGGACAGTCACTGCACCCATCAAATCATGCTTATGACAGGCACTTTCAGCTATGGCTCTGCAAGATTACCAGGGCAAAATAAAGCTTGGCTACCTTGCCCTGGGTGACTATGGCTCTGGGCAGAGATAATTAGAATCACCCAGCAGAGAACAAACAGTGCAGTGTGAAACCACAGCTCAGCACAAGTTCTGAGGTGATGCACAGACACACTCACAGAGCCAGATGAGGTATCCAAGCATGGAGCTGCAGCTGGAAGTACAGCCAAACCTGAAAAGCCTGCAAATAGCAGAAGTTTGGCTCCAAGTATTTATCTAGCTGTTCCATGATTCTGTTACTGTTCCTCTTCCAAGCATTTGTTTCCCCTTGCTGTACTTTTTTCAAGCTTGTGTAACATTTTGTGATGGACTGAGCCATACTTACCAATACTAAGTAAACCAGCAATTTTTACTATGAAAACTCCCACCAGGATCAATATCATTATTCAGCAGTAAAATACACCTCAAACAAAGAGGGAGACAACTGGACTGTGGGCTCCTTGATTTTATGTTGCTTGTAGTTACCTAGCACACTTGTAGGAATACTCTTAAAAGAGGCCCAATTTAACTTATTAATTTCCAAACAACAAATACTCTTCTAGCAGCCAGAATGTTTGAAAAGCAATATTTAGCTCATGCAGTACCTGAGACAGAACAGCCAGGCAGAATTTGTGTAGTTAACACAGCATGTGGATTATATATAAACACACACATACATACAACTCTGAACAGTGGATTGGCTTGGAAATTCTGTTCTAAAGTTCATATACGAGGATATTTTTGTTGTGCAATATTTGAAATTTCCAGTATTACTTTATAGCTGGAATAATTACATCATCTTTTTATAATGAATTTTCCAACTAGATCATGATTTTTTGTCCTATTAAGGATATTTCCAGGTGCAAAACATAAGCATTTATGGTAAACCTTAAAGCTGTGTAACATATGGAGCTGAACAGTTTCAAATAAATGGTGTTCACAAATGATGGCCAACTTGTGATGTCTTTAGCTTCTAGAACTGTGGCAACATTAGGTAAATGAAAGCACAGAAAATTGATTCTTTGCAGCTGTATCACTGACAGGGGTAAAGATGAGGCCAACTTGGAGCACGAGAAAGGTACTGAACAGCCTGTACTCAAATCTGGCTTTGTAGGTGTGCCACTAAGCAGTGAAATTCCAATATTTAAAGCAGTACACCAAGCCTTTTCTCATTTTTTAACTTTTCACTGCTTTTCTCCAAACTTTTAGTAAACCAGAAAAAAACAACTTGGCTACTATATAGGAGGAAGCACAATTTGCTTTTGTTGGTTCAATCTTTAGTACAGTTTTGCTTACTAGAACATCTGATTTATTTAAAACAACAAATATTTGGGTTCCAACTGAGAGACTGAGAACATGTTTTAGGTTTTTTGGAGCTCATTTTTTTAAGCCACTCTCAGTTTTTACCACACATTTTTTAAACTGCAGTGGTAACAGAAGGGGGCTAGACTGTGCTGGAACTTGGTAGAAACACTTGCCCTAGATTTTGTTTAAAATAATTTCTAACTTTTGCACCCTCTGGAATGTTATTTTAAAAGAACTGATAACAGCAACACGAGGATGTAGTATGTCACATCCCTTTTGTGCCAGATAACCCCCAAACACAGCGATGCAGTCTGTCTTTCCTTTATCTGGAAACATGCAGATAAGACAAAGGCAGGCACGACATCCATGCATCCATCAGCAGGAACAGTCACAGCACTGATCAACAAATATGACTACTGCAGCCTTTGGTCACTAGCATGCCTGGTAATAGACACATGCATGAGCTGGGAGAGGAGAAATTTAGGGGATAGAGAACTGATGTTCTGATATGCAGAGGGGGAAAAAGATGGTGTCTCCTGTGGATTAAATTCCTTTAAGGAACTTTACGGCATTGCAGTCCCAAGTACACACAGTACCATAACTCTCAGAAATTATTGTAAAATATGTATTCCTCTCCCACCTCCTCATCAGCAATCAGTAGAAAACAAGGGATTCAATGTATCTTGCTTTCCACACTTCTTTAATTCTTCACCAGCTTGAAAATCACCCATTTTCTCCCCACAAGCTCCCTGAAGCTATGCTAGAACTCCTGGCAGAGCTGAGTGAACAGTCTCTTAAATGCCAGTACCACTGAGGGCATGAGAGGCTACAGTTCAGATTTCATGGCAAAATATTATTCAGCATCAGACTAGAAAGGGTATGCCTTAAAAACAAAAAAGAGATGCCAGGAAGAGTAAGCACTCTAAGTTTAAGGTAAACTAGAGGTGGTGCCTCCCCAATTCCACAGCGGAAATCAACTTTCTTGTCTTTTAACACTAGGTTTAAGGGATTGCATCATGCAACACTTACAAGTGATTATTATTAATGATATTTGAATTCACAGAAACAAATGTATCTAGTTTTTACTAGCTCTCTTACTAGGGCTTTTTCTTTTTTAACACTATGGTATAGGGACAATGGAATCAGAGAATCATGGAATGGTTTGGGCTGGAAGGGACCTTAAAGATCATCTAATTCTACCCCCTGCCATGGGCAGGGACACCTTACACTATCCCAGGTTGCTCCCATCCAACCTGGCCTTGGACACTTCCAGGAATGGGGCAGCCACAGCTGCTCTGGGCACCCTGTGCCAGGAACTCATCACCCATCATAGCCAAGAATCTTTTTCTAAATGGTCACAGCCCCAAACCCACCAGAGTTCAAAGAACATTTGGACAAGGCACAGGGTGGATTGTTGGGGTGCCCTGTGCAGGGCCAGGAGTTGGACTTAATGATCCTCATGGGTCCCTCCCAGCTCAGGATATTCTATGACTCTATGAATATAAATATGAATATACATAGATATACACACGCATGCACATGAACACAGACACACTCTGTGGCCTGATGTCAACATCATCTAGAAGGATGTCATCTGATGCATTTAATCTGATAATTAATTAATCTGAAAATTTCACTTGCTTTTGTATGAAGAAAAAAACCAAATCTCACTTACCTACACACACACGACCATCAACTCCTACCACCAAGCCAGGTGGGCAATCACACCGAAATGAGCCTTCAGTATTTATGCAATGACCATTCATGCAAATTCCTGATGTCTGGCACTCATCAATGTCTAAGAAGAGGCAAGAAAATTCAGCAATCTATTTGCTGTTTTTAAGCAAGATTACAGCTAATAGTTTCAGAACATTATCAAATGACTTTATGCTAGCAGATGAAACACCACAATATCGTCGTTTCATTGCTAATAAAAATTTAATCTTGGAATAATGGAAATTCCAGCTGCACAAACAAACCAGAAAAACCCAAAACATGCAGAAGAAGGATTAGAGGTACTTCGTGTTCTACATTAAGCAAAATTAATGATGAATTTTCCCCTTTGCTCACCCCATAACTTTGCTTTCAAGTGTGGCTAAGGAGCACTAAACACAAAATATCCTTATGATGGTGAATTTTAATTTCAAAGAACTTTTAAGTGGTCATCGATTTCTAAGACAACAGCACAATAGCACGTAATTAAGAAAAGCACAACTAATAGAAATGGTTCAACTCCTTATCAGAAAACTAATAATTTAGATGATTTACTAGAAGTGACTCAAGCCCAAACCTACCTGTATGGGCAGCAACAGGTATCTTCAATTAATCTGCTCAAACTGAAGTTAATCAGACTGTATTCTTAAAATGTTTAATAGAACTTTTTAGTGGTTATGCTTTAAAATGTTTATGATGCCGTGTGGCAACTACAATGTTTCAAGTGTTATTCACTCTGAATTACCAGAATAATGACATGGAAAACGTGTGTGTGCACAGTCATCAATGTAAAATCTTTTAAACCTTTTAAATTTACCATGCTGCTGCTCACTTTACCATTTCATGAAAGGCCTGAATAATTTGATGCATTTACAATGCTCCAAGACTTCTCAAAAGCTAATTGTTGTAGCGTTCACAATACTATTAAATAGCTCTTTCTGTAAATTAAGGATCTGTTTCTAACCCAGGCAGTTTGAGAAATCTAATGTAATGAGTAGCAAGATATTATATGACATTGAATCAATTGATGTGATCAGATTATCCTTTCTGCATGAATGAAAAGACAGGAAAAGCCATTTTCAATCAATATCCCCCAGGTTTTACATACCAGTACAGTAACGTCCATTTGGAGCCAGAACAAATCCAGGTTTACAGATGCATTTAAAACTCCCATCTTCATTTATGCACATCCCATTTAAGCACATGTTTGTAGTGGCACACTCATCATGGTCTACAAAATATTGCCAAGAAAACTGCTTATAGTTTCTCACCTTCCAGGAGATGACAGAGTGAAAATAAACAATCGGGACTGGTGTGGCATATTCCTCCCCCTGAAGATTGACTTCTCCAGTACCTGGAGAGTTTTCACTCTATAGACAAAGCAGCAAATCTTTTTCATGTTGTGGCCAGTTGCTTTGCATATTTGAGCAGACTGTGTATGAAAGAACAGGGTGTGTCTTTTATTCATACCTGAGAGGACACCAAGCTTCCATGGCCTGAGAGAATTAAGCTTGTTGTTTATCTAGGAGGGGATTTTTTTTACATAGTGCTGGCAAAATTAAAAACAGGTATTTCTTCAGCAATGCTGATAAATGAAGCATTTGCTATAAAGCTATAGGGAAAATATTATTCCTAGGACTCTTGAGGAAAGGTGTAGCTTCAAAAACAAAAATTATCTCAGATTTTCTTTGAAATCACACGGTGCTATACAGTAACTATTTGAAAGAAGGGCCTCTACATTGGCCACATTATTTCCAGATAGATAAAGCTTAACGATCCTTACCTGCAGTACGAAGTACAGTTTCTAGGACCAACAAGCTAATGCCTGCCCTGTTCTTTAGAAGGGTTCTTACCCACACAATTTTTTCCGTTTGTAGTCAGTTCAAACCCGGCATTGCAGATACACTGGAAGCTTCCTTCAGTGTTGACACACCGCCCGTTTTTACAAAGAACGCCATTCTGAACGCACTCATCGATGTCTAAGGGGAAAGAAAGAAAACAAAACGAACAAACAAACAAAACCCTACACAAATGTACAACTGCGGTAAGATAAAAATGTGTATAGCGACAATTGTTAGTTTGAAAAATAATGGCATGCTATTTAAATATTGCTGAGAAAAAAAATCCAAAGGTAAGTTAAGAATTTATTCTCATTGCACCAGGGAAAAATATTTTTCCAGACATGTAGAATAAATGATACATTTTGTGATGCTTAGCAATCACTTCATGAATACCTTAAAAACATACTCACACATTCATCTGCATGCATACATAAATAAGCACCTGTCATTCTTTTTTTCTTTTTGTTTTTTTTTTTTTTTAGAACTCCTGTCTGGGAAATTCTGTGGCCAGGTGATGGATATTCCAGAATAATGGATAAATATCAAAAGACAACAACAGAACAATTGAGGTGGCAGCCCAGAACGAGCGTGCCAATTGATTTAACATTGGGATTTACTGACACTGCACTCCTACTTTTTGAATTCCAGTGGAATCTGATGCCAGGGGTCAGCACACCTGCAATGCCAGCAGACACGGAGCAGTTTTCTTACCAATGCAGGCTTGCTTGGTAGGAGTTCTCTGGAAACCCACGTGGCACTTGCAGTAATAGGAACCAGGTGTGTTGACACAGTCTCCATTAGAGCAGGGGTTTGATGTGCATTCATCAACATCTGCTGGCAGCACAGAGAAGCATTAGTGGCTTCAGAGAGTCTATAACTTTTTTTTTTTCCAAGTCTAGAAGCTTCTAAGTGAAAAAGATGGTAACTAACAGTCAAAGGCTAAATACTAAAGCTTGTTCTTGGTGCAGAATCATTACTTTGCTAAGAACATAGGGCTGTTCTTAGTTCAGGCAGGCATTTCTAAGGAGTGAAATGGCACTACATCATTTGTAAGCATCCTGAGAGACAAAAGAAAAAAAATCTACGTGAGGATTTTGAGATCTGACGGTTGCCCAGTGAGAGTGAACACCACATAATACAACATAGTTTCATTTAACTCAATGACCATTTATGCTTCTTCAGAATAAACCCAATGCTAATCAAAACTGGCACTTTAAAATGAGAGCAAATCATGGCACCTAAAAACTACCCATATTATATTACAGGTTTATTGTAAAAATGTGAGGACAGGCCACACACCAGCAGGAGGGATTCTTAATGAGACCACAGCCTGTGCACCACATCCTAATTATTTATTGCATCCTCAACCCCAGTCTTTGCATGGAGTACTGCCAGACACAGTGTAACCCTTTTCTGTAATGTGCTTACTCTCCTTTCCAAAGGTTTTTGGTATTTGGGTGCAACCGAACACATTTTAACCAATTTAAATGTGTAGCTAACTGCTCAGAAATAACCCTTATTTGACACAGGCCTCTGAAAACTTTAGGGGTTCCTTTCAAGAACCCTTCCCAAATTTGATGCCCAGTGGTTACCAATGAGTCAGATGTGTCTCTGGCTCGAGACACCTATTCCCAGATCTAAATACCACTGGTTGTTCTCCCCATTACGTTCCTCTAAACCCTGCAGGACCCTTGCCCACTGTGATCCAGGGAGCAGAGTGAGTGTATCCCACTGGTCTGGCAGGGCAGGACTGCTGGCTCAGTCCCTCCTGCAGCTCCTAGAGGATGACCTAAGCACTAGTCTCTGCGACAGCCCAAACTGCAGCTTACAAACAGAATTGACCCCTTGATGAAATCCCCCTTTCTTTATCAATCACTCTCGATAATTTGACTTTTTCCTCCAGTTATGGCCTTCATTTCATTCACAATGAATCATCTCTTGATTTAGAAAGGTTTTAACACCACAAAGCCAGTGGTGATTTGCATGGGTTTTTGGCATCTGGTTGTAAGCTGCCATAAGAAGCTCTGAAGCCACTGCTGACCAATGATGACCACTTAACAATGATGATTTTCCCATGCATTTAGCAGTGCATGCTTCCAGGACCGCCTGGAAAATCCCAGGGCAAATTTCATTATCATTTCCACTCACCCCTTATCAAATCTGGTTCTAAAACTTAGTTCATTATATCTTGGGAATACTGGGGTGGAATGAGAAATGGAACTTGCAAGAATATTTATGCTGAATAAACGTGAACTAGTAGAAAGTGCTGTTCCATTAACAACTTCACTATAAAGATGGCAAAAGGTTAGTTTTGATCTAATTTAAACCTAAATAAGACCAGGATTTACTGTGTTAATGCAAACAAAGTTAAAACCGGGAGCATCCAGGTGAATATCAAAGTTATCTGTGCTTACCCAAGTCACTGATACAACGACCTGGTTTACAGCACTCTTGGTGCCTTGATACAGTCTGTGTAAACAGTTAAATGAATGAAGGCAAAGTGAAAGGAACAATCAGATACTTCCCCTCACACACGATTAGCTCGTTCACATTTGCATACCTGCTGATCACAACCCTGCAGTAAAACCAGGAGAATGGGACAAGATGAAGAAAAGAGAAGGTGAGAGTGTTAAATACGGTGAAGAAGCTGGTAACTGATCTTGACAGGGCTGCGTCACTGCAGTAGTTCCCTGCTCACATGTTCCTCCAGTATGCCTGGCTTTTGGGATGCTCTTTTCCATGAGTGCTACAGAGGTGATTTTTCCTCAGCGCTCATCTGGTTTGGCGGGGTCAGGGAGGATTGCACATTATCCCTTCAGAACAAAGTCCTCAGCTACCAAGAGAACGTCAAACTCTAAATATGATTTTGACAAGAATGTTTTGTCAAGTGTCCTAATTCAAATTAATTTACTGTATATATATCTTGCTTTAGTATAGGGGAGGACAAGGGGAACTTTTAAGTACTAGACACAGCACTCATCTGTTTTATTCTGTTTTTCTACAGAAAGTGACATTTGGGACCTCCTCTATTACAGGCTTCAACTTGCTTCATCTTGCTCCAAAAAAACCCCCATGTTCATACTAGAAATGGATCTCTCTGTAAGCTTAGAAATTGTGCAGCAGGAATGCAGAGTTTCTCTATGAAACAGCTGACCTAAGCTTAGGAAATCCTTCCAAAGCCATGTGCATCACATGATTTCCACATAAAATATGCATCTTAAGATGCTCTTATTTTTATAAGCTCTTGATAACTGAGTGAAATGGCAAATGTATGTTAATATAAAGAAGTTGTTGGCCTTGAGTTTGCATGGAAAGCATGCATATCCCAGCAGTATTAACAGGAAACATCTGAGACAGGGATATTTAACCCATTTATTCTGTCTCACAGCATACCCCCTTCAAATGTCAAATATTTCTCTTTCAGCACTTGCATCACACGTATCTCCACTTTTCAGTTTTTCATCTGTAACAATTGTCAGGACTCTCCCAAGTGCAGTAGGAAACTTCCAACCCCCCCTTAAAAGACTTACTGCAATGAGTCTGAAGATAAATGACAATATTAAAAATAGGGATATTTTCTATTAACAAAACAACTAAAATTCAACACAGCACAGCTATAGGTTTGCTGCCACTTTTAAGGTCTCTGCAGTTTTATCCAGAGCTTTTATAAACAGAAAAGAATAAGGAAAGGTAATAAAATTAAAGCTGTCTATCATTTTGGAAAAAGGACTGACCATTCAGTGTCAGATCATTTAGGACACTTATGTTCTATTCTGAGAACTTCATATTACAAGTTTATATCAGAGAACAGTAAGTAACACCATAATTTTTTGCTTTGGAAGGTTTAATTTTGAAATAAGACTTTTCTTTAACTCTATACAAAAATATGTAATGATTTCTGGCTCCTTAATTTATTGCTTTGGGAGTAGGCACAGAGAGACACAGAGCAGTGTAGAAACAGAGTTCATTTGCATGCCACGCAGTGAAAAGTAACTATTTCTAATGCCCAAAACTGTTCTTTCAGTAATAGGATAAATATTCAAACTAGATTCAAGCAAGCCTTTAAATTCATTTAATATGTATCAGTACACACATGAAATCCTTGCAGTTAAGTTCCTGCCTTTATTTCCAAGAAAACTTTCTGTGTAATTTACAGCAACTACCATTCACAAATCCCCAATCCAGTGTGGCACTTAAGATACTCTGGCTACTTCTCTATGATACAATTAGAAAGTAACAGTGAGACACAGCTGTGTTATTTATAGAGAGCACAGAGTTACTTAAAATTGTTAGAGTTCACTCTCTTACACAAAGCCGTCTGAATACAAGCAGCTACTCAAAAGGCAAACCACTGAAGAGCTGAAATTAGTAATGACTGATTTATTTCACACATTTAAAAATAGGCAAAATGACACTTAAGCCAGCTGGAAGTAATTTTTGGGGTCTCTCCCCATGCTTTCAACATGGGACATTACTGTAGCTGGCACTGCATCTTCTTCTTTTGTTAAACCAAATGAAATTTTTGGTTTGATCCCAGTGCATCCAAAATTGTCTCTGTTCTCAATCTGCTCTTTCATGCTAAGTCAAGCATGGCAAAGTCAAGATTAAGTTCCTTAAGTGAAGACACCTTTTTACTGGGCACATAACTGTGTATTAGAGAAGTAAGCAGGTCTACACTTTTTTTTCCCCCCCCAATGCACCTATCAATCTAACCTCATAGTTTTCAGGCACTTGAACCCCAAACTGAAAATTAGATACAACTTCACTATTATCACAAGCCTGGGGTAGCAGGTGAACTGCCAGGCAAGTGCCCTACAGGGTGAGCCCACAGAAGAGACAGGGACAGAACGCCAGCCAGCTGTCCAAAACACATTGTATTTTTCTGTCAATCAATTTCAGCACCCAGACGTGTAAATCTGATGGGCCTTTTAAACCACAGATTGTTGCCCTTCTCCAATGACAACTGAAAAATTAAAAAGTTTAAGTTCATAAAGATCTACTTGCTGCAACCTAAGCACAAAGGGGTACAAAGACAGAGAAAATGAAGCATTTCACAATATCCCCAACCACAGAGTTTAAATCCTGTTCCCAACTAATCCCCAAAGCCACATTCAGAGGAAATTAATACATTTAATGCCATATCACTTACTCTGAGAGGCCAAAAGGGAGCCAAAGACCTTGATCCATTTCTTTTGTGTCACTAGTTATTGAAACTGGTGTTCACTAAAAACAGACATCTAAAAGGTCACCCAAGCTCAGGTGAGGCCTTTGGTTTCTCTGCTTACCTATAATTTCCTAGAATTATTAATTCTCAGCATTTCATCTGGAGTTATATTCTATTTAGGAGTTAACCTTACCACCTGCATCAAGATTTGCTTTGGTTTGACTTTTTTGTTCAGAATTCAGTTTTTCCTAGACCCTTAACTGCCTATGCTACATTATCAATGTATGCAATCGATTCATAACCAAATGCTTGCAATTCTGTCAGACCACAACTAATTTTTACCACAACACTGACGGCCATTTTGCATGCTTCACAAGTTTAAGAAAGGTATTTGTGGGTTTAGCAAACTCACGTGCCACACTGAACTGATACTTAATCACATGCCAGGTTTATGGCACCTGCCAATATGAAGGACAAAGGAGCTCAGTCAAATCTGTCTTAACCAAAAATTACCGTAGGGACAAGTGACACTGTGTCTTCTCATGGTATGCATGCTCATTTTTTACAGCTATGTGGTCTTTCAGTATGTATTTTCATGCGTAATAATTCTTTATAAGCATGAGCAAGCATTTATCTTAATCAGGCTCTACCGTGATGTCATTTATCACTGTTTTTTAATGATTCAGACACAGGATGGTTGCCTCAAAAAGTACTTGGAAAGGCCTTTCACTTTTTTTCAGTTGCTAGCTTTGTAACAACCACATATTCATGCATTTATCATTACACTTTATTCCTTTATTTGAAATGAGAAGGCAAAATTAATAAAAATTTAATAAATATATTGTGTTATCAAATAGATAACAAACATCTGTGTGCTTCAGATGTTATTTTCAACTTGACCCCTGCGTAACAAAAATATGAATACAAGATGTGAACCAGATTGCAACAAGATAAGTCAGTCCCATATGCCAGATAGTCCTTGAGTGTCAAGGTCCACCATAGCAAAAAATGTTGTTGATTTCAGGAATGCAAAATTTAGTGCTGTAACAAATGAGCCAGGGTTCTCCATACACTATAAAGAAAAATTAGCCATGCAAGACAGACTTATCACAAAACTCCCACTCTCCACTTACGGTGCACTTACTGCTCCTGAGGCCCAAGGGTGAAGGAGATTAAGCCTCTTAAATTTCCCAGTCAGAGATCAGAGGCACAGAACACTCTCACCCAAACAAAAAAACCTGAAAAATCTGGGCTCACTATATCACAAGGGATGACTTGGAAGAAGAACAATCTTCAGGTACAAAAAGGCGAAATGAAGAAGGTACTGAACTGCTTTCCTTATATAGTGATGATAAGACAAGAAATATTAAACTGAATGTTTTTGCACATAGAGTGTTTAAATTTGATTAGATGCTCCAAAAATGTTCTTGTTTTCTTGAATATTCTTTCTTGAATATTTGACTGTGGGAGAAGGGCAACTGTTTGGGAAAGTGGTGGAATCTCTGTCTACTGAGTTTTCTTAAGAAGAGGGCCAGGAGTTACGTAGGCACAACCAACCTCTCTGAAGCAAGAGAATGGCCAAGCTAAGGGGACCTGCAAACTTTCAGGTGCAGTTGTATCAAGACGATTTGAGAAAGGAAAACAGAGAGTTTAAACACAGTCAGAAACAGGGACTTCAAAGGAAGAGCACTGTCCAACAGCTGTCACGTTTCACTTCTCCAGGAGGCAGTGAGCCAAGCCAGGCAGGTTCTGACACTCCGTTTGCAATTCAGCAGGAGGTGGAAGGATCTGCAGCCCAGACACGACATGCTCCCAGCTCAGATTCTGGCTGCTGCACCCACATCAAAATCGGCCTGTACTATTCTCACTTGAATTACACGAAGCAGCCTTGGATTTGAAGACTTTAAGGACTCATGTAGCTGCAATTTTCTGCTTTTTTTTTTTTTTTAATTTTCTTCCAATCCCCAGACATGCCAGAAACTGACTCTCAAATCACATTTTCAGTGAGACAAGCCTATTGCTAACAAGCTCTTGTATGATATTTTTCATTCACAGATCTCAAATCTCTTTATAAAGACTCAGTAAGCAAAAGTTCAATCCAAAATATAACCAGAACTTTTATTTAGGATCTTATACATTTATTAAGCTATATCCTGCTGAGGGGATCCTTGTCCACTCAACTACCCCACAAGAACCACCAAATCTTGTCTTTTCTCTGAAATAAGTGATGAGCTTTTGACACTGAAAGTGTGAAGTCCACAGTAAGTGAGTAAAAGTGTAAAATCCCAAACTCAGCCCTTGTTATATAAAGTTAGCATCCTGTATTTTCATATGAAATACAAATGTAACCAGAAGTTAGTTCATGTCATTTTAAAATTATTTGGTATCTTTCAAATTGTCATTAATCCTTATGAGAAGGCAAAACATAAATTCTACCCTGCATCATTCTGATCATAACAATAGCACATCCCATAGCTAAAGTGGAGCTATGTGAGCATGACAAAAGGGAACATGAAAAGAAGTTACTTTACTTAGTGTGACAAAAATGTACAATACCCATCAAGTACAGCAATAGGAATATTCAATACCAGTATTTTCAATTAAAGATTTCTTTTCTTTATAAGAAAACAGATAGCTGTCATTGAGAACTGAAATTATTCTAATGTAACTAATGCCATGTCTTTGCACACTCTTTCATAAGAGCAGTATGATTAAAATTGATATGACTTCTTATTAAAAAAATCCCAGAAAAGCAGAGGAACATTAGCGTTTTAAAAGTGAATACTGGGTTTTGAAAGGTGCACTTACCAATGCAATCACCACTTGCATCCTGCTTGTACCCCATGTTGCATTCACATCGGTAGCTGGAGGGGGTTGGGATACAACGCCCATTCAAACAAAGGTTGGGATGGTGCTTGCAGTTGTCAATTGTCTGGTTGAGGATTGCTAAAATCAAAGAAATCAGTATGTGAGACAAATATTCAGATTTTCAAATGGAAGTAAATATGAATATTGTGCTTGGTTTCAGAAAGGATGTTATCAGGTGCATAAATATACCCAAAAAGCTTTTTTTCCAAGCACTATCTGCTGACATGCAGTAAACTAACAACTACAAACAGCTCTCAGAAATAAAAAACACATTAGACTAACATTTTTGAAAATGATTTACCATTTCTGTGTATAGCCTGATGAGATTGTCAGTGAACTCATGGATAAACCACAATTCGTGCTTGTAAAAGTTGAAGCAGTCACTTCCTACACGTTCCAAATTTTTGGTGTACCTGCCTAAGTAATACTCCTTGCATTTTATTATCTCTGTGGTTGTGATCCCAGAGATGTGTTGACACATACTATAAGCAATGTACACAGCTATGGGACTCCTACCTAAATATTAATCACCTTGGGCTTTCAGCCAAGGCAGTGTTTCTGCAGAGTAGGTAGGTTTTACACTTGGAAGAGAAAATTCAGAGGACAGTTTATTTTAAACTCTGGTGGTTTTTTGAAAACCCTTAGAAATCTGGAGTTTTATTAGTTCTGAAAAAGGTGCATCAGCAGGGACAGCACAGGCTCAAGGACTCTGAAGTCAAGAAAAAAAACCTCTACATATGAACTCTTGTTGAAAGAAGAGCTCGGGAACTACCCAGTGTATCAGCTGAGGTGTCTTAAATGTGCTTGAACGACAGAGTTGGCTTTAAGTGTTAGGAACACCATATCATATCCAGACTATGCAGAAAAAATAAGGGAAAATTAGAAGGGAATAGTGAAAAAAGAGAGAAACATTTCAGAACGCAAGCACTTACTTAGCCCCGTAATGATTGGGCCACTTCCAGTGGGATTCTGGCCACCTGTTCCTGCCCCTGTTCCGCCCACACCTGGGGAGAAACCGTTGCTTCCTGGGATGGGAATGAACCCTGCTCCTCTTGGGCCGTAGCCATTGCCATGACCACCAGGAAGGAACCCGTTTCCTCCCGTTCCTCCACGCCGGGAACCGCCTCTGGCAGGAAGAGCATCCACACAAAGCCTGCGGTGTTCGTCTGTCACACGGGAAGGCACAGAGAAGCACAAAGCACGTCAGCCCTTCCAAGCCAGCTCGTCAGGAAGATACAGCTCTTGGTGTGCCACAAAAACCGGGAGAGCGTCTCCTCGTTTCCCTGGTGTTGTGCTCCCTCTGCCCCTCCTCACCTCAGGCAGGCCCCAGGATTGTGGCACTCCAAATAATAAAGGGAAATGCTGTAATTTACAGCTGTTTGTGGAAACCTTCTTGTTGATGTGTGGACAGCAGCACTGTAATTCCCTGGTCACTCAGAGATATTAATCGAGAAAATACCTTTCACCAGGGATGTGGGTTACTGCCCTTTGAGCAGAGTTGGAAGAATAACTTAAGTACTGATGCATTCTAGTTCAAAGAAACCCAAAATGTAATGGAAGAAGAGAGCAGCTGTTCCTTTAAACCAAAATTAACTGTGGACCCTCAGAGTCGTTTCCTCTTTGAGCTTGACCACAAAATCTTTCCCATTTCCAGAACTATTTCCAAAGTCAACAAAAGGACGTTAAAGAAACAAGTGCCAAACAATCATGGACCAAAAAGAATTGTTTACAGATGGTATCAGTACTGCAACACAGGAATGAATAATAATGTAGTCCCTGACCTTCTTTTTCCATTTAGCCTACATTTTAAAGCAGTTTAAAACATCCCGTGACCTCCACTCAAACTGGAACGGACAGCAAGAAGGAGAAAACCAACCAAGGAACCAAGAAGCCACTCACCAGATCCTCTGACAGGACACACCTCTGGGGCAGAGCCAGTGGCCCAGCACTGGCCAGACTCACAGCAGCACTGCCTCTTGGTGAACCTCCCGGGCAGCTCCTGCGCGCAGCGGCCACTCACAACGCTGGAGAAACACGTGCTTGCTCTCTGGTCTGGTAGTCAATTTAAAAACAAAAACCCAGAAATAGTGGCATGAACTCTCAGAGTTACCTTCCCTCCTTCGCCTGATGTAAGGACTAAAATGTTTAACGGGTTGTATTAAAAAAAAAAAAGGGAGCAAGTAAACAAAAAATCCCACAAAACCCAGAGCACACCCAGTAATTATCTGAGGTGACCACCACCCACACATTCCACACTGAATTTACTGCAGGATCACATAGATGCAGTGGCATTAGTCTTCCATTAATCCACCATGAAATCTTAAAGTCTGCTCAGTCTAACAGGAAATATGGATGGCATGAAAGATACAAAGCAATACAAATAAAAACCAAGATACATAAATATAAAAACCCTATTAGGGCAAAACCCAAGATACTTCATGTAGCAACTGCAACATCAGTAACTTCATTTAATGAAATTTTCATTACTTTGGATGTATCTAAGTGAAGAAGGGCTACCCAGTCTGCAGTATTTTTAGTAGTGCCATGTGAAAACTTCTCTCCTTCAAGGACAGATAATCTTTAATTGTCACTCCTGAATGCTGACAAGGAGCAAAGCTCAATTAATTTGAAAATACGTGATGCTAATTACACTAACTGAGCAGATCCTGATATTTTGGTTGAAAACAAATATTTATCTTAAATGAGGAAGAATACAATAATTTGTAGTAAGGTTTCCATTCACTTTTCTCCTAAGTAAAGGAGAAATTATACTTCTAGAGTATACAAATTACACTCTAATATGATAAACTTTTGAGAGCACAGAACTTTCAGACACATTTTCTTTGTAACGTAAGGACCTGCCTCTGCTGACTAGGGCATGTCATTTTTCTGGTTTTGGGAGCTGCCTTTAGAAATCAGATTGTAAAACATGCCAAAATCCATAAAAATCTTGATCATATTGGAAATCACAGGTTTTCAGTATTCCCGAGGCCAGCCACAACATATCTGAAGTTAGGACTCCTCATCTGAACCATTGTTAAAAAAATTATTAATCTGAAGTCACTTCTAGGTCTTGTGCTGCTACTGAATTACACCATTTATCTGCAATTCCAAAATCCCTTCAGAATTCCTATCCCTTCCCCAACACGAGAACAAAGAGCTTTGAGAGATCTGAAATTAGAAGCACATGATATCTAGAAAAGACGTAGCATGCAGTATTTATAGTTAATTCATCAAAATGGTTTATATCACATAGTTGACACACACACCTCTATGAAAGAAATAAGCATAATTTTTTTTAATAATGTATAGCTTTTAAATAAATTGTTCTATAAAAGCTGCAGTCTAGTGAAATCCAACATATGGGTCATCTCTAAAAGTTAAATTAGCCTGTGTGAGATGGGACTTGAAGCACTAAGGATAAATGTTTGCTCCTTTAGAACCAAAGTGAGCTTAACTTTTGGGTTCATCAGATGCAGTTTCAAGAAACAAATATAATCAACATTTCCTGTGTTTGCCTAGACAACGGAGAGATATCAACTGCCTTTTTCCCTGAGGAGATCCAGGTCTCAGGCTACAACAGAACCAACATAAAGGGATCTGCTGTCCACATGAAGGTGGCTGTAGTGGCAATCACCATCAGAGGAGGATGCTATGAAATTAAACAGCTGGATCAGACACAAGTGAGTTAGCACAGAGTGAGGCCCTGGGGCAGTGGGGAAGTGCCAGATGGCTGGAGCACCTACCAGGAATGCAGGATCCATCCACAGATGTGACATAACCCCGTGGGCAGATGCAGAAATAACTTCCCACAGTGTTGGAGCATGCACCGCCCTCACAAATTCCTGGGATGATGCTGCATTCATCAATATCTACCCAAAAAAGGAAAGGGCACAGGATAGTTAGCAGAGCACTTGCACATAACTGTGTTAAAAAGAGGTAAAGAGAGCTTTTCTGAGTTGTTATTCAACTCAGACTGAATAAAATGGTGCTTGCATACTGAAAATAGTTCTGTTTGCCACCAATTGAAAGTTTTCCATATATTGCATTGGGTGCAACATTTCAAGTCCCAGACAGCAGGCTGGGATTTCCTCTGAATGACACAGGCTGAGTGCCACCTGCAAGAAGCACACAACAGCTGCAAGGGAAAGCCAAAATACACATCCTGCTCTCAGGCTGAAGGAAGAAGGGTGGCACAGCAGCCAACCAGGACAGCTCTGGGCTTCCTGTGACCACAGAAATGTTGCTCATGAGATCTGGCTGCTGTCTGGCCTCCTAATACTCCAACCCAAAGAAAGAATTTTGGCCAAGCCCTTCAGATGCAAACAAACTTCGATCCAATTTTCAAATATTTCTGCTAACTGCAAGCACTGGTCTCACCTGAACACCGAAGCAATTTTGAGTGTAAATACATGTGAGGTGAGATGTCACCCAGCTGATAGATGGGTTGCTGTCCGTAGCAAGGGGCTGCTGAATTTCAAACCAGTGGTCATACAGGACAAAGCCCATTGAGGCAATGAGTGGTGGAGTTTGTAGCTGGCAAGTCAAAGATATAAAGGGAGTAGTTCACCACCTCTGCAAAGCTGCAGGACACAGACCATCCTTCTCAGCTGGCTACACGCACAGGAGTTTAACACTGTCTAGGGCTCTTGTCCAAGAATGACAAGAAGCTGGGAAAGGGAAGAAGTACCTTCCTGAAACCTGGGCAGTGACCAGAGTGAAAGGAAGACTCCACATATGGAGAGAAAAAACGTTTTTTAACCAATTAACATGGAGAACCCTCGTGGAAGAGTAATTTATTTAACTTACTGGAGCAGTACCAAGTAATCAGATTTTTTTTTTCACTAGTTTTTGAGCCAAATCTCTGTCCCTCCTTTCCGCCCCCTGATTCTTGCATGTGCAATTATTTCAAAATATCTCTGTTACCTCTGACTGGAAATTCTGAAACTTCGCCACTGGCAGGGCTATTTTTAGTGTAGCTGATTGAAAAAGTTACCCAATTTCTTCCCTTCCCCCCTCCAAAGTACAGAAATTAATGGTTTCAGGGAAAATGCTCCATAGATAAGTAAGAGGAGATGCTGTGCTAAGGGTGAAGAAGACTGGTGGCATGAATGGTACAGTTCCAGTGTTGCTCACAAGATGAGACAGCCGGTCTCAACATGAGAACCAATTTAAACGCAAGGCATACATTTTGCAGATTTATTAATAAGTGAGTTTCTGCCAAAAAGACCCAGCCTGGCTACCTGCTATTCAGAATTCATGACTTTTACTGCTACGGAAAGCAGGGTTTTATAAATAACTGAGTTAGAAGTACCAGGAATGGGGCTCTCAACTGCTGAGTTCTGGGAAAGGGTTCCTTGAAAGTAGTTTTGATCTACAGCAATACCTGGTAGCACCAAATCTGAGGAGCACACAGTCTAATGAAATTATACATTAAAGCAAGGAAATCTGAAATAGAACTATTTGTTTATCAAGAAATAAATTTGCATTTTGGTGCCTTTAAAAGAAAAAGGATTTAGCCTGCTTCATATAGTCCTAACCTTTTGATGTTAATAGTACAGCAATTTTGGAAAAGCATCAGAGGCATCCTGCCTTCTAAAGTACCTTTAACTGTAAAGGGTATCATAAGTGACTACACTTATTGAACAAGTATGATGCATCTTCTCTTTGAGAAGAGTAAGTAGAACACATTTGTTAGATCCCTGAAACAATACTAATAGTTCAGCTCTTTTGTAAAGAAGCAAGCGTAACTGAAAGTTTCTTTCTCTTCTCAGTTTTTCAACACATAATTAATCTCTGAACAACCCAAAGATGTAAATTACATTAGCTCTGGAAGATAATAGCATTGTAAAAATGAACAGAATTTTATTCCTAGAAAGAGAGTGAAAACTCAATGTATTGTGGACCAAAACTTTCAGGAAAAAAAAAAACCTGGAGGGTTTGGGGTTTCCTTTTGTTCAGTTAAGATACCACACAAGTGCACTGAATATCTGGAATTCGGTACGATCCCCAAAATGGCCTTTTCCAAATTTTTTCTACTCTGTGCCCATTAGAGCTCATGAGAGCTCGTGTGCCTTGAATCCTTCCATGACTTCTCCAGCAGTGGAAGGAGTTGTCCTTACTACTGTGAAAAGTCTATAAATCAGGAATATAGAAAAACTTTTAAATAAAATATCTGATGTGGAGCCCTGAGCTGGGTTAATTTTAAAGTTCATATTTTCCCAAGTAGTCTAAGCTACTGAGTTAAATTTCTGCAGATGAGGACACACACACTGTGCTCATGTGCATTGGAAATCTTTTTAATCCTCTTTACTGATATGCAACTGCTAATAATTTCTGATTGGTTCGTGTCTGTAAACAGAGCCTAAGGCTCAAAACAAATACAGTAAGCTGAATATATGCCTTTTGAGTGATATTTAAAAAACTCCAAACCAATATGGGAATATAAAGCAAGGAAACAGCCCAGCAAAGCAGTATTTATTGCTTAGCATAGCTCTATGAAAATGCATTATGGTACAAAAAGCACAACAGGAACATTCCCACTTATTCTAACAAGAGCTATTGTTTTCAAGAACAGCAGGAGAAAAAACCTTAACCCGCAAAATGCATCTGGATGCTTCAGGGCAGAGGGTACAGCAGGGGATCTCAAATCTCTCCTCCTTCCTGAGTAGGAGAATTGCTGTTATAGTAAAGAAGGTCTGAATAGTTAGTGCAAGATGCCAGCCTCTGCCTCTGAACACTGGAGCCCCAACTAGTGACTGACTCCAACTTGGATTTTGTTCTTTGTAGCCAGCTTAACATTTGACTTGGTTTTCCATACCTAAAGTAAGGAAAGGAGTGAGCAAAATACTCCA
Source organism: Atrichornis clamosus (assembly GCA_013400975.1). Taxonomy (NCBI): domain Eukaryota; kingdom Metazoa; phylum Chordata; class Aves; order Passeriformes; family Menuridae; genus Atrichornis; species Atrichornis clamosus. The sequence goes on along the minus strand of WBMZ01010696.1, from coordinate 1,185 downwards.
TACCACATCATCCATGTAATTTCTGCACAATGTTTTAGATAAAAAACTTCATTAAAATAAAGCATTTTTAATTAAATAACTTTTCCGTACACAGAGTAACTCATAGGACACCAATTTCTTACACCTTTCCTAATGGCCCAATCCATATCCATCCATATATATATAAAAATATATATAAATTATGTGACTTCACTCAAATTACCAGTCCTGTTCACAAAGTGCAGTTGTTTGAAGGACTAGCTGTAGTTTTATCCTATAAATCTAACACTGAGAGATTATGAACACTTCAAACAAACAAACAAACAAAAAAGCCTGAACAAAACTATGGCTTAGCTTTCATTCTCTGCTCCATCAAAAGCATGGTATTTTCCTGGTATAATTTTGGCATTACCACTCGGGCTGTGAAGGGAAATGGACAAATAACAGGTTCATGTTGTCTGTTTTCCCCAGAATTGAGAGTAGGAACTGGGAAGGGAGGGTTGTTACTTGCACAACTCCCTGTGGGGAATTACCTGACTGGGGAAGATGTGACCAGGGACTAATTAGTCCTTCATTTCTGCCACAGACAGAAGAAGCAGGGGCTTGGAAGAAAAAAAGCCAGAGCACATGACCTGTTCTGCAGCAGGCTGCCAGCAACACAGGAAATGAAAACCTGATGATTAGTGAACCATGAAATAACAGCAAATACTTCAGGCTGCAGATGATGTTTCACCTCTATTATGCATGGTCCCATAAGCATCACCAATTTTGAAGCAGATCTATGTTAAAAATACATTCCCCTTTTCCTGTGGATACTATCAAGGAGAACTGCTGGATAATGTTTTCAACAATTAAAGCTTTAGACAGGTTAAAGTAGAATGCAAAGAATGCTTTTAACTACTGTTTTCAGAAGAAAGGAAGCACGACACTGAATAAGGCACAGTTAAGAGAAAAAAAACCCCAAGTGCACTTCTAACAAATCAGGACAGATTGCAGGCATGGATAGATAAGAGCTGCCTCTGAGAAACAGCCACAAATAGGTTAGGAGTCTGTGGGTAAAACTCAAGGACTAGACCAATAAAGGACACCTAGTAGCTGGGGTCTACTCAAGCCATCTGCAGAAAGATCCAGAAGAACCAATTTGCACAGAAAGTCAGTGCAGGGAACTTTCCTGCCCTCTCTCTCCTCCTTTCCCCTTTCCCCTTT